>OX421979.1:19941795-20304877 GCA_949128135.1 Parasteatoda lunata
CTTTTATAATGTTGCCGCAAATCATTTTTTGTGTAGTATTGTAGATTCAAATATTATTGACAGTTATTTCTAATAATATTTTAATTTATAGTTTAAAAAAATTAATTAATTATAAAGAAAAAAAGCAGGTTATTTGTTTTTATAACCCTAATGCAAACTCTATAGCATTTGATAAAGTGTGAATTGATGTCAGTATTTAATATCTCTATTATATTACCGGGTGACTTTACCAATTGTATCAATGTTTTATTTTCCCAATCAGAGCTGCTCACTAATGTTCCTGTATCAACACTGGGCTCGGTATACTAGTACCAGTAGGTATACTGACTCTAGAATAATACCAGCTAATGAAACAACAGTTTAGATCAGTGATTCTCAACCTTTTTTTTTTTTTTTTTTTTGCGGCACACTTTCAACAATTTTGAAATTTGAAGGCACACAATGAAAGAAATTAGTTTAAAAGTTGTTTACTTACCTATAATACACTGTATTAAGTAGTTTGTGATAATAATTTTGAATGCGAAATAAAATAATATGTACTACAAAAGCACGTTTATTAAGGGATTAATTATTTCTTTCGATTAATTTTTTATTAGTTAGTGACAGTTATTTTTTTTTGCTAGTTATTAATTGTTAGCTTGTTTTCTATAGTTATTAACTGTTATTTTTTTGTGATTTATTGTTAACTAGTTTTTTTTGCTAATTATTATTTGTTAGCTTTTTTTTGTTAGTTATCCTTTGTTAATTTGTTTATTAATTGCATGGCTTACTTTAATGATTAGCTTTTTATTTCCGTTTGAAAGTTAATATTTAGCTTGCTTTCCTTTGTGGTTAATAATTTTAATAGTCATTAAATTTCCTACTTATTTCAACATTTTTTTAAAATTGTGTTTCAAAGACAATTTAAACACTTCCATGTTATTTTAAGATTGTCAGAGACAAGACAATCGCCGACAAAGATGTTCACACAGTTAAAGTGTGGAATAATTATAAAAAGTATATATATGAATATATAATATTATATATATAAATACACTTTTATTTAATTTGTACTTTACCCATAATAAAAAAGAATTATAATTTTTCTTGTATCATTTCTAATATTTGGCGCACACAAAAGTGCCACGGCACAGTGGTTGAGAATCACTGGTTTAGGTATTATACTGGAGCCAGTATCCTGCTAACTTGTGAAACATCTGTTCTGGTATGATATCCAATTTTGTATCATACCAGAGCCAATATGATACCGGCTGATGAAACACCAGCATCGGCAAATTTGATATCGGCTTTTGAATTACCTATTATGATTCTGAGTCCAGTATTATACTGGAATCAACTTGATACCTGATTATGAAACACCGGAATCAATTTAATTCCAGATTATGAAACACCGTTTCCGTTATGATACTGAATCCAGTATAACTGGTGTTTCATAAGCCGTTTCTTTTTTAAATATATATAGATATATATACCAAGAATTTTTTCCAATAGGGTACCCTCTTGAATTCACAGTTCAAGTTTCTTTTTACAGTTTTTCTTTTTCATGAAACATTAAATTATAATTTAATAAGAATTTTTATTTTAAAATTAAATTACAGATGTAAAAGGAAATTAAAGTTAACTTTAATTTAAAACTAGCATAGTGTATGTATAAAGAAGTATGTGATATAGAATATAATTAGTTATTCCTTTCACTTAAGCAGTGTTTAACTTTAAATATTCAAAGCATTTTTAAAGGCTTTAAATAAGTATTTTTTTATATACTGTCCTGTTATATTTTATTAATTAATAGGAAATTTTCCACTGGTTGCAGCTAGTAAGAGATTTACTATGCCATGTTATATACAAAGCAGATGACCAATTCATCTAAAACTTGCATATAAAAAATTATAAACAATGTTGCATTTTCCTGTTTAAACTTATCTAATATGCTTACATTAATATTGTTTTCCCTAACTTAGACCAGTCTATGTTTTTGATACAGTCCATTCTTCTGATGTCACTGTCTCATTTCCTTGTACAGGCCAGTACATTTGACTGATATCAATGTTCCATTTACCCGTACAGACCAGTCCATTCTACTGATATCAATGTTCCATTTCCCCGTACAGACCAGTCCATTCTACTGATATCAGTGTTCCATTTCCCCGTAGAGACCAGTCCATTCTACTGATATCAGTGTTACATTTCCCCGTACAGACCAGTCCATTCTACTGATATCAATGCTCCATTTCCCCGTACAGACCAGTCCATTCTACTGATATCAGTGTTCCATTTCCCTATACAGACCAGTCCATTCTACTGATATCAGTGTTCCATTTCCCCGTACAGACCAGTCCATTCTACTGATATCAGTGTTCCATTTCCCCGTACAGACCAGTCCATTCTACTGATATCAGTGTTCCATTTCCCCGTACAGATCAGTTCATTCTACTGATATCAGTCCATTCTACTGATTTAGACCAATACAGTGTATTGACTTACTCTACTGATATCAATATATTGTGACCAGTCCATTGTACTGATCTACTCTACTGATATCAGTGTTCCATTTCCCCGTACAGATCAATACATTTTTTTTTATTGATTTCTATTGGTCATTTTTTGCAGGGAAACTTTAAAAAAAACAAGTATTGCTTAATTTAATAACATGGGGTCACCAGGAAGGGCAACAAATACTAATAAATAAAAAAATCCTATTATCTTTATTAATTGTGCCGGATATGACTTTCAGATTTGTGCATGATCTGGTAGTGTTGTCTAGCCTTGATGTATTGTTATTTTTTTTTATTTAACCAACATGAAGAACGAGTATTTAGCTAGTAAGTATATAAAAATATATACCTTTGCAGTCAATACAATACTTAGAAAATTCAATTTTAATTAAAAATATTACAATTTCACTTTTTTCCACATTTCTCGCAACATGTTTTTCCTAGAAAAGCTTATTGCTTTTGTGAAATGAATATGAATAAATTATGTGAAATATAATTATTTACTTTTGGATCTATATCGGATCTATATATTTGGATCTTTAATCTAACTAAACTAAAAGACTATAAATTGCACCAAGAAACGTCACGTATACGTCACCGTCACCAGAAACGTCACCGTTTTCACCGTATACAGAATAAATCATAATTCTCCACCGTGCCACCTCGTATAGTTGACGTATTCTCGTTGGAGTCTCCTTTCCTGATAATGATGATTTGAAAGACCACACTCTCGTACAATAAGCCAACACCTCCTGGAAAAGAGAAGACATCAGCACGGATCAATTTAGCGGTCAGACTAAACGAACATAAATCGCGCAGTTGAAAAAAACATAAGAAAGATGTCACTATGGTCAGGCTACAAAACTGCATAGTGGGGGCGTATATATATGTTGTCGTTTCGTTTAGATTGCTAAAGGATAAAATTTCTCTCTTATGGTAACCCGTGCTGGGGCCTTCTCTCTTCTAGGAGGTATTGAATAAGCGTCAACCATCCAAATCATTAACTTAATTGTATCAACGAAAATGAAAGCTTCTGTTACTTTTAATACACGTTCTGTAAAATATTCAAATTATTCAACTGAATTTGTTAATTTTTAAAAAAAAAATAGTCTTAATCATTATTTTTTTTCATTTTTGCAAGCAGTGATTTCAATATTTTAAAATATCTTTTTAAAATAAGGGCAAATTTGATCACTAAAACTTTGTTTGTGTGTCACGCAAACAACAACAAATTGTAATACATAAATATAAATATTTTTTTTCCAAGATCAATAATGCAATTCATTGTGTAAGGAATTAAAATATTAAGAAAACTTCAAATATATAATGAAATAGAACTAATTCTATTATTCTGCATGGATTTTTTTTAACAGAAATTTCGAAGTTTTCTTACTTAAATCATGATGAAAAGAATAAATTTACAATTAAACCTTAGCCTTGAATTCAAAACATAGCTAACATTACAAAATCAACATAAAAAGTTTCAAAGAATTCTACATTAAGCTGCGCTTTTTTTAGTATGTGTTAGCGTGAAAAAGTTTCTCAACAAAATTTTTTTTTCTGAAAATGCATTAAGACGTATTTGCTATTCTTAAGATTTTCATTTGTCAGCAAATGCAAAAAAAAAACATCTTCGATTCTTAGATCAGGGAACAAAAATTTAAAAAAATCAATGAATCAAAGTTCAACCGTAGACAATAAAAAAATTTAAATTTACGGAATTGAAACGGAGGCAACTAATTTAAAAAGAGACTGCTTTTTTTTAAAAAATTTCTTAGAATTGTTTTTTGTTTTTTATAAACTGACAACTTTTTGGTATATCAGTAAACATTTTCCTCTCTATGAAAATTGGTTCATTGAAATACTTGACTAATGCATTAATGCAAGTATTATTATTTAAAAAAAATACAAAAAAAATGGTAATAAATGTATTTAAGGCCACCCATTATTACGTGTTGTTGAAACACGAAATTTCAATGCGTTCAAAATTTCTTTTAACATGATTTTTAAACAAACGCTTCTTCGTAATTAATCGAAATTCTGAGAAACATAATTCAATGCAATTGGGTTTATGTCGTGTCTTAATTAGTGTAGACTAAAATTGATATAAACTACACCAAACATTGCATGAATTCCACCATACACAGAATAAATCTTAAATCTCCTACAGGAAAAATATATATTTCCTCGCAGTGCCTTCTAATCCTAGTTATGGTAATTCGCAAGAACCATATTCGTGCTGAAAAAATAGCCAGGCTGAATCGTCTCACTCATAAAATTATTTACATAAAAAAATAATAAAGTTAAGTTCTAATACACGTTTTGAAAAATATTTAACAAAATAAAGCTAATGCAGCAATATTTTTTTTCATTATTGTATATTAACAAATACCATGGTCAAGTTACTTAAGTTGATACTGATAGTTAAGTTAAGTACAAGACTGCCGTTCTTTCTTATATCACTTAACATGCTTTTTTTTTAAAGCTTCTTGTTATATAAGTGAGCCCTTTTCCCTTTGAAAAATTGGTTCATTGAAATACTTAACAAATGCATGAATGCAAGTAGTATTATTATAAATAATACAAAAAAAAAGTCACACATTACGTGTTCTTGAAACTCAAAATTTCAATGTGTTCAAAACTTCATTTAAATTTTTTTTTACACAGGCTTCCTTATATATCATTGAAACCGTGAGAAACATAATTCATTACAATTGGGTCTATGTCGTGCTTCAATCAAACTAGACTAAAAGTACCATAAACTATACCAAACAATTTCATAACTTCCACCGTATACAGCATACATCTTAATTCTCCGTCACGAAAAGTTTACATTTCCTCACAGTGCCTTCTAATCCTGGTTATGGTAATTCGAAAGACCCATTTTCGTGCTGCAATAATCGCCAGGCTGAACCGTCCCACTCATAAACTTATTTACATCAAAGAAAATTAAAGTTGCGGTTGCGAATGTTGCACGTGCTTTTCATTAATCTCGGTGATGGAATTTTCGAGAATTTCTCGCCAAGTAGAACATATAGTTGCGAACTTCGTTTCTCGCACCACCTGAGAAATATATGGCGTGATTCAAAATGAACGAATGAAATATCATTCTAGAATTGTTTCGTGAGGAGGGTGGATGATGTTATTTGTTCGATTTTAAATGTTCCCAGGTTGTTAATTAATTTTTGTGTTATTTATGAATATTAAACTGTCAATATTTCGAATAATATTTGTACTTGTTTCTATCGAGTATTTATTTATAGTCATTAAATGATTAACACTCATATTTTTCAAATAAAAATTTTAGCACATTTATCTCTCTCTGTATATATATATATATATATATATACTAATTCTTTCATCGTAAGCACTTTTTGGCAATTAGCATTTAAAAGTTTAAAAAAATTAAAATAACTATTATTTTTTTAAAGAATTTTTTTTGGTATCCAGTTGTGGCACAAAATCATGGTGACTTTATTTAAGTGGGACGCGCTTTGGAAGAAATAGTGATTGAATGATGAGAGTTAATGAATGAGTGAGTGAGTAAATGAATGAGGGAGTGAATACATGAGAAAGTAAACGAAAAAATAAAGCAAAGAAAGAAAGCATATGAATGAAATACTCATTCGTCAATTCAATAAATTGGCCAATTATCAAATATGCACATGAATAGATAAATCAGTGCGTTTGTAAATAAAAGAAAGGATAAATAAGTAATTTTTCGAATCAGAGAAGTAGCAAATCAGTGATTGAGTGAAAAAGAGATTGAATTAATATATAAGTCTTAGAATTAGTGAGTGAAATTACACATTAACAAACGAAAAAGTTTAAAAATAAACAAGAAAAGCTAACATTAAAATCTGAAAATTGAGGTAAATAAATTACAGCCACAATTTTTTATTTCAATTTTTTATTAATAATTTATTAATTAGTAACAATGTAAAATAACTTAAAAATAATTTAGTATCTAAAAAATAAAATGTAATTGTGTGTTTACAGAACAGCACTTCATCAGGGGACACACTGTCTGTAAACACACAGGAGCCTTTCTGTTGTTAGTGGCTGAAGCCAAAACTAACAGTGCCCCGAGGCCCCCAATGATAATACAAGTAAAAAAAGAATAAAAATAATTACCACATTAAAAATCACATTAAATTTTCAAAAATGCTGTGGAGGCGCTTCATTGTAGTGATTTTCTATTTTTGTAAATTCAATGTGATTCTTTTGCAACAGTGCCCCGAGGCCCCCAATGATAATACAAGCAAGAAAAGAATAAAAATAATTACCACATTAAAAATCACATTAAATTTGCAAAAGAATCACATTGAATTTACAAAAATAGAAAATCACTACAATGAAACGCCTCCACAGCATTTTTGAAAATTTAATGTGATTTTTAATGTGGTAATTATTTTTATTATTTTTTTGCTTGTATTATCATTGGGAGCCTCGGGGCACTGTTAGTTTTGGCTACAGCCACAAACAACAGAAAGGCTCCTGTGTGTTTACAGACAGTGTGTCCCCTGATGAAGTGCTGTTCTGTAAACACACAATTACATTTTATTTTTTAGATATTAAATTATTTTTAAATTATTTTACATTGTTACTAGTTTATAAATATAAATTTGGTTTTAGCTGCATTGTGCGCTGTTCCAGTTTGAATTGGATTAATAATTGTTTTGTGTTTTTCCTACCTCCCGTATTATAATTTTGAAATAAGTATTTGAATTGTGTTTTAATTTATCAATTATTCATCATTGTGAACCTTGATAAATATAACACGATAGAGTTCATAAAACTTATTCTTTGAATATTTTGATATTAATAGAATTCACATTTATTTAGTAATGTATATTGTAATCAAATACAAAATACAAAACTTTTATTCTTAAAACTTAACATGTTTCTTTTTACAAACAGAGCTGTTTTATTTAAAAACTAAAATCAAGTTTTCTTTCTTTAGTGACTACTCTTAATTAAGGTTTTGTATAATTTCTAAACATGCTGAGTGGGTTCTTCCACTTGAAGCAGCAAACTAATTCTTCAGTCTTGCGTTCTAATAGGATCTTCAGTTTTTTTTTTCTTTTTTTTTGTCTCTGTGAAACAAGTTGCATTACAATGCAAATAATAACATAATCTAGTTTTTATAAGAAAAAAAGAGATTTAAACTCAAAAAAACTGGAAAAAATCAGAACGTAAACTTTAATTAAGAAAACAGAAGGAAAGAAATGTCTTAAACCCAACATTTTGAAAAAAAAGTAACTGATTTGTTCAAGATTGGAATATTTTTCTATTTTTTAATTTGTCAAATAAAAAATGTTAGAAACAAAGCAACTTATATGTTCAAAAAACTCACGTTTTTATATTTGGAATTATTTTTAGCATAATAAATATAAAAATCTATTGTAATCTTAAGCTGATTATTATTTAGTTTTGTTTTGTTTGTATTTGAATTTATATAATCTACAGCATTGCTAAAATTTTCTATCGCCATTTTGATGATTTATAATAAAAATTTTTTTAACTTTTCAAAGGTTTTATATTAATTTTAATACAAATCACATCTTTTATATGACCTTTTAGTATTGTTAAAGAAAGCCAATCTACCCACTGCACAAACGTGAAGGCTATTTTTTTTTCGTACATTGTATTTTGTATTTTATTAATTGTGAAAAGAACGCTGATGGTACTTTTAGAAGTGTCTCATTAGAGTTTTTACAATTGTTTCATTAGAGTTTTATTAGAGTTTTATTAAAGTAGTGTTTTTTAGAGTAACTAACTTATAACAACTTTAATTTACCTGGATTTTATTTTTTCTCTTCATTTTGAGAGTTTTCTTAATATTCATTGTAAAACAATCCAAACAAACATTTTTAAGTAGAAACTTAATTTATAAAGAAAAGCAGACCCACGGCAGATTTGATGAAAGTTATCTTGCATTCGAAAATGCAAAAGATAAAAAAAAAAAAAAAAAAAAAGACACAACGTATAACTTTAAAGGAAAAATAACTTTCTTCCACTTGCGGCTTTCATCAGAAAGCTATCAACTAATTACTTTTGGCTAGACTGAGAAAGAGGTAACAAGTATTGGGTGAAAGTATCCGTTATCAGCTAAAGTGGGATTTCTCCTCGTCTCACTGAGCGTGGATAATTAGGCAGGGTCATTATGTGTTGATGCACTCAGATTCGTCAATTAAAGAAAGATTAGTAACTGTGATTTAGAAGGAGATTTTATAGATTTTTCATTAGCTATCTTGTATTAAGTAATTTAAATTTGGTTCTAAGAATTGCACTGAATAAAGATTCTTCAAATTATAATGTATTTAAATGTTTTGTGCTTTAGATTGTATCATTCATAGTTATGATGATATATTATTCGCATTTGTAGGCATGTTTTGCCAAGAACACTTCTCAATGAGCAATGGATCATATTAGAATCTATTAGCAGCTAACGACAGGTTTTGTTTGCATTTTATTGCATTGGTATTTTAACTGCTTTGTTTATTAGAAAAAACAACCGCTAAATGAGATTTTAGAGATTTTGAGAAAAAATAGTTATAAAATGGATAAGAGCATCAAAGAACTGATTTCAGAAAAATTGTTTTGCAATTCAAGTCGTCTAGCTTGAAGTCTGATAAATTCGAATGCCCTAAATTACAATGAAGGATTTTAAAAATTTATAACTGGAAAACGGTTAAATTGAAGAAAAAAAAATCTTGCAGCATATTTATGTGATAAGGTATGAATTTTTCCTTCCGAATTTCACTTATAATTCATCAAATATTTCGAGAGAAAAAAATGGCTCCACAAGTAATCAAGCAAACTCTGAAATGAAAAAAAAATTACTGAAAATTGGTGGAATCCCTTTTTTTTATCATCAGTGCTCACATGCGTATGTAAGCACTGATCGTATGAGACATTTATAGAGTAACACTTTTGTTTTTCTTTTTATTAGGCTTGACTTAAGATATTTTCTTAGACCACAAAAACACTTATTGGCCATCGTTCTCCGATAATTCTCCGTTATATTCTCCGTTATTAAATTTAAATTTTTTAAAATTTCATCAGAACGTACATTTACTTTATTTATATTTATTTTTTAAATGGTTGTTTTAGCTTTCCATTTCCAGAAATTTAACTTTGCAGAACAGGAAATAAATACTTTACGATAGTTTAAAATGTGCATAAATTTTTCGATGCCCTTCTTTATAAGGTATTTGAACGCTAAATAATAAAGAAAGATACATTTTAACGGTGAGTTTTTATTTTGGACAGAATACAAATGTGTGTTTAAGAAAATGAACATAACTCGAATTGCTTGTTTAAGAACGAAATGCGTAATTAGGAAACATAGCTCGAAATGCCTGTTTCAGAACAAAATGCATAATAAAGAAACATAGCTCGAAATGCGTGTTTAAGACGAAATGCGTAAAATGTGAAATATATTCTTTAGCTAAATAAGTTCTGTGTTTGTCGCATCTCCACTCTCATCTCTCCGCAAGACATTATAAAACACAAACCAAGACAAAATTTAAAACCTCCAGAAAACTTGGGAGTGCCTTTTGCAAAGAAAGAACAGAATTTATTAATTTACCGAGGACGATAGGTGTTATCAATTTTCGAATGTTGATAGGTTATGATTACCTTCAGCATCATCCCAATATTATCGGCATAGAAGTCTCTGCTTCATGACCTATTGTGTGGGCATAGTTTCATGAATAGACAACACCTCTTTGTGGGCACCAAATTGAAATTTACAATAGGGATACTTTCATTTCTGTTTTTTTTTTTTGCATCTTTTTTGACAATGCGTGGTCGATTGATCCAGGATGGGCTTGGAATAAAAAACAATCTTATTTTTTGTTTAATAGAAAAAGATAATCTTCACAAAATTCTCCCTATATATATATATATTATGTAAATATTTTATGTACCACGTTTCAAGAATCTCCAATTTTTGGAAACCTACACTAACTTTTTAGTACAAATTTGTAAATACAAAATAATTTCATTTTTGAAGCATCATAAATAAAAATTGCATAGTTAAACAGAACGTGATAAAATATAAATGGAAAACAAATAATTGGTAAAAGCAAATAAGCTGAATGTGAAAACATCAATAAATGCGAAAATGAACGCGTATATCCTATTTTGTATTCTATGTTTTAAGCCCAGGAAATCATTTTCAAATTAATAAAATAAATTGCAAGTTAAATTCATGAGTTATAATCACTTATTTGTTTGCTGCTCATAATGAAAAGTAACTTCATTTCAATATATTTGTTTCTCCGTTATTGAATTTCTATCTAAGCAATATCTTTTGTTTGCTGTAGAGTTTCGTTAGATTAAAAACGTATTTTATGGTTATTTTGCTATTTATTTACTTGTATCCTGTCAAGTAAATGTAATATTTAAATTTAAAAGAGACTTTTAAATTAAGTGTACATGTTATTATTTTCTAATAAATAATATTTTACCACTAAATAGTTTATCGATACATTTCCAACTTTTGAGCATTGTTAAATACTAATAAATAATTTCAGAAATTGTATTTAATAAAACGTTGAGAACTTATTACCGGTTAGAATTGAAGATAATGAAAATTCATCAAAGCATTTATTTTAGATAATAAAAATTTAAAGAAGTTTATTAAATATTCTGAAAATTTTTCAAAGTATTCTTTACAATTTTAGAAGGTTCTTCAAGCCATTACTCAAAAAATCTGAAAATTTATCAATATATTTTGGAAAAAAAAATATTGGAAATTAAAACGGATGCACGATGGTTTTTCTATTTAGTTTGACGAGTTTCTTAATTATTTAAAACCGTAAAGGCAGGTGGTGGATTTAGCCCTTGCCTATCATTCAGTGCTTAGGCCGGGGTTCAGTTCCTTTTTTAAAAACTGTGCCTAATCGGATTGCACTTTCTCTAATCGTACTTCGGGAACCACTCTAATGTTATGTCCCCGACGATTTGTGAGTTGGAGAATTTGAGCAGTTTAAAGAGGATTGTAAGGGTTTACGGATTCCGTTTAATAACACTATCTTTGCTTTGATCTAAATTGCGGTAGTATAGTGTAAATATGCGTCAGCTTTGACTTCTGATAATCATCAACTATCAATTCCAAACCATCGACAATAGCTCATGATTGTAGCTCTATGGTAGCGTTAAAAAAACAAATTAAACTGTATTTAAAACTAGTAGAAGTCCCGCAGTGGACTGATCATTAAGACACGGTTCCCAGCAGATCACCGAAGTCAAGCATCACTGGCTGCGGTCAGTGTGCGGGTGGGTGACCACTTGGATCAGTCTGCGTAGGGTATTGGTCCTCGTTAAACTGTTCTACCGTAAAGTGCTCGACTTCGCGTGCAGGTCGTTGGGCTACCGAAGCAGGGGTGCCATCCCCTCTGCAGAGGATCAAAATTGTGATGGCATGTCTTCGGATTATCCTCAGGGATGTTTCCCAGACCGTCGCCAATAGCCCATTGTGCAGCTCTAGTGCGACGTAAATTAACTACATCCACATCCATCCATCCTAAAACTAGTAGAAAATAAACTACAAAAAGTGTCAATAATGCACAATAATTCTGCACCGTTTCGATATCTTGGAGGTAGCAGATTCCATTCTCCGCATAACATTGATGGAATCTCTTGAGATTTTGAAGAATAGCTAAATTAAATTACAATAGAGGAGCTAATAGAGTGAAAAAAAAAACTTCTAAATATAGGATTGGTATCAAAAATACTACCACCGCACTTTGGATTGTTTAGTGAAGTAACAATGACATTCGACCTGGAAGGTCTCAAGAGAACTTTTATTTAGACTGCTAGTGCAAAAAACGATATAAATCGTATTAAGCAAATTTTCTATTCCTTAAAAACACCGAAGATCTTATTAGACTTGTAGAAATTATAAAGTGTTATTAAAAAGTGTCCGATAGATGACAGATAAAAAAACAATTTAAAATTTTTACAACACAGCAATCCACTTCCAAAACAAGAACGTGTGACCTTCTGTGTCACATTATGTGGGAATTTATTTTCTCTGTTATTCTGGTATAAATAATGCGTAACTTGATATAAATGTATTTGCAAGCTCGTATGCTCAATTAAGGCTTACAAACCCTTGTCAAATAAAAAGACAAATAGCACAATACAGAGAAAGACAGCACGATGATACATCCAGGTTAATAGCGGGATTCAAACCCGCAACATCTACAAACGTAAAATGTTTGGATGGCAATACCAATCGGCCAGTGATACCTCATAGGTTTATTATTTATTTAATGTTATAATAGTGCATTGTGCAGCTCTAGTGCGACGTAAAAAAGAACTACCTACCTTGTTTAATGTTATGCTTACATATGCATGTTTGTTTGGTCGTTATGGGGCCCAGATAGCCTGGCTGGTAAGGTGTTGGGCCTATGCCTGAAGGGTCATGAGTTCCATCGCCGCCACCCAAATACTCTCCGTGTACCGAATGGTGACTGGTGCACGCTGAATCTGTTGGTGTCATAAAATCCTCCAAGTTCCATATACAAATCAATGCCTTTGGGGGGTACCGGATCGGAGATTGATAGTGCTCTAGTTTAAATAAAAATTATGATCTACGGATGGAGGGATAGTTTGTGAATGTGTCATCACTGTAAAGTAAACCAGGATGTAACGTATCTATTGTCGTCTCCGGATCATCCGTCACCTTCGCCAATAGCACATTTTGCATCTGTAGTGTACATAAAAAGTATCAAAATAAGATCATTATAAGCCTTTGTCAATTTGAAGAACAGATAGTACAAACTAGATTACTAAGATACCACCAGGCTTACAACAGGATTCAAATCCCCCTCCTCTACGCTATAGAGTGTTTGACCGGTCAGCAAGACCACTCAGCTGGTGTAGCATTGACACAACGTACTAGCCAGAAAATGTTTAAAACAATGGATTTCCCCGGCCAAGTGATTTCGTGGTTCCATCAAGCACTCTATAGCATGGAGGTAACGAATTCGAATCTCACTGTTAAACCTAGATGTATCTTTGGGCTGTCCTCAAAATTGTGATATATGTTCTTCAACCTAACTTGGGCTTATAAAGCTAGATTTTGCATTTAGCACACAAACCTGCATATTTATGTGTAACAAAAATAATGCAAAATATGGAAGCCTATCTGGAGAAGCGTTGTCACTACGCAAACACTAGCTCTATCGTGTGAAGGTAAAGTGTTCGGATTCCACAGCATCGCGGAATGTATCTTTTAATGACCTTTTCATAATTATGCTCTTGTTTTCAATTCGACAAGGGCTCGTAAACCTTAATGAGCTCACAAGCATAAATATTTATGTGTAACAAAAAAAACAAAAAATAAAATTCATATGTCGAGGGACCTTACTGGCCCTTCCCCCGCCAAACGCTCGGCGAAGCATGTTGGTTGCTTGTTTGAATCCAACTGTTATCCTGGATATATCTTCATTCTGTCCTTCTTTGTATTGTGCTATTGATTTTTAATTGACTTTGATTTGTCAGAACTTTAATTTAGAACACAAACCTGCAAATGTATGTTATACCAATAAAACAAATATCAATGCTTAAGAGGCTACCCTGCCCCAACGGTATCGGCAGCCAAACACTGTGCAAATTGTGGAAGTAGCTAGTTGTAGTCACCCTGGATGTATATTCGTAGTGTCCTTCTCAGTATTGTGATATCTGTCTTTCAATTTGGCATAGGTTTAAAAGCCTAAATTGAGCGCACATGCCTGCAAATGTATATTATTTCAATATACAACTGGCCGAGCGTTATCGCCCGCCAAACGCTCTGTTATGCGTGGAGGTGGCGGGTTCGAATCCCGCCGTAACCCTAAATGTATTTTTTTTATGTCCTTCTCTGTATTGTGCTATCTGTCCTTCTACTTGACAAGGGTTTATAAGCCTTAATTGAGCACACAAGCCTGTAAATGTATGTTCTATCAATAAACCAATAGAAGTGTAATGCGTCGCGCAGTGGACTGTTCGTTAAGACACGGCTCCCAGCAGATCAACGAAGGCTGCATCACTGGCTGCGGTCAGTGTGCGGGTGGGTGACCACTTTGATCAGTCTGCGAAGGGACTGAGGGTTTGCGGTGATCATCGTTAAACTGTTTTATCGTAAAGTGCTTGACTTCACGTGCTGTGATGGCATGTCTTCGGATCCTCCTCAGGGATGTTTCCCAGACCGTCGCAATAGCCCATTGTGCAGCTCTAGTGCGACGTAAATGAACTACAACTACTACAATAGATATGTAATACAAGGTTTATTTATTTATGTTTGTGAATCTGTAAACTAAATTATCAATTTGTCTGCTTAGTGACTAGTGATTAGTTAGTGAACTACTTACATGTAAAAGCCATGCTATATTTGAACTGAAAAAGAAGTGTTGAAAAGAGGACTTTGTATGGTATATAATATAGGAAATTTTCAATGGCATTTCTTATTAAAATTTTTGGCATGTGAAGTGGAAAAAAAAACAGAACAAAATGTACGTAGTCATATTTTTGTAAACTTTATTTTAATTATATATCTTGTCATGCGTGATTTTTAAAAATCAAAAATGAAACTGGTATAAAATAGCATATCTTATATTATTACTAGTATAAAATGGCATAGAAACTGGTATAAAATAGAGTTAGTGTCTTCAATCTATGTATTATCCAACTTTAATATTTATGGTATATTGATAACTTTAGTTTTAATCGATGTATTTTTAGATTTGATGCATAATTGAGAAGGGGAAGAAATATATTATACATACATGTGTGAGTGCGTCGTGTTTATATTTGTGAAAGAGAACGATGTAATAGCAGCACAACAAGTATTTTTTCATTTAAATTTTTGTTTATTTACTTATATGAATAGAACTGGAAATTTTATGAAAGAAATAGAAAAAAAGAATTGTAAAACTTAAATAGAAATCAAGGCTTAAATGTCTGTGATAGATCGCTTTTCGACTTTTCTGTAATATTTCAGAAATTTGGTAGAACTGTTTAGGAAACTATAATTCTTATAATAAAATGCTAAAGTAACATATTAAAGGATCAATAAAGAAACATTATTTGAATTTCTAGATGATAAATTCTGTTTGTTGCTAGCGTAATATGACTGATATTATGTAGAACTATTTGTTTGCAATAAAATTAGTGCAAAAATTGGATTGAACGCGAGTAAAAATATTATACCAATTGGATGATAAATCGTTTTTGTATCCTCACAAAAATTTCTCAAATTAGGTCAAATTTTCTTTGAAAACAAGTTTTTGTGTAAGAAAATATAAAACAATGATAAAGATTCGGAACTATTACATAACATCAAAAATTTTTCTTGCCTCCTTTAAGTAATTTATTTGTGTTATTCCGTTATTTATCTCACTTTTAAATCGCAAGCAAACCTCTGTTTGATATAGTTTTATTACTTTTTTAAAATGTCATTAACTTTAATTATTCTGGAAATTCAGTTTGTCCTGCATATTTTTGTGGCTCTGTTCCGTAATATGTGACTGAACATATTTTGATAAAAACTAATAACACGTTTGTTTGTGTTTATCGTAATTACGTAAGATTTTTTCACTCAATTCTCCTATACTCTTTTTTTCCCCTTTTAATTTCTTTTATTTTTTCCAAGCAAAATACAATAACATACATAGATTATTCAACTTAATATAGACACTATAGGTAATTTTATTTCGTATCAATGATTGGATTAGAATAAATGCTTGTAAACCTTGTAAGAAATTATGCCTTTCCATTACGTTGTCCATGTTTTGTTCTAGAACAAGGTAAGGATGGAGAGAATGATCTCTCCTGAGAATCTCCTTTAATAAGAACATTGCGATTAATTTCGCTCAGAATTTATCTGATTAACCTATTGTCCAATTACGTTTACCTTCTAAAAGATAAGAATAGATGGCAACAGTCTCGATTAAATCTTGTCATGCCAAAAGCAACCATTTAACTGAAAGATATTACTAAAAATTTTGAAATAGTTCTATACTGCAGTATTTGTACATCCACCTCTTTTATTTATTTATATGTTTATTTTATTTTTTTGAATATTATGTACGTAAACATTTATTTGATTAGTATTCTAAAGTATATTTTTAAGCATTTAAATCTTTTTTCCCCCAGATTATGTTGACTTGTTATCGATAAATCACTGTTTTTACTCCATATTTATTCCGCATTCGTAAGCAAATGTGTAAAAAAAAAAAAAAATTCAGAAGTATTTTTTTTGTTTTTGATTAAATCGTTCCCAAAAGCATACTTGATAACATAAAAACTTCAATTTCTTTAAAAATCATAAGGAGGAAAAAAGTCGAGTGCTCAAAAATAGGCACCCTTCCACCAGACATATCAGGTATGAAGGGTTACGGAAAACAAATAAGATTAAAAAAAAGAAAAGGCAAATTTGTCGAAGAAAAAAGGGATAACAAAACCTAGATGAAAAACAAGAAAAAGCAGAGCTGAGAGAAGAAAATTAGCATAGCCTGCATTTCTAAATGCTATGGAGAGATGGTAAGAAACTAATGTTTTTAACTGAGGAATCTGTATTCATATATCGATATTTATTTTTGATTACCTATTTAATAAGACTAAAATCTTGTATCAAATTTAAATTTAAATTAAGAGATTAATTTTAATTAATAGATATAATAAACTAATTTGTGTCATTAAGGTCGTATTTATGAAAAAACTCAAAATATTGAAGTGAATAAAATTATTGAATTTTAAATAAAATATTTGTAGGGCATGCAATTTAGAAGCTAAATTATTTTATTGCCTTAAAAAATGCACAATTGCTTTCGAACAGAATTTGTTTTTTCAAAGGATATTATTAATTATAATTCATGTTTAGGTATATCACAAGCACAAAATAAATAATGTAATAAATGTTTAAAAATATTTGATTTACTTTCTAAGTAATAGTAGTTTTTAAATTTATTGTAAACGTTCGTTAGCAATTACCATAACTGGAATTTCTTGCATACGGAAATTATTGAAAGGCTTATTTAATGAAAGGGCTTCCATATAGTTTTCGGAGAAGTATTTCAAGCTTCCGATATTTTAATAAAATAACAGAGATTCGTATAATCGTCTTATTACTTGTGTAGAAATAAGTTTTTTGTCTTTAATAAAACTATTCTTAAAAACTACTTTAAAAAATTGAGAACTTGACTTATCGTTATATTTCCTAAAATATCCCAATTGGACTCTAAAGTTTTTTTTTTTTTTTTTTTTTGTAAGTAGTTCTAAATATTGTTAAACTTAAAATATTCTGAACATAATTTTCAGAAATAAAATCTTGATGGATATAGACTCTACTCAAAATCTGAATCTCAAACTCATAATTTTTAGGATCATATATTTTAATTTCTCTTTATGAATATTATTGAAATATTGGTTTTACTTTAAAACGGTGTGCTCCAAATATTCTTTTTTTTTTTTTTTTGCAAATTAAAGCAGTTTAAGAGAGTATTTAAATAGTTCATATGTATCTAACGATTATGAATAAATTGTATGACTGTATACTTTATTTGGATTTATTACAAAAGTTAAACTGAAAGTGTTCCGGTCTAAGTTCCACCACTTTCAGCTCTGTTGACTCCATATTCAACCAATTCACTTTCACTAAAAATCCAAATGCTAACAAAAAATGCTCATGAAACTTTTAAATATTTTTAAAAAGATAAAGAAACCTATTTGCATCAAAATATATTTTGCTCAAAACAACATATTTTTTAAATAAATTAACATGGTTTATAATTTCACAATTTATGAAAAGCGTTTATTTTTTTAGTATTTCTAATCAAATGAATTTTCTTTTTTGTTATCAAATCTCAAGGGAAATCTTGATTCTTTTAAAATAAAAATCATTTTTAGAATATATTAAAAAACTAATTCTGGTAAAATATATTGCAGTTTTATTTTATTTCAATGTTAAAGTAAATGCGCTCTTGTTTGACTGACTTCTAACGCTTCCTGCTCTGTTTATTCAATATTCAACCAATTCACTAAATATTCAAATGCTGATAAAATATTGTTCATGAAACTCTTAAATATTTTTAAATGTTTTAAAAATCATATTGACATTAAAATACATTTTTGTCCAATAGAACATGTTTCTTAATTAAATTAACACGGTTTATGATTTTACATTTATGTAAAACGTTTATTTCTTTTCAAATTTCGAACTAAGTAAGTTTTCTTTTTCGTAATCAAATTTCAAAGGAACTCTTTATTCTTTTACAATAAGCAATATTTTTAGAATGCTTAATATAAGCCACAGTCAGATAAAATATGTTCTTAGCCTTAAAATGAGACTTTAGCTTTTTATATCTTTAGCGTGTGAGGTATACGTTTGGGAGCCATACGACTCTTTCGAGATTTGTTTCGGCTTAAAATAGGAAAAAAGATTGATTGGTTTTAGATTTTTCTGTCTAAAGCTTTGTAATAACATCATGAAAAAGTCTAAGAAATGAAGCAGTAAAAAAACCGAATACAAAAACTATAGCTACTAAAAGAATTTAAAGTAAACAAGGTATTTTTATTCTTCAAGAAAATTTGTTTTATTATGCGAAGCTTAGACCCTTTAAATTTTGATAAATAATTTCTATGAATTTATTTTTATAACTTACTTCTTATCTTACTTCTTTTCTTTTTGTTGTTTTTACTATAATTCTATCATCATTTGTCAAGTTTTAAAAATTATTTGAAGACTGTTTTTATTTTTAAATCTTTTTAAATTTCTTTTAAACAGAGGGGAAAAAATCATTGTTGAAAAATGTCTTTTATTTCTGAGAAAACTTGAAGAGAAATTTAAAAAAATTTGCTGGTTTCACTTTTTTAATCGTTTTTGAAATTAAACCTTTTTTTCAGAACTTTTTTATTGATAAACTAGAACTAAGTAATAATTATTATGAACACTCGTTATAGTTTACATAGGAAAAAAGAAAAAAAAATCACTTTGAATAACTTTTGTTCAAAGGATCAGCACTTTTTTTAAACGAGTTGAGTTACCTCAAGTGTCATTAGCATTTTGCCCTTCGTTTTTTTTTGGAGTAGACATGGTTTTTAAAACAGTTTTTAAATTTGTTTATCTAAATATATATTATCGTTCTTTTTTGTTACCTTGAGCTATTGGTGTAGTAGAACCGCATCCAGCACATATGTCAATGAAAAGTAGTTTCAATTCAATTAGGTAAAATATCTCATAGAAAATGAGAATAACAAAAAAAAAATTTCTTAAACATTTTCAATATGATAATAGCACAAAAATAACGACGACTAAAATTTTATTAGTTTCTCACGAGTGTAAGTATTTTGTTTATCTGAGGTTGAAAAATATTAAGGGAGTTGGTGGGATATAAATCAATATTGCTATAACTGACCTTTTTCGATGTGCCTTTCTGAGAAACAGCTAGTGATATCGGTTCGAAATTCGTGGGGGATATTTGAGATTATAGCACTTGTACGCTGCGATAATTTTTTAGAGTCAACAGAGTTAATTTAATTTTTGAGTTATGAAAGATTTTTGCTTAAAAAATAATGAAACTTTTAAAAAAAATTAAAGGTCCTCAGTTCAATTTTTTTTGTTTTATTTTTTTTTTAAAGTGTGTATTAACAGTTATCACAGTGTAAACGTGTATACGTAAATATTCGCTGAAAAAAAGTGTAGAAATATTTTTTTTAAAAATTCTATTAGGATATTTTATGTCAGCGGGATGCGACGTCTTACGTCAGTGCAATACTGTATACTGATGTGTCGTATAGAAGGCTGGAAATTCTGTCACTCCACATTGCTACATACTTTCCAGCGAGCCGCGATGGCTCAGGGGATAGAGCATTCGCCTTCCAATGAGGCGAACCGGGTTCGAATCCCAGTCGATACGAATTCCGCATCCGGCTTGCACTGACCACAGTGCTGACGTGAAATATCCTCAGTGGTAGACGGATCAAGGGTTAGAGTCCCCTTGCCGTCAGGCTAACCGTGGGAAGTTCTCGTGGTCTTCCTCTCCATGTAACGCAAATGCGGGTTAGCTCCATCAAAAAGTCCTCCACGAAGGCAAATTTCTCCCAATACTCGATCCAGGAGTTCCCTTGTCTTCTGGATTGGGTTCAAAATTACAAGGCTACGGAGTTGAACATTAGTAGCCGTAAACCCATTAAGTTGGGTCGGCTGTTCAACGACGGTTATAAAATAATATAAAATAAAATACTTTCCAGCAAGGCCGGGATAGCCTGGTTGGGCCCAGGTTCAAGAGTTCGTGGGTTCGATCCCCGGCGGCCAAAGACACCCCGTGTAGTATATGGTGACTGATGCACGTTAAATCTGTCGAGTCACGAAGTCCTTCACAAGTCAAAATTACAAGGCTACGGAGTTGAACATTAGTAGTGGTATATCCAAAATTGGGTTTGCTGTTCAACGACGGTTATTAACGGTTATTAACGAACAACGACGAAAATTAAAAAAATGCTTTCCAGCAGACATCTGACTGGAAGACTAGACTCTGACATTAGCAGTGGAGGCTCAGGGGAAAGGGCGTTCGATTTCTAATGAGGTGAACCAGGTTCGACTCCCAACAATGGCTGGTCGGTACAAATTCCGCACACGTCTTACACTGAGCACAGTGCTGACGTAAAATATCCCTAGTATAAGAATGTTCATGGGTTAGTCTCCTTATAGTCAGACTAATTGTGAGAGGTTTTCGGGGTTTCTCACTAATTGTAATGCAAATGTAGGCAAAATTTCTCCTAATACTTGATTCTGGAGCTAATTGTCGTCTGGATTGGTTTCAAAATTATAAAGCTACGGCGTTGAGAATTGGTAGTCGTAAACTCAAAATTGAGTCAATTGTTCAACGACGGTTATAAAATAAAATTATTTTCGACTTACAGATAATAACGAAAAACAAAACTACTTCGTTAAAGGTAAATTTTATTCTTTTCAGTAATATATCTAGCTGAGATTTCGTATTCATGAAAATTTTATTCTTTCCAAACAAAATTAAAAATATTTTACATTCGCGCAGTTTTATATTCTAAGATTTTATTTCTAAGATATTATGCGAGATTTTGCTTTTCAAAATTAGGCTACCCCTGAGATTTTGTTTGGAACAAAGTAGTAATTTTGAGTTTAATTTTGTCTAAATATTTTGTATTCGTATCGTTTTAAAATACGTTTTATACTTGTGAAATTTTTCTTATTCGAAATTTTTTAACGCTAAGTTAAGCAAAAAAAGATAACATTAAATTCTGAAAAGTTTAAAACTCAAGAGTATCCATTATTTTTCCATGAAAAATTTTGCATCAAACTGTTGCTTATATAGAAAATTCATTAAATGTTCAATATATATATACTATAGGGCTCCACCCCCTAATCGCTGCCGCTCGCCAACCCCCGATAACATTTTTGTTTGCTTCGCGAACAAAATTAAAGTAGTTTTCCTGGAGATTAGCAGGCAATTTTTCTGCACCAGCATCACATGGAGAGAATATGATAGGATTGTAAAATGTCAGAGTTGCTTATTATCAGCATTATAAACTTATATTCCGCCGTCGCGTATTAATAGCCCTACGATTATTTTCCAGGAAATTTTGTGCTGCTAAACTATGTTCAGCTCTATGTTGCTGTTGATATCGCCTAAGAAATTCACGGCGATCCATTTTATATAAAAGATATAAGTTTTTTAAAATAAACTCTGTTCAATATATGTTAATAATTTGGAATATAAATAGTTTCTTTAGAGAGGGTTGATTCGTGCTTCCAATAACTCTATCCGATTTATCAAAGCTATTAAAATATATTGGAATTCTAAAATAAATAACTGCGTTCTATCAAATCAAACATTTTATTATAAAACTTTAGAACAACTATCTTTTTACATTGCCACTCAAAATTATTAATATAACACTCGATAATATTGCGTTAATGACACTTTTATCTAATGACGTCATAAACAATCGTTTGCATAAAGTTTAGTTCATAATAATCATATATAATCGCTTGCAGAAATAATCGTTTGGTCGTTTTATAGCTATATGTAACAAGCGTGAGATTTTTTTTTTTTTTTTTTTTTTGGAATGGCGATGTTATAATTTTGCTGTTGAGTTCCCTATTATAAACGTAATAGTAGAGTTTTCTTAATTGTTTGATTCGAAGTCCTCGAGTTTTATTTGAGGTCAGTTTGTATTTTGTATTTTTTGACAGCATTATTAAAAATTATTACCTTTTCACACACATGCGTTCTCAATTTTGATTGGCTGTTTTGTGCGTAACTAACCAGAAGTCTTCTGTGATTGGCTATGTGTTATCATTCCACTCTCACTCTCTCTCTCTCTCTCTCTCTCTCTCTCTCTCTCTCTCTATATATATATATATATATATATATATATATATATATATATATATATATATTACATAAAATTCAATAAATATGAAACTTTAAGATCGAATACGTTTTGTTACGTAGCTAAATTGAGTATACTTTAAAAAATGTTAGTTTGTAAAAAAGAAAAATCGATTTCTTAACTCCTATTGATCCCTCGTATTCCTATTTAAACTTTTTTCTTAGAAAACACAACTCTTAAAAACTGTTGTTCAAAACAAATGTTCATTTAACCAAGAAAAGGGATTTCAAATGTTTTTATCCCTGGCATGTAGTCGTGCTCATGGGAGCTGTAAGCCTCCTGAGAGATTTTTTTCAAACTTAAAATAAAAACGAGAACGATTTCTTTCCGATTTCTTGTCAGACTTTGGATTTTGTCAATAATATGACAAGGAGAAATGATAAGGAAAAAATTCCGATAAAAAAAATATTCAAAGAAAAATAGAACTTTCCCAGTCAAGAAAAATTTAAAATATGATTTAAAATACATATTTCTCAATGTTGGCGCTGGTCGTTAATGCAACTTCATAAACACCGTATATTCTCAAAAATATCGATATTTTCCAATATATCGGTACAAAACATTGTACGATTTAATTATCATCTGATAATGATATATTGCGATAAACAAAAATTGAAAATCAATTGAACCCTGATATTCCCTCGATTCAACTAATTTACAATCTTTGTATATCTATCGATACTTTTTGTCAGAATTTTACAATAATTTCAATAATATTGCTTATATCGTTTTATTATTCACGATAATATCGTTCTTGATTAATTATGAATTTAATATTTATGATTGATAATAATCATCGTCTGTACATCAATATTTAATATTAGACGTGATATTCATAGCGTATCGTGAGATTCTTTTTCTAAAATTGTTATCATGATACCTAAATAAGATTAGGATTTTCCGGTATATCAGTATATTTCAGAAATATACTAAATAGAAATAATTTATACACATGTGACAAATAACACAGTAACTTGAGGCAATAAATAAAATTGCAAGATTATACGGTGATGATCCCTTACTAAATCAATATGTTTAAAATAGCCATTATCTCTATTTTTCCAATAGGCAATCTCTGATCAATAGATGTTTTTAAATGGTGTATATTCTGTTAAAATGTGCAAGTTTAAAAACATTACACATAACAGGGGGTCGCATAAATGTTGTGTAAACTTTTAAAGGAGTTTGGGCACATCACACAAAATTAAAACTACGAAGGAACCCATTCCCGGAAACATCGTCATATGCAGCTAGGAGTGCTTCCATATCATAAACTGTTCCTTCGTGTGCTTCTGAACAAGTCATAATCGATATGAGACCCTAGTTGCGTACGCTAACATTTCCAGACATGGGTTTTAATAAACTTTTAATCTTGAAGATGCGTCATAACGCCCATAGAAAATTGTCACAACATTTATGCGTGTCCGTGTTATTTATAATGTTTTTAAACTTTTACATTTCAACAAAATATAGACCAAAATGTAATATAAAAAATATGTTGCTTCAATATAGAAACTGATAACATGTTTGAAATTCCCACGCCCGAATTTAGGGGAGATCAAGTATTTGTACCAATGCTACAAAAATTTGTTCCTCAGCAAAATCTGCGGATTCTCAAAGTTACCTTTAACAAGAAAATTTTTTTTTTTATATGTTTCGTTTTAAATTAAGCCTATGCTTTTAAATCATCTGTATTGTAGGAAATTTTAAATTTAGTCACGTTTTTAAAATTAAAAAAATATATTTATAAAGATCTTAGCTTAATTATATTAAATTCTATTAGCGATAAATACCTACTATTAGCATTGCAACGATTCGCGTCAAATCTATTATTACCATTAAATATCAAATGTAATTTTTATTCATAATATTCCTTAATGAATTATAGATTGGGACAACATAAAATTAATAAAGATAGTTTTTTCTGATTTAATACTCAATTCGCCTAAACATGATATTGGTGGTTGTACAACGCTATATTTAGTATAACCAAAAAAAGTAATGATATTAATGATGAACATTACCTGAATGTTTACAAGAGCAAAAAAGATAAGCTTGTGTAAGGGATTGGCGATGATAAATGATGGTTTACATGGAACTATTTAAGGAAACGGAAGATGAAGATTATGTGGCACACTGCTTCAAGAATATTTGAATGTATGGATAAATTACAGTATACTCTCAATATCTCAGAGTTGAAGGGGCACAAAAAATTTCGAGATAGTGAGTTTTCGAGATAATAGCTAAATGTTTTCTAAAATGTTGAAAAATACATTTTAAAATACTATAAAAATAGACTCATGAAATATAGGTATGTATTGATAGTTGACTAAATACAGCAGTACAGCAATGATAGTTTTTTAAAGTAAGACAAAAATAATTATGCATTAAATAGAAACGAATTGGTTTACAATAAACTTACATTGTGATTTTTCCGAAAAATATTCGACATAACAGGGTTTTGAGAAGAAACTCTTTGACATAGGAATTCAAATTAACATTAGATGGATATTTAATACCAAGGGGAAAAAATTTTTTTTGACATAATGTTTTCGAAATATAGAAATTCGAGATATTGACAGTATACAGTATTTATTTTTTTAGAAAAAGTGATATTATATATATTTGATAGAAAGGAATATATTTATATTGGATAGTGATATTGTAATATTATAAGCGGAATTCTAAAGAATGGTGAATGGAATTTTTTTAAGTATTGTAGCAAGGAAGAAGGAATTGAATTGAATTGTATGGATATTATACATCAACTGAAAATAAAACCTACGTAAAAACAACTAAACATTTTCATAAGAACAATAATTAATGTACAAATGATGACATCATTTGAGATGAAAAATAGGATTTTTATTCGAAATATTTAATAAATAATCAGAACCTATAACTCTATAGAATGAGACATGAAGTTTAAAAAATTGTGAAAAATTGTAACAACAGCTTATGAAATTTTTACTGATAATATACACTGAAATAGAAAGAAAAACAATTAACAAATTATCATAGCGAAAATAAATAAAATGAAGTGCAAACTTCTATTTATATTCAAAAAACGAATATATTTAATTCTTGTACAGTGCGCAATATAAAAAAAAACTGACCACCCTGAATAATTTTCGATGTAATGATTGGATTAGTTTTACTCCTAATCTGAAATTAGTAACTGTAAACTAGTAATGTTATATCTGAAATTAGTTTTTCTCCTGAATAATTTTCGATGTAATGAATGGATTAGTTTTACTCCTAATCTGAAATTAGTAACTGTAAACTAGTAATGTTATATCTGAAATTAGTTTTTCTCCTGAATAATTTTCGATGTAATGATTGGATTAGTTTTACTCCTAATCTGAAATTAGTAACTGTAAACTAGTAATGTTATATCTGAATTTAGTTTTTCTCCTGAATAATTTTCTATGTAATGATTGGATTAGTTTTACTCCTAATCTGAAATTAGTAACTGTAAACTAGTAATGTTATATCTGAAATTAGTTTTTCTCCTGAATGATTTTCTATGTAATGATTGGATTAGTTTTACTCCTAATCTGAAATTAGTAACTGTAAACTAGTAATGTAATATCTGAAATTAGTTTTTCTCCTGAATAATTTTCGATGTAATGATTGGATTAGTTTTACTCCTAATCTTAAATTAGTAACTGTAAACTGGTAATGTTATATCTGAAATTAGTTTTTCTCCTGAATAATTTTCGATGTAATGATTGGATTAGTTTTACTCCTAATCTGAAATTAGTAACTGTAAACTAGTAATGTTATATCTGAAATTAGTTTTTCTCCTGAATAATTTTCGATGTAATGATTGGATTAGTTTTACTCCTAATCTAAAATTAGTAACTGTAAACTAGTAATGTTATATCTGAAATTAGTTTTTCTCCTGAATAATTGTCGATGTAATGATTGGATTAGTTTTACACCTAATCTGAAATTAGTAACTGTAAACTAGTAATGTTATATCTGAAATTAGTTTTTCTCCTGAATAATTTTCGATGTAATGATTGGATTAGTTTTACTCCTAATCTGAAATTAGTAACTGTAAACTAGTAACGTTATATCTGAAATTAGTTTTTCTCCTGAATAATTTTCCTGAATAATTTTCGATTTAATAATTGGTATAGTTTTACTCCTAATTTGAAATTAGTAAATGTCAACTAGTAATGTCTGAAATTAGCTTTTTTCCTGAAGCTACAGCTTCTTTTTCTCAATGACATTCTTAGTTTATTTTTTGTGGAAACGTACAGTGGGTAAAAAAAAAAGAGCACCCTAAATATCTTTTCATCTATTGATCGGATCTATACGTTCTAGGACTCATTTTTAAACGTTCACGTTTAGAACCACAAATATGGTATTTAATTAATGCAGGCGATATTTTAAGTTGCGATATCAGACACAAAAATGTACTTCCTTTGAATAAACATACCTTTTCTTCAACGGATTTGGATTTCTGTCCCCTGAAATATAGGAGGCAACCGTTATCTTGGTAATATGGTCACATAGTTTGCGTGACGGGAGCGTGATCCTAAGTTGGAACCTTTTAATGTTGTTAATTTGTACAACATTAATTAATTTATTTATTTCGTCATATCTTGAGAACTTTTTTAACAAATGAAAAATTAGTGCTTGCAATTATTTTTTCCCAGAGATAATTCCACGCAAAAAATATTTTATTGAAGGTTTATTATATTTATTACTTTATTTAATAATAGTAAGACTAATTTTTAATTGTAAGTTATGCAATTTTTTTCGTCATTTTAAAATAAGTAATTTTGCATGGCAAATTACAAAATTCTAGCGAAATCACTTGAATGGTTCATGAGAAATTAAATTTGAAATTTGAAATTTACGATTTATTTTCCCTTTTTTGCGTATTGTATATTTTATGTATGTAAAAAAATGAAAAAAAAGAGTCAAATTTTTAATTTTTTTTTTTTTTTTTTGGAAATTAGTGATAGAATTTTATTTAACTATCCAGTATTGCAGTATTAGTTTTATTTGAATGTTAAGGAGATATAAAATCCCACTTTCAATTGAATAAATAAAACTTTTTTTCGACTAATTTAGATTTTTAATCATCAAAAATTACGTGCGTGTGTAGCTTTGCGAAATTTTGTCCAGATACTTAAATCAGGAGAACGGTGAAAAACTTAAGCACTCTAATGTTAATTTCAATTTATGCATATTTCGCTGTATCTCTGGAAATTTTTTAGTGAATCAATAGTTTTGCTAACAATGATAAAAGTGATATATTTAAATAGAATACCATTCAAAAGTTTTTTTAGAATGAATTTGACCTTTTCTTCCATTAATTTTTTTGATAATAGTTGAAATATTACCATTATTATTATAGAAAGAGATGGTTTGCATTTAAATTCACGCCAAATGGATGACAAACTCTCAGCGCGAGCAAATATAACGATGTTGCACAGCCTTAAGCTTTAAATCATGTAAAATGAGGAAAACAAAACTTATTGTCTGTTAATAAGACTTGTTTTGTTAATACAAATGATAATTAACAATTATAACAAAATTACAGCTCTCTGTTCGCATTTAAAGAAACTAATGAAAGAATAATAAATATTTGTTTCGTGCAAACAATTTTCTTCTACTGAGGTACAAAAGAAAAAAAAAATTCTCTCTCATTTGATTTAAGCGCATGTCAGCATAAGACGCGTTATTTTTAGTGTTCCAATCAAATCCAATGCTCTTGCGACGGCATATAGTTGTTTTTTGTTTCAAGAGCGAATGTTCTCCTTATTTTCTGAATTATGTCGTCAGGTCTAGGATACCAGTAAGACTACGAAACAATAACTCTTTTTTTAATAATTATATGGCATATATCGTAAAAGATAGCACGAATTAAATTTCTGTCTGACAAGTTTAACTTTTAAGAACTTTTACATTGTTTTGAAGCATATTTTTCCAAATAAGACGGAACAATATGCAGTCACAGATGAATGCTTAAATCCTTTACCTTAATAGTTTTTTCTTAACTTGCAACAGAATATAGCAATGCATCGCTTTTGTGGTGCAAACTATTTTAATAGAAACATTTTTATATCATACGCTCTAGTCCTGTTTTCTTTATCAATGATTCTTTTAAACTTCTGCCTTTTTAACCTTCAATAAACTTCTGTTAAATCGAAACACTTGCATTACAAACAGTATAATGGCTTGTAAGTTGGAGAAAAAAAATTAAATTATTTATAATTTTGACACTGCCTTTCTAACTGTTTGTTGGCATGCGTAATGACTAAAACGCTAATTACAAATACATAAAGTAAAATAAAATTGTAAAATGATTCTTTTTTTCCCTGACGATCCCTCCTAGACTGCAATTTCGTGTAAGATTATAATTTTACATGTGTGTAGACTAAATTGCAAGTTTTTAATGTGTAGAATAAGTTCGTTTATTTCCGCAAGTTGTCAGAAGGCTTTTATTTACCTATAGGGTGTTTCTTAACAACCACTTATAATATATTGTTTTAGAAATATAAATATTAAAGTATGCACATGATGGGCCTCAAATTGGAATTAAAGTGACAAAAAAAAGGACAAAAATTAACTGATAAGGAGGATGGGGTTGAAAACTACAAAATCCGTTTGATTGCATAAAGCTTTGAGATGCTTCAAGGAGTCACATCTCACCTGGTATCAGTTTTCATGCACTGAAAAAATGTATGGTCAAACCTACCAAAATATGTTATAATTTACCGTGTTTTTGGCTCAATGGGAACACTAAAACGCTCTTTAATTTTTTTCCGAAGCGCTTAGGTAATAGTTTTGTAAAATTAGCAATAAAATATGGTTTGATAATATCCATTAAAATTTAGTAAATGTGGTAAAATTTCAAAAATGTTATCCTGATCTCTAACAGCATCATGATCTCTAACCTTTTATTCGGTTAAATTTAATTTTCAGTTCTGTGTTTTTGAATAAATGTCCGATAATAAGAACTATAATTTTGAAAACCAAAATTTCCATATGTACTGAAAAAAATATCTAATTAATGGTTTAAATATTGCATATTTAGTTTTATTACCAGTATTGTAGTTATTTTAATAAGGGATGTCATTAACGTACAGTATGCTAATTTTACGATTTTGTTTTTCTTTGTTTGAAATTAAACTGCTTTTTCTACCTTCCATAAAAGGAATCGTCGAAAATTCTGACAATACTTTTGTTAGTGCATTGCATGGATACTAATTTGCTCAATCTAATGTTTGTAGTATTGTAACTTCATTTTCGACAAGATATGAAAAAAAATAGTCGTGACCCACGGCAAAAAAAATTTCGGTAAAATTACCGTACTGCATGGTTATGAAATTTCTGGTTAAAACAAAAACATATTTTTGGTTAATAAAACAAAAATATACAATATTTAAACCATTCATGTGTCAATTTGTATGGTAATGGCTTACCGGAAATTCTGGTTTTCTTAATTTTAGTTTTTATTACCACATATGTATTAAAAAAGTAAACAAAGCTGAAAAGTAAATTTTACCAATTAAAAGCTTGTTATGCCATGATCTAACGTAATATGATAAAATTACCACATTTGCCAAATCATATCATATGTTATGAAACGATACCGTATTCTTAATTTTATCAAAATTATTACCTAAGTGTTTCGGTAAAAATCTTTTTGGTGTTTTTATAGAGAGATCGCACGGTAAATTTTACCACATTCTGGTAGTTTTGACGTCACTTTTTCACTCAGAGTAGATATAATTAAAAATGGAAGACTAAAAAGAAATAAGATTTTTATTTTATCTTACACAGTGATAAAAAAAAAACTCTTCCTACTACTCTTGACTTTGCAGGAAACATAATTTTTTCCTATCGATTTTAAACTGCAAAAATGTTTTTTTTCTGCATTTGGATAAAGTAAAACGCGTTTAGAATCACATAGCATGAAACGTAAACATAATGCCTTTAAGGGAAAATGATTTTATAATCTTCCATACTTTGAATTATTCATGATTTACCCCGAAAAATCAAACAGTATCATTTGCGTTTTGTTGTTGTGTATAGTAAATGTAATACAATTATTTTCAAAGTGTGCTTTTTTTTAAAATTTAGTAATTAAGTGTTTTAAGAAGCAGAATGTATGCGTTTACTCAAAATTCAAATTGAAACTATTTTAAATAAATTATGCATGGATCAAATATGTCTATATTTGATAGGGATTCTTGCTTATTTTAGGTGTGTACAGTGCGCAAAAAAACGGACCACTCTGAATAACTTTTGATATAATTATTGGATCATCACTTTCTAGGCTCAATCTTAATGCTCGAGAGGGTTGCCTAAAGTATGCTAATTAATAAGTGCAGAGGATATTTTAAGTTACGACACAAAAAAGTACATTCCCTGAATAAACATGATTCCCCCCCCCCCCGTCGGATTTGGATTTTTGGCCCAAACAATCTAAGGGTTTGCCGCAATCTGTTAAATATGGTCCAAATAGTTTGGACAGGAGATCATTTCAAAGTTTGGACCCGTTAATATTAATTTTACTTTTTGCATATCTCTCTATATCTCAAGAACATTTAAAACAAATTAAAATACTTTTGCGCACAATTATAAAATTCGTTTATCTAAAGGTATTTTCCAAGCAAAAAATAACTTTTAGTAAATATTTATTTTTTTTTATTATTTTATTTAATAATGGTCAAAAAACTTTTGAATTGCAAGGTATAGAATTTTTTGCCTCATTTTTAAGAACACAATTTTACATGACAAAATACAAAACTTGATCAAAATAGGTCAAATTGTTCTCGAGAAATTGAATTTCAAATATGACTTTTTTGAAATTCAATTACTTTTACTTTAAATTTTTTTATTTACATTACTTTTTTTAGAGAGTATACTTACTAATGATTATTTTTGCTGTGTTTATTAATCATCAACGGTAAAATGAGCAAGTCAAGAAACCTTTTATAGTTATATTGACAGCATTAAAGAATGTCATAAAGTATGCAAAATGAATAAACGAAATACCCTAAATAATGTTTGATCTAATAATTAATGATCAGCCGGAGTCTGTGAATTATAGTCCAAATAATTTGGAAAGGAGAGTGGTCCAAAATTTAGACAATTCAATGTTAATATTACTGTTTGAGAATTTCGCCATATATTGAAAACTTTTTAAGCAAATTGAAAAATGTTTGCTCGTGATTATGAAATTCGCTTATTCAAAGTAAAGCTTATTCAAAGTATTCGCTTATTCATAAATAAAGTAATTTTTAAAAATTATATATTGTTTTATTTAATAAAGGTTGAAAAATGGCATAAAAATATTTCCGTGATTTTTAATTAATATTCATAAGGCAAAAATACTTATTGTAGGGTAATATTTTCTTATACATCGAGTTTTAAAAAGTGAAATTTAAAAGGTTTGTAGAGAAATCGCTAATCAGAGAAAGTAAATTTCTGTATTCGGTTTTGTAACAAAATATCATTTGGACTAACTTATTTAGCAATTAGCACATTAGAGGTCCTCCCAATCATATCAATGAGTTCTAATTTGCAAAATTCAAATCATTAGATCTAATGTTATTGAAGTTGTTTCGCTAATTTTTTTCAGCAATATACATGATTTATCTTGTGTGTTAAAAAAGTTCTTTTTAAATTATTGAGACATGCAAATATTTTAAAATTTTTTATTTGTATATTTTAAATAATTGAGGATCGCAACTATTATACTCACATTGTATGTGACATTTAAAACAACACCCGTTTAACTTTTTCTTGAGTATTACCTATTTCTACAGTTATTACCTATATATTGGTACGCATTATGTTTGTGTTTATATTCAAAAGTACACTCTAACCAGTATTAAAAGTGAGTAAAGAAGAATTTTACTAATGTACTCACACCATTCGGATCTGAAATTATACAAGAATATCTAGAATAAAAAAAAAATTAAAAAAAAACACATGTTTCCAAATTGACTTGTAGTATATTTATTTTTTATTTGTATATTTTAAAAATTAAAACTTAAGAAACCTTTTATTATTACACTATATGTACTTTTATCAATAGAAGGGGGAAGCACATTGATAATTTAAATGTGTATTAATAATTTACTCGCAGTTTAACATATTGATAATTATTTTTAGTGTATATATTTCCTATTGCCTATCCTATTTTATCTTAAGTTTGTATTAAAAATTTACTCATGTTTAGTTATTTACAAGTATTTTATGCTTTTCATTACTATGATTTAAAATGTAACTGTTCTGCTTAAACATGCATAACTTATTTCCTATCATTTAAAAACTTTTCCTTGATAGTAATTTGAATATGAAATGGATAAGCCTTATAAAGTGAACATACACTTGCAAATGGAAAAACATCAATTGCTAAGATGAAAAAATTTGACTTATTTTGAGTGCTCAACACAAAGAACTCGTTCTCGTGACCCACCAGAAATACATTTACATTAACTCACAAAATGAAAATACATGAAACATGGTGGATTTTGAGAATGAGCGCCTTAGTTAAAACGTTTAAAACACGTCGAATTTTTTTTCACCTTAAATTTTTTTTCACCTTAAATTTTCTTGAAGGAAATTTCACTTATAAATAAAACAATTAGTTTAAGAAAAATTCTATTATACTGGTTATTTTATTGTAAATTCCGCGTGCATGGTAACTTTGCAAATCGGTCATTCGTGTATCAAGTTTTACAGTAATATGTAAATATTATGTGTATTATAGAAGAGTAAAATATATTATTATATATAGAGTATACATAGAGAGTAGATTTAAAGAGTGTACATTTCACTAAATTAAATTTTTTTATTATGAATTTATATATATATATATATATATATATATATATATATATATATATATATATTACTCTAAACTCAGCGGCGCGACAGCCCAGAGAGAGCCAAGGCCTACTGTGCCCATCTCAGTTTTCTTGACCTTGGGCTCTAGGGTGCAGGAGCAGATGCTCCGGTCAGGTGGTCAGCCGAACGCGGAACCCCCAGTGTTTAGTTCCCAAGCATGCTTGGTACTCATTTATCGACCCACTGAAGGGATGAAAGGCTGAGTCGACCTTGCCCGGCTCGAGGATCGAACCAGGGACCTGTGGCACGACAGCGCGAAGCGCTACCGCTCAGCCACCGGGCGTCATATATATATATATATATATATATATATATATATATATATATATATATATATATATAATATATATATATATATATATATATATATATATATATATATATATATATAATATATATATATATATATATATATATATATATATATATATATATATATATATATATATATATATATATATATACATACACATACACATACACACGGATTTTCTCGTACTATATCTCAATCGTAAGGATTCTAGGGGGAACCTCCAATAAACTTATTAGTTATTATAAAATCAGACAGAAAAACGTACTTCCACTAAAGCAACCCTTTCAAATTTTAAATTTAAATCTCTATTTCTATAGAGCCATAAAAAATTAAATTTTTAAAAGGGCGTAAAAACTTAACAATTCAAAATTTTTTCGAATAATAAAAGCAAAAAATCATAAAAATTAGTAAATAGTTATTATAAACTATATTTTGTTTGGAGTTACATGGATAAACAGATTTTGTAATAGTTAGCAACCATTTTTTCTTTCAATTTGCTTAAAATAACATCAAGAATTCCAAACTTTCAACAATTCTCTTAACCAAACAATCAGGACCCTATTTTCGAAATTCTAGCTAACAGAATAAAAAATTTGCGTTTATTCAGAGAAAGTGTGTTTTTTGCCTGATTCCGTATTTAAAAATATAGTCTGCACTGGCTGATTTACATATTTGGTGTCATCGACTCAATCTTAATGATTTACACCTCTCAAACCATTAAGATTGAGTCCTCAGAACGTCAAAAATCCAACCATTAGATCAAAAGTAATTCTTGCCGTTTCCTTTTTTGCACACTGCATATTTATTTATTTTAACCATTTTCCTGCTATCCACTATTATTAATCAATTAATGAATTCAAACTTTTTTTAATAATTTCTCTGCTTCAATACATGATAAAAAGATTCTTAATTCAATTTCCTTTATTACACGCTATTCTTTATCCGATCATTAAAGTATTTAAAATATTTAATTTTGAAACGAAATGGCATTCTTCAATATCTCATTCTTTTTTTTTTTTTATAAAACCATGATGTAAAAATGCCGTAAAATATTTCACCGAACAAGCCTGGGACAGCATTATTCAATAACAAGGGCAACAAGAGAACAAAAACTTTGACAAATGGTTTCTTTTAGCTACTTCTACGGGCAGAAAGATACCGGCGGTGATTCATGACTATGTGTCCTGGAAACCAGACCCTGTCATCATATGTTTTAAAATGGCCTTTGATAAATTTTCTTTTAACATATGCTTTTGTAGAACAACAATAAGTGTTTTGTTAAACAACATTCTATAAAATATATTTTTATTGAATTTTTCCTGCATTGCAAAGGTTTTCATCAAAATATATTTTATTTAAGCAATCAATATTTTCATATCCTGTTGAGGACCAAGCTTTAAATCATGTAAGAAAATGTTAAAAATTTTTACTTAGAAATATATAGCTTAAAACATAGCTTGAACGTAAACTCACAAATACGATAATAATTTATTTTTTTTAAATAATTCAATGAAAATGATATGTTTTTAATAGTTTTTGTTGTCGGATAATAGAGCGGTGGATTTTAATTTGTAGCGTTTTAACATATTGGAGGATATTTTTATCGAGTATTTCTTTACATTTTGGTCTAGAAAAAAAAATCAACTAGACCTTTCGCTTTTCACCTTTCCCCGTTGAGCTTTAAAGACTTCTACTCTGTAAAAAAATAATAAATAAAAAAAAAAGGTAAATTCTGCAAGGAAAAAAAACCTCTTCAAAAAAAAACTATTTAATAATAAATATCTTTTTTTCCTATTTTTAATCGGTAAATGCGTGCTGCAAAAAATTCCTGTTATATTTACAGACTTTGTATGTATATCTTACGCTTTAATGCTGTTTTTCAGGAAACAGTTTTTCCCTCTTTCCCCTTAATCAAAAACGAACTAAAACTTACAATTAAAATTTCATTTTTTTGAAATGCAGTTTTGCTCGTTCCCTGGTCACGTTTCAATCTTTTCTTCAAATCATTTTATAACTATTTTCTACACTTACTCTCACTTTTCTTACATTATATTTAATGGTTCAGATCATCGTAAAAACAAAATTGTTATTCAAATTCATTAGAGAATAGATATTCTACCTAATAATTATATCTTTAGAAACAATTTTTCGGTAAGTTAAATTTTTATAAAGTAGTAGTTTTTAATTAAGGTAATTTTTATAAAGTAGGTGACTAGAGTTTTAAACGTTTTTACGCTTAATTATAATTTCAAAGATTAAGACTTGTCAGATAAATACGATTTAAGATTTTTCATCATAACCAAATGTTACAGCTACTGTGATTTAGGGATCAAAGCACTCGATTCCCGATGAGATGATACGGGTCCGAACTGGTTATGCGAATTCTGCTCTACGCTCTCACCCTCAAGAATAAGGTTGATTATGACATAGTTCTTAGTTTTTTTTAATTATTTTTTTTCACAGTAAGTGTTTGCATATTAAAATAACAATACTTATTCTTATCTACTTAAGAAACAGGCTCAGGTTTTAAAATAACAGTATATTTCAGTGAAATAGATTGTTTTATACTGGCACGCCAGCTGACTGTTTTTCTGTAAATTAAACAGATTTTTTGTACAGTGAAAGGTGGCGTTGAGATAATTTACGAATGTGTAAAAACTTACAATTAGAAAATAGAAAATTAAGCATTAAGTGAACCTTAAATTTAATAACTTAATTTTGTAGAGGTAAACTATATCTTAATCCCTATAAATTATATGTCATTAAAGCACTTATTAACTGAGCACTTTATTGAGAACCCAGCACTTTATTAACTTTAAAATTGTTATTATATTTATATTGTTATTATTAAAAATATATTAATAATTTATCATTAAGAATTTATATTGTTATTATTATATGAAATTGTTTTTTTATTGAATAATATTAAAAACCACACTTTTTTTGCTGTTCTACATAATATCTTTTACACCTGGTAGTTAAATGTAACTTTATTCATTTTTTAAAATTATTAAAGCTGTAATCAAAATTATGCCAGTTTGTAATCATTATTACAAATAATTGATTACCGTAATCAAAAAATTTAATCGATTGCTTTTTTGCAGTAAATATGCACTTCTTAAGCAATATACATTTCTATTGAAATAAAATTAACACTATAAGAGCTTTTCTTCCAGTTTCAGGACACCAGTTTATATTAAGCAATAAATTTATGGGATAAAATGTTGCTGCTTTTTTTTTACATTTTTTGAACAATCTTACATCTTACTGGTTAGAAAATAGTATTTCGTTTCAAAAAAGTTTCATAAAAACATATAAAACTACTTTAAACTGATTTAAAAATTATTTTAAATATAAATAAACTAGTATAAAACGCTTGCTTTATTAAAAATTTTTTTTTAAATTATAGCGCTGCTTTGTGTGTTACTTTTGGCTTACTTCTAAATATTATATTGCTTTTTCTGAAAGTCTCTCATGCAGTAAAATACATAACTATTGCCGCTGTTTTGTAAGGCTAATATCAAGTGGCAATCCTATCTAAACTATTTTGACTCTTATTATTTGTAAACGTCTAGACGCAATTTAAGATTATTTTGCTGGTTACACTGGCTCAGTTAACATGAGGGTCTGGGATCGATCTTTTCTGACGGAAAAATTATGTGTTATGGTTTATAAAGAGCTTTTGTTTCAATTTATGTTAAATCCTGAATCTAAAGATTTAATCTAGAACATTTTTATGGGAATTTAGTTTAAACTTAATATTTGTAAGAGGTTAAAAATGGAATCTGTATTATTTTCCCAACTTTTGAAAACCGCCTAATTACATTAGACAAGAATCGGTATTATGATTTATTTGCTCTAAAAAAGAACTTCGGATTTCAGAACTACAGAGATTCTAGTGTTTTAAACAAAAGATTTATCAATTATCTTGATGGCGCTTTTAACAAATGCCAAGGAATTGAGATTTTTTTATATAGAGTTACAGTGAAACCTCCGGGAATGAGCACCTATGTATAGCGACCTTCTCTATTTTCGTCCAATTTTGGGAAACACGGAATTTTAACCATATATTCAATATTGAAAAAAAAACTATTAGGAGAGGCCATCAAACCGTCTGGCAAACCTCCGCACCAAATGCGGAAAGGTCTAATGAGGAAACATTAAAAAAAACCACCAAAACAAAAAATATTAACAAAATAAAAAAATATAGTAGCTCTCATTTAGAAAACTCTTTTTGACAATATCTGAAAGAGATTGACAACCTCATGTTGCTGCAATCAGAGTGCACTAAAGACAATACTGTCAATGATTTATTTTTTGTGTTGAAAGTTAGATTAGAAAAAAAAATCAGCATAAAAAAAAAAAAACTAAACATCGAAAACAAACATACCACTTCCAATTTTATGTTAAAGTACAATAATTATTATGATATAAAATGAAATGCAAACTAAGACAAAAAACATAATTGTTTATTTATATTTGTTTAAAATAGTTCAATTATTCATAATTGATATTTCTTTACTTAAAATTATATCAGTATGGGTCATTTTTATTGACACTGAATTTTGCTCATCTATCCGATTTTTATGACTCCAACACAAGTGGCAGATTCGAACCAAGAAGAGCTGGAAGTTTATATATACCAAGACGGAAAAGAACAAACACTGGTAAGTAAAGCATTTCATTCTATCATTTTATCGCGAAACAATAAATGTCTGTAAGTAACGAGATTTTTTTTTATAATTTTAGCATATACATGAAACTGCTTATTTCCTGAGAACAAGTAGATATTGTTGAATAGTTTAAAGAACAGAATAGATTTACTTCTCTCGAAAACACATTACAACTAAAATGGTTTTACTACCAACTTTCATTCTTTTCCGTCTCGCTTTCACCCTTAGAACCAAGGAAATGATACTAAGTACGATGAAAATCGCTTGCAAAAATCATGTATATTCGTTCATATTTTGAAGTCAAAAAAGGGTACACCCTGGAGCGACCAATTTACTGTGGAACAGAGAATGCTCGCTCCCAAGAGGTTTCACTGTATTATAGTGTGGTATAGTGTTTCCATAGTTTGTCCAACAACATATTATGAGGATCAATTAAATGCCGAATTTGAAAAAGCAAGACCCATAAATTATTATTGAACGCGAAACACAAACGGTATCATGTATTCAAATTAACGAAATAAAATGTTGCTATAACCAGTTGACGCTTTTTTTTTTGAACATATTTTTCATATTTTTTTTTAATTATTTTGTAGTAGTCTAAAATAAGTGAGAAATATTATATTTAGCATTCAATAATTTATGGTGATGGAATACAGTATAAAACACCAGTGTCTTTTCCTGCGTTGCTTGCAAAATCTTCCAAACAAGACTCATTTCCACACTATAATTTCTCAAATTTGCACTTACTTTCAATTATATATTCCTAAGAGAATCCATCATTGAAATCACTTTAATTTACAAAAACAATTGTAGATAAATTTTTAAATATGAATGGGAAAAAAATCAAACTATTTTTTTTTTTTTTTGGATTTTAGTACAAATATAATTCCAATAATCTCATAATAACTATTAGACTGTTTCTTATAGTTAAAAATATTAGAATATATTTTTCGCATTTTTCAGAATATAGTTTTGGTATTTTATATTCAGAAAAAATAATGCAAAGGGATATCGGTTTCCATCTGCTCCAAAGGGTTAAAATCGAACCCTGCTCTTTATTGCAATAATCGTTTTGTTAAGTTCGTTCTGTTTCTTTTTTCCTATTCCACCGACTTTTACATAGGTTTTTTTAAGCAAATGTTGAGAATAGATTTACTATAATAAAATTAAGTCTATATTTATAATAAAACATAGATCTAAAATAATATTTCATTTTTACTATTATTTTAAGCCTACGTATTTAGGGGGACCGGAGAGTAATGTCGTTTTGGCGCATTTGATATTTTTGATCAAGATTTTATGTTTAATTAATAATGTATTTACTCTAACAACCTTTTAATGCCGGATAGAAAATGAATCGAAAAAAAAATGAATTGGTTTTTAAGACTAATGAATATTTAATACGCTGAAACGACATTACTTTCCGGTCCTCCTAATATTTTCATCAGGATGACATAATCAAATAAATTAGTATTTACACTTAAAACTTTCATTCTTTTAAACTTATCTTATACTGTCAATGGATAATAAGAATAAACTTATTTTGCTTGCTAGTTACTATTATTGCAAATTTTTTCAGACACAGAAAGAAATAATTTTTTTCTCTTATGGAATTTACAGTATATTTACAGTAGGTTTAGGAGTTTAAACTTAATTGATATGGGGTCCTAAATATGAGTGCTAAAACACATATTTTTTTAACGTTTTATGTATTTGATTGCCAATGGTGCCTTTTCTTGCCTTTACAGATTTTTTTTCCATAAAATTCCAGTTATCCCCAAATGCCCAAATCCCAGCAAATAATATAAAAATTTAAAATTGAAAAAAAAAAAGATCCTGAAATACTTTTTTAAGAAAAAGCGGTGATTATTTTGGTGCGTTTAAGGGGCTGTGAATAAATCCCCAAATTATGCTTGACGTCATTTCTGCTTAAGTATTTGTAGAAAAAGGTACATACTGTTCGTATGATTTTGATAGGCTTCTTACATATTTATTAACTTTAATGTCATAGTTTTATGAACGATATATAAGAGTTAATTTTTTTTCAATTTAAGAACAAGTCGTTTTTCTAAGAAAATATGCTAATCATCACCAACTGTACACATCCACGTTTGCATATTTTAATTTACATTAAAAATAATAAAATTACAAATTGTCATTGACATTTATTAGAACCTTCAAATTAGTATTAAATTGTTTATAAATATTTTAGATATGTTATTATTTTTCACTTAAAAAACATTTCAGATCATTTATTCTATTTAAATTATGCTAATTAGCAGAATTCACTTCAACATTAATATATATTTTACTGTGCATAAAAATTATTAAATTTTAAACTTGCTTTTTAATAAATATTTACTTTCTTCTTAATCAACAAACTTTTAAATAAATCCACATACTAGTCCTAAAAACAAAATTTGAGAATTCACCCAGAAAAATTACTTTGAAAAATGTGTCATAACCAAGAATAATTTTTTCATAGGAGTTTTCATTATCGTTCGTTCGTAAAGTCAAAAAGTGAGTTTCAATAGTGTTACTCATTTTTATGCATTAAAAAGCAATATTTTTCCTCAGACTCATCATACATTAAAAAGAATGGAACCTATTTGTTTGCATATTCTTTAAGCTCGTAAAATTTCTCATAATAATGTTCCATTTTAAAAGCTCGTATATCCAAAAGAGTTTTATGAGAGAACTAAAGCATCCTATTTTATGCGATGCTTAAAAAATGGGAGTTCTGCGTTCTATTCAATATCGAAAATGGATATTTTTTGTGTAATAGAGAAATGAAATTTCTAAAACAAATATTTTCACGTTTAGTTGAAAATTAACTCTCATAAATTAGTCGTTAAGAGCATCTACGCTAAAATGCCGACGCCAAACAGATTTTTTTTTCAATTAAATTTAAATATAATGCAGTTAAATATATGTAAACAAGATTTTGCGTAATGACCTCCCTGCTTATTTTTTTAAATAATATTTTATTAAAATTGAACTAAAAAAAAAATTGTATTTAAAGGAAAAAGAAAAAAAAAGCTATTGAAATCTAACTTATCGTTATTTAAGAAAAAAGATTGAAACATTAAAAAATGTTTGATTACTGGGGTATAAAGATTGAAGTTGAAAGTTGATTACTAGAAACGCTACCTAATTAGCTCAAATATTCATTTTTTCATTCTTCCTTCCTTACTAGTGAATCTTTATTGCTTTAATGAAAATTTGCGATTCTTTTTGGCACGCAATTTGACGTCCATTTTGGGAAATATTTGAAAACAATTATTTTAAGAACGGTTATTACAGAACACTTTGTATATTTAAATTAAGCGGTAGATGATTTTTAATAATAATGACTATATAATATTCCTTCAATCACAATACGCTTTTTTTTTACTTTACGTGTACTTTTAAAAAAAATTACTGAAAACTTTAAAAATATAATGCAAAACAAAAATAATATGCAAAAACAAAAAAAAAAAAAACAAAAATGCCTAATGTGTATATTTATTTTTAAGATTTTGTTTTTTTCCTATGAACTGCTTAAATGCAACTATAATAATTTCGTTTAAGAGATAGCATTTGTAAAGCATTTTAAAGTTTTCACGACAAATTTAGTACTAGTGTGTTTGTTATATTATATCTTCAGTGAATTGAAGTATGTAAACATGAAAGAGAGTTTCCAAAAATAAGTCCAAAGAGGCTCACGTGTAAAAAATATAGCTGTCAGATTGATTTTTTAATCTGCTATAAAATGTTGCTTTTTTCATAAAGAAATTCAAAGTTCAGAACTTCAGATCTTTTTTTTTTATAGTTCCGATAAAAACTCAGATTTGTATGTCTAAAATTAAAGAGTTTGGTTTCAAATAAATTTAGAAAAGTTATAAATGTTCCTTGATGATCTGAAAACCCCTTATAATGTCCATAAAAATAGCCAAAAAAATCTCTTAAATATCTAAACTTACTCTTAAAAGAAAAGAAAAAAATGCCTAGTAAATAAAAAAAAAATTCAATGTGTGAAACATCATTCATATTCTAAATTGTCACATAAAATATATTTCTGATCAGCCATGCATATTAAAACAAATCCTGATGTTATTTTCATTATATTTTGAAATAAATGTTAAGTGCAAAAGTACAAAAGAATAAGGATGGAAATAAAACTGCTGATTAGATGGACACTAGGGCACATGTGGACACTAGGCAATTGTTTATAAGAGGAAAATGTAATACATTGTTCAAAAATGTAATTATAACACTGTTAAAATGGTGTAAAGAGTCAGAATGATTTAGTAGTCCTAAAAATTTAGAAAACTGTCAACAAAAAAAAACAAAACAATTTAAAAATTTCAAAAAATATCCCATAATATTTTTAAGAAATTATCCTGATAAATTCATGAATGTCAAACTGCTTTAAAATATATACATTTGTTATGGAAATTGATATTATACAGTCCCTGGACAAATTATTAGACACACTATAAGATCCTATGTAAAATCTTAATTATCAGGTGATACTATATAGCTTTATTGTTTTTACGTGACTGAAACCGGTTTGCACATGTTTACGTTCGTGTATCAAATGGATAAATTAGGCGATGTATAATATAAATTCGATAATTGAATAAGTTAGACAATATATTATATAAATATTTATTATATCAGGCATTATATTATAATATTATAATAATTAAATCAAATTATCAGCCGCACTGTAGTGTTTTAATAATTACTTGTTTTTCACGAGTTAATATGCAATACTTTTATAAAACAGACACGTAATGGGTTTTTATCAGGAGATTTTTTATAAACTTTCTATTTGTATTTATTTTTAACGTATAGCATAATAATGTTTACCAATCGATATACGAAAGTAAACAAGTGCAAACCAGATTCAGCAGCGTAAAAACAATAAAGCTGTATAATATCACCGGATATTTAAGATGTATTATTGAATCTTATAGTGCGTCAAATTATTTGTCCAGGTTCTGGAGCATATTTATAATATCCTTTGTCCTCAATGAAGTATAAATATGGAATGCAAACCTTTTCTTCATTCATAAGAAATTATTTATTTATTAAACTAATAAATGTTTCTTTAACTTTTTAACAAAGTATCTATACTTCCAAAAATTTTAGCGAGATAATCAAATTTAATTTATATTGAGATAATCAAATTTAAGTCATAGTGTTGATCAATATTTACAAAACGTGTATACTATATTTAAATAATTTTTGGAACATATACATATAATACATTAGATACAGATAATTTAGTTTGTCACAGTATCTACATTGGTATAATTTAACTTGTTTAAATTTTCAAAGTTCATCCATGAATAATATATATAATTATTTGAATCTCTTCAAATTTCTAAGCAAGTTTGTTTTATTCAGACATTATATTTATATCAAAAAGATAAGCATAAAATGTAATTCCTAAATCCAAGTCTTCATCCTGGCTTGGGTTACTATATTTTATTTCTTAAAAAAATGAATCATTAATAGTCAAAGTCATGAACCATAATACAGTTTTGAAAACCGTAATTTTCGCGAGACATAAACATTTATTTATTTTTATTGTTTTCGGCTTCCAGTCTCATGAATATTTATCATATCTTCCTCCTTAATATACATGCACGATGAATTATTCTAGAATTTTCTTGATTGTTAAGAATACTGCCACTTTTCTTAAACCTATAGCATTAAAATATTTATGTAATTAGATTTTTGAACTTTTTGGCGAGAATGGCGCGCAGGAAGAAAGCAATTTTCATCATTATTTCTTCGAAACTTGCTTTGTATCTTAATTTATTTTTATGTTAATATAACAGCTGGCAGGAAGTTTGGTGTTCCTCGTTTTTATTCAAATGGAGACACAATTAATGATCTGTCAAAACTATTCCATTTTTTGTTCATGCCAGCGTATTTAAATGTAAAGAAATATTTTTTTTGTTTTTCTATAGTTATTTTTTGATAAAGAAATAGTTACATGAAAACATTCTTGAATATCGTTTTGATTAAAATATATTTTCATTGCTTTGAATAACGCAACTATTTCTTATTTCGTAAAGTCTTAGTTATATTATTTGAAAAACAACAACATTGATTTCTCGTTTTAAGAAATAGTAACATCATTTTGAATAATTTAACTATTTCTTATTCCGTAAAGATGTAGTTAAACTATTGAAAAGCATTATTGAGCATTATATTATTCGCGAAACATTGTTGATTTCTCGTTTTGATTAAGAAATAGTAACATTATTTTGAATAGCCTAACTATTTTTTTAAACGAAGAAACGTAGTTATATTATAAAGAATAAAATTTCAGATTTTTTACTTTATTTCAGAAAATAAAATAGTTTAAATAATATAACTATTTTTCATTCCGTAATGACGTAGTTACATTATTTGAAAAATATTCTTGATTTTTTTCGTTTTGATTAAGAAATAGTTAAATTATTTTAAATGACGTAATTATTTCTTAGTTTATAAAAAATAGCTAAATAATTTGAAATTTATTCATAAATTCTCATTTTTTGTGTCTTTATAAACTAATTCTGTATTAGAAAATAATTATTTAAATTATTTTAAGGCATATTTTATATTAACTGTTCATTTAAATTTTGACTCGGAAAAATTCTGCTAAGAGTAAAGTAAAAGCAGAAAATAAATTTTTATGAACTGTATTCAAAGTATCACAAATCAAAGGTAGCAATTAGTTTTTTGTATTTAAATAATCACCAAGTAATCGACACGAATTATTTTCAAGCGTTTTAATCTTTTATTTTTTTTTTCCAAATAGAGATATAAAAATAAATGTACATAAAATTATTTTAAAATCTTTAAACGGGGTAATACATTTAAGACATAAATATATTTCTGAAGTATTCTACAATGTAAAGCAACAATATACTGATTAAAACGTATAATTTGAAATACCATTTAATTTTTATAATACACTGTTAGAAATTTCTCCGGAAAAAATTGTTAAATAACACTTTATTGAATGGTCATTTTACCATATTTAATCAAAACAGTCAAATAACCATAAATAGAATGGTAATCAATCTGTTATGTTTGAAAAAAACTGTTTATTAACTGTTTTCAACTAATACGGTTAAACAACCAGAATTTTATCGCACCAACTAGAACCACCTAATGATGCTACTTAGTTAGCCGAGCGGTCTTATCTGTCAATCTCATGACCGGAAGATATGGAGTTCGAGTCCTAGTGTTGACACCACACTATTTTCTCCATTCCCTTCAAAACATGGAGAATTTCCAGTGTCCGGCACTCTCCAATGCCCATTACCTTACGCAAAGTCAAGTTCCTATGTCTAGATAAATAATTTTTATTTTTACGTCTTTGAAAAATGCTAGTTGTTAATGGTTAAAAGACGGTATGATTTTGTATACATGGTCTTATAACCATACTTTTTGTAAATGGTTTCAAAACCGTAAAGGAAAATAATGTTCTTTACCGTAAACTTTACGGCTAATCAGATGGACAGACAGCTGCCAGTTATTTTACCATAATTTAAGAAGGAAAATTTTAACGGAATAGAATTAGCTTTTGCTTTTGAAATATATTTTAAAAAAAGTGTCAGCTAAACTATCTATTTTCGAACTTAGAAATCTTTTTTCTCTATTCTTTAAAATTAAAGTATAGAATTTTTTTTTCTTAATAAATAATTTTTTTTTTGCTCTCAGCGAAAAACATCGTGGAATTACATTGCGTGTCTCTTTTACATGAAATTGTTTAATGAATCTTTGTATATTTTTTGCATTACTGTTTTCAAATAAGCAATGAGTTTAATTTTTCGAATTACTTTTTTAATGACATTTTTAGTTAGAAACGTTACACGAACGTTAAACTGTTAAAACGAAATGTACGAGTTTAGAAACGTCATTTGTAACAGGGAGTTGGAAAAATGTTGCAACAAGCTTCTAGGGAGTTCATTATCATAGTAACCCATGCCTGAAAATGTCGTTTCAAGCCTCTAAGGGTCCTTCTCAATTATGAAAATGTTTTTTCGTGTGATTTTGAACAGGTCTTAATAGAAAAGTACCTCCAGTCACGTGCAATAAAATTCCGCAGAAGTTTTTTTATGCACTTTTAAAATTGATAATATTCCCCATCTCCCTTAGAAATTTTTTGCAATATTTAAATATATCGTTTTTAAACTTGTACATTTCTGCAAAAAAAAAAAAAAAAACTGACTTGAAATGTCTAATAAAATTGGTAACTTTTGGAGCAAAACAGATTTCAGTTAAAAAATCTTCATATCCGAATAAGATCAAGTACAAATGTAACATATTATGTGTTCTTCACTCTAATAATTCAACAGTCAATGTGACGATTTCACACCATAACTCTTGCACAAGATATAGGTTATTTCTTATCAATGACAAATCATATTTTAGTAAAAAGAAAAGAAACCTTTTAATGAAAAATGAAACTAAACCAGTTTCTATGTAATAATAATTTTAGTAGGTAATAAACCTGATATTTTTAAAAGCACATGACGGCACTATCCATGAATTTGATTCAGATATAATACCAGCTTGACGTGGCCTAGGAGTCCAACGTTCCAGGACCATCTCTAACAAAACTTAAAATAATTCATACAATTCTGTCGCAAGAAATATATAATATCTAAAATAGTTCCTGATGTAAAGTGCATAGAAAATGTATATTATTTATGAATCACTTTGTGTATTGAAATGATGAAAACTCTCCCTTGAACAAGTTTAAGTTATTGTTTTTGGCCTTTCATATGAAGTTAATGTGCTTTCTACAAATAAGAGGAAGGAATTCTATAATTTTTTTTTTAAATTTAAAATATTGATTTATCTAACTGTCACAAATGCTATATTTTCTGATAAAGTGTTTAACCATAATCGGATTTTAATTTACCATTGACTCCCTTTCAGAAAAGAGCAATCTTATCTTTATAAATAAAATTTATCATTGGATAAGGCTCTGTGAATAAGCCTTTTATTCAAATGCATCTTTTATTAAGTGAAGCGTATTTATCGAGTTCACGTTAGAAGGACAAAAGCTTAAGCCAAATGAGATCTATTTCCGTTTCTTCGTTCCGGTTGATAAAATTCAATTCATTGATTAACCGATGCAGAATTTTCTTCTAAGCATGAAGTATTTGACGATATATCGCCTTTAGCCTAAATGGATTATTGGATATGGTCAGTTGAAAAATTTATCAAGTATCATTCATATCCAACTTATCGCATCATCCTTGAGAGGATTAGGTGGTTTTGCGTGTATGATGAAATTATCATACTGAACTAGATCTTCAAGTTTATAAAAATATTTATGTAATAAAATGTAACGAAAAAAAAAACCGTAAGCTTTCGTACTCTAAACCTGCAATGTTATAAAACTTGACTATTCGATAAGATTCATTAATATATTCATTAATATATTCATTAATATATTCCTTTATATTCATTACATATGCATTTTATTTAGAATAGGATGTAATAATCATAATTTTTTTTATTTGTAAGTTTTAATAGAACAAAATTGAACTTTGGGTAAGTTTATGAATAAGAAAACTGAATATTTGGATAGGAAAAAACTACCAATTTCAATTATAGCAAAACTTAACTGACACAGTTTCTGTAAATAAGATATTAAAATTAGAAAACAATAATTAAAATTTTGTACATATCGTGAAATTTATCTAAAGATTTCTTACACTAATAAATGTAATGTCATGTTTCTACACTAGACCCCTTATTTATTCGTACAGAATTGTATAAAAAATAATGAATCAGTACTAATCAAGACTATCCCCATTGGCGACTTCAAGCCCACCCAGATTCAGAAGGATGGATACCTGAGGTAAAGGCAACTTGTGCACAGTGCTGACCACATTACCACAATCATGCTGTTGGTCACGAAATTGTTGAGCGTTATTCTCCGTGATCCCCTGGCCTACGACGGGCTGTAGCATGAATGTTTTTTGATTAATCCAGACTAATGCACTGTTCGCAAAACTGAAAGCCGACCGACACAATCACTACCGACACAATTAATAATATTAATTGAAAAACTACTACAAATGAAATAAAATTAATACTGCTTACTTTGCTTGTCGCAAGATTACAAAACAGCAAGCATGTAGAGCTAGTCCTTCAATCCCACGCTGGCCGTATATGGTAAGTTTATTGCTGCCTTGCTTTTGCAGGTTTATAAAATGACAGGCATTGTATTCCAGTCACTGAAGTATTTAAGTTCAAGAGTTGTTGCCAGGTATGTTCTTGTCCGGTATTCCTTACAGAATGCAAGAAAATCGAAGAGTTAAAATGTTTTAGAATACATTTTTTGTAAGGTATATCCTATATTGATGTTTTTTTAAGGTAAAATACCATTACCCGGTTTACATTTGCCAGATATTCTTTACATTCATAGTCTTTTTAGGGTAAGAGTAATTTCCCCCGTATTCCGTACATTTTTGTGTGAAATTCCTAGCTATCTCCAGGGAAAAATTGTCTCAATTACTGAAGAACTAAAGCAAAGTTTGGCAAACTCGAAACGTCAAGATTCTTTTAAATGCATATTGTTATTATTGAGATTCGATCTTATTTTCGATTTCCTCATTTTCATTACCACGTTTATATTAACTTGCCTTCGTGTACGTCTGTCCGGGTGGAATTTTGTAATCGATTTTGAACTAACTTCCAGACTAGCTACAGACTTCAAATTTGGCACATAGTTCAGAATTGGATGAAAATGTATGAAAATGAAGAGAAAGAAGACATGCAAAGTAAAATAAAATTAAAATTAAAGAAAAATTAGTATTTTCGCGATTGTCTTTTGTTGTCGATTCCATTATTTCAAATTAGTGTCACATATCAGTTGAAAAGTTTTGTGGACAGTGAGTAAAAAAATTGAGAATTTGGAAGTGAGTACAAAAAAAATTATAATAAAAAATAATATTTTTAAAAACCACGTTTTTGTAGAGGAGAATAATAATTAAAAAATAAAAATTTGAAAAACGAAAAACGTGGGGCGCATAAAAAACATAACAGTACATATACACATACATATACACATTATCTTACTCATACACAGCCACATGCACATCCACATATACATCTACATGCATGTTCACAAACATATTCCACATCCACATTCAGATACAATTACAATTACAGATATATACACATATTCTTATGAGCACACATACACACACTAATATAAGATTACTGTTATGTATTTCATGCGCCCCACGTTTTTCGTTTTTCAAATTTTTATTTTTTAATTATTATTCTCCACTACAAAAATACAGTTTTTAAAAATATTATATTTTATTTTGATTTTTTTTTTAACTAAAGGAAGATTCTGTTGTGTTGGTAATTTTGCATTGTTTCACCTAAAATTGTCTTAGTACTGCAAAAACTGTATATCTCTGTGTGTCACACTTTTTAAAAGTAAACTTGGGGGGAGGGGTAATTTCTGCTTTCAAAAATTAGCAGTATCAAATTACAACTTTGAAAAATATGCATGATAACGAAAAAGTGGACTTAAGCAAACTTGCATTCAGTTTTTAGTATTTTCTTGAACTTATTGTTTAATTTTATAATAGTTAAAATATATTATGTTATATTTTAATGATTGATTATTTTATTAACAAGATTGATGAACAAATGCATTAATCCAAACATGATATTTATTGACAGACGATGAAAAACGCTAATGAAGAACATGTTAATCGTATTATTTAATCACAGCAAATTGGCTGGTACAAAGTGAACCTTAAGCGAATCGGTAGAGTTTATATTGTCGACTTAGGAAAAGAAAGCAAATAAAATCGAAACGAAAAAGAAACTGAAAATCAGGAGAAAGTAAATATAGACAGTTTATTTGGCGTACTGTGGAAAAGAAATGAACAGAAAATTTTATTTGAAGAGCTCTGTATCGTAATGCATCAGAGAATAGGAACGATATGCCAGATTACAATTCTCGCCAAAAGAAATTAACTCATATTTCGAGTTTTAACTTTCCTTAGCTATAAAAAGATAATTCTTTCACCAAGCTTTGCCACCACTCGCCAACTTGGAACACAGATACTCTAAATTCAAACACAGATACTATAACACAGATTGGAACACAGATACTCTAACCTGACATCCACAAGCAATCCTACTAGTCCACAATTTCATCAGGTACACAATTCCATCTCCGTCTAAAAGAACATTCCTGTCTCGCGATTGTCGTGTTGATAATATTTCACTTTGCGCAGTGTTGTATTAAATACTTAGAGTCATTACAGACATACATATTAATACAGACGTTGTAACACTAACATTAAATTTTCTTGTTATTAAATACTTTGTATTGCAGAGAGTGTTCGTGATAATTTGGCTCATGCTGCTCACAAAGAATAACGACACGCTTATCTAGAATGCATTGAAGAAACATGAATTTAAAACTAAGCGAGACGGATAATTGATACCCAAGAATATGGTACTTGGCAAACTGACTTTATTCTTATCTGTAAGGGGCAGTATTTGCAGAGGTAGTTTCAACTTCTGGTGGAATATTCACTTGTATTGATTTTTTTTAAAATCATCTTTCGACTTATATTTTAATATAATTATATTTTCGATGGCAGGTAATGCCAAAGTACCATTTTCATCAATTAAAAGAATTATAAAAAAAATTTGTGAAGAAAAGCTATGATGCTAATTTAATAGAAGAAATCAAGAATAAGAAATGGAGGTATTCAATTAATAAAATTCCAAACTCCACTAGATCCATTGCATTGGCGGCGTTCCGTCTGGAGACTGGACATGACTGTCTTGCTAAACATCTATACAGAATTGGTATATATGGCAGTCCTATGTGCACTTTGTGCAACCAGAACTTTGAGATGGACAAAGATCATTTGCTCAGTTGTTCTTCATTAAATGAAGAAGATTTATTCAGTCGATATTGGTAAGATAGGGAGTTGATGTAATTGGTATCCAGCGACTGATTCTCGTTCATGTTTAAGTGGTTCACGTTTTGCAAGTATTTATTTTTCTTATTATATTGTTCTTGTATTGTTCAATGGTTCAGTTTTAATTTTATATGCTCCAATCTTATGCATCTTCGATACATGGGGGCCAATGATGTAAAGTCAAGTGCTTTTGCAAAAATAAAAGATATTTTCGATGACTAAAAATTCGTTTGCAAGTGACTGCAGTAGTTATTCTTTTTGGATGCACAATGCGTCAAATTACTAATCAGTTATCTGAAATTAAGCTGTTTAAATTCCCTCATGCCAAACTAAATGAATTAAAGCATTAAAGAGTAAAGATTTGAAAAAAAATGAAATAAACACGTTCTACTATGACGTCAGAGCAGGACAGCAAGACTAGATTAGACAAAGAGATTCTTTTAGGATTGCTGGTGAATTGCTTTCACCAAGTTCCATGGAGTTAGTCTGGTGCATAATTACCAAAAATCGGAAGGTTAGCTTATTACTCACGAATTCATGCAATTACTTAAACTAATACTAGCATCCGCTGAAATCCTTAGTTACAATATTTTTGTAGCATTTTAGTCAGTTTTTTAATTGTATATGTACAATGGCTTAATTTAGGTATTTTTTAAACAACGGCAATAATGAAGACGTTGGCACGCACTGTTCACTTTAAGCCTTATATTCCATCCACTTGCGATAAAATTTAAATTTTATTCGATTAAATTATTAACCTTCTTAAAAATAAAACATAGGTGTGCGTTTTTTTTCTCTGAAAATATATTTCAAGATAAAATATGCAATGATCATTCTATCATAAAAGGTAATAAAGATGAACATTAAAATTTAAATGCCATTTTTCTTTAGTATAGTAGCCCTACAAGGAGTCATAAATTCTCATTATTTCTTCACGTTGGTTTTTAACGTCCGTAGAAAATGATCAATTTTTCTATCATCAATTTTAAGTTATTTGTGGTCAAAAAACTTTCTCGAAGTTAAAACATATGGTAGTAAAATTTAACATGCAGTAATGCCACTTACAAAAAAAAAAGGCTAATGATTCTTCCCAATAAACTCGGCAGAGAGGCTTTTATTAATATATTCATAAATCTTAAGACTCTCAGGTATTTGAATTGCGAGCTTTTTTAATAGCTTCTTTCTTTCTTAAGAAACAAAAAATATAAAATACATTAAGGTGAATGCTTAGAACTAAGTAACAATTTTTTATGGTTAAGTTTTTCTGCTATGCTCATGTTAAGTCATAGAAAATTGAAATATTAATTTTAATGCTTATGGTGTGTAAGGAATATTCTTTTAGTATTCTTTTTCAAAGTATTTCAGTACTAGAACGTATGGTTATGAACCCTGAATATACACTACCCAACAATAACGAGAGAGACACTTTCAGTTTTTGATATTTTTTAAAATTTCTCAAGAAATACTTGAAGGATTATTTTGAAACTTTAGAGATAATATTCATGCAATTCAATGAAAATAAGCATGAAAAATTGCGTTCATGCAATTTTTCATACTTAGCAATAAAATATGAAACTTTCAGAGGTTTGAAAACCTTCAATAAATTACGAAAGAAAACAAGTATTTTTGGACACCCTATGCCAAAAAAACAAGCAATAAGCTTGTAACTTGTATCGATTATCTGAGTAGTTATTTTTAATAACTGAATAAAATTTCGAAAACCTAGAGAAAATATAAATGGATGTATGGATATTTTTTAAAAAAAATTATTTTTTATCTTTAGTGTTCTTGCTATAACTTCATAAATATTTAATGGAATTAAACAAAATTTGTGATTAAATTTAAAATTCATTACAAAATTAGTCAATCAAATTTTGCAACAATTTGTCAAAAACTGTGTAGGATAAAAGTATTTTTTATTATAATTTTTTAGTAAATTGTAATTGACAAAAATTTTAATCTTAAAAATTTTAAAAAAAATATCAAGCAATTTTTTAAGTAGTTTTTATACATTTAACTACTAGGCATAAGATGTTCAAAAATACTTTTTTTTTTTAGTAACTTATTGTCGGTTTCTTAAACCTTTGAACGATTTAAATCTTATTGTTAAGTATGGAAAATCGCATGAACTAAACTATAAAGTTATAAAATAATTCTCTAAAGATATATAATAATCCTTTAAGTATTTCTTGAGGAATTAAAAAAATGGAAAAAAAAACTTGAAGTGTCTCTTCTATTATTGTAGTGTAATGTATATTTAGAAAAACTATTTTTCTGACCCTTAAGGATGTCTAGAAATATTAGTATAAGTGATATCGGATATTTAGTTTTGTGATATATAGCAAAATCAATATATAGCGCACACTATATAGCGATATTGTTCTACTATGTTTAACTTACAAATAACATTCTTCAACTCAAAGCAATTAGCATATTTTAACGGCCAGCGTAGGTAATTTTGATCCTGATCAGACTACGTGGACAGAACCTAAGCTGGTGGATGGATGAAAGATTTCAATAAATAACAATATTGAATATAAAAAAGATTTCAATAAAGAACAATATTGAAGATAAAAAATATTTCAATAAAGAACAATATTGAATATAAAAAAGATTTCAATAAAGAACAATATTGAAGATAAAAAATATTTCACTAAAGAACAATATTGAATATAAAAAATATTTCTATAAGGAACAATATTGAATATAAAAAATATTTCAATAAGGAACAATATTGAATATAAAAAATATTTCAATAAGGAACAATATTGAATATAAAAAAGATTTCAATAAGGAACAATATTGAATATAAAAAAGATTTCAATAAAGAACAATATTGAATATAAAAAAGATTTCAATAAAGAACAATATTGAATATAAAAAAGATTTCAATAAAGAACAATATTGAAGATAAAAAGTATTTCTATAAGGAACAATATTGAATATAAAAAATATTTCAATAAGGAACAATATTGAATATAAAAAAGATTTCAATAAGGAACAATATTGAATATAAAAAAGATTTCAATAAAGAACAATATTGAATATAAAAAAGATTTCAATAAAGAACAATATTGAATATAAAAAAGATTTCAATAAAGAACAATATTGAATATAAAAAAGATTTCAATAAAGAACAATATTGAATATAAAAAATATTTCAATAAAGAACAATATTGAATATAAAAAATATTTCAATAAGGAACAATATTGAATATAAAAAAGATTTCAATAAAGAACAATATTGAATATAAAAAAGATTTCAATAAAGAACAATATTGAATATAAAAAAGATTTCAATAAAGAACAATATTGAATATAAAAAAGATTTCAATAAAGAACGAAATTATTAAAATCTTTTTTAAATCTTTTTTATATTGAATATAAAAAAAAATTTTAATAAAGAACAATATTGAATCTAAAAAAGATTTCAATAAAGAACAATATTGAATATAAACAAGATTTCACTAAAGAATAATATTATTTTTATTGTTGCGTAAGAGTTTTCTTAACATATATTAGATACTTTTTATCATTGATTTCAAATCTGGTAAATGATTCTATTTCTAAGCTACAGATTTTCCTAAATGGCATTTTTGCTTATATTTTAAGCGAAGTGTCTAAGTTTAAAAATGTTATTTATAACAGGACTTCGTGTAAATGTTGAGACAATTTCTAAAGAAGTTAGGGCACATCATTTGGATTTAAACTCAAAGAAACCCATGCCCATAAATGTCTTTGTATGCGACGAGTATCACTTCCTTATTTTGATCTATCCAGAAATACATGATAGGGGAAGCGCCCCTAGCGGGGTATGGCAGCATTTCTGTACATGGTTTCTTATACAATTTTATTCCTGATAATTTGCCTAGAAGTTTGTCGCAACATTAACAGAACCCACTGCTGTATATAGCGCTTTTAAACTTGTACATTTCAACAAAAAAAAAAAGAAGATCAAAAATGTCATTAAAATATATGTAGTAATAGGAGCAATAATTTATCAATCGTAAATCTGCAAAGGTTTAAGGAGAAAACTGTTTCCAAATGTTTCCCCACAAATTTTGATTAAGGACGCACTTTACTTAAAGTTGGTTGGTTAAAGTTGGTTTACTTAAAGTTGGTAACGGAACCTTTAAAATAGTTAAACATCGATCTAACTGTATTTATAAATTAAGTTTTTAAAAATATTATTTAGAATAATAAATTAATAGTCATAAACCTGCAAAAGTATGAAAGGACAAAGATTTCTAAACATCATTTTTTTTACAATTTTTCATTAAAGAATCTCTCAGGGGAACAGAACGACAATTTTTTCCAGTCCCTTTAAAACAGTTAAACATAACAATTTTAATTTAAGCCTGTATAAAGGTTTGGGTTAGAATAAAAGTTATTAGACAAATAAATTAGACTGTTTAATTTAATTATTATATTAATTATTCAAATTATAAATCGAAAAATAATTAAAAATAAATTAACAGTCCTAATTTGGCAAAAGTATGAATTTAAAAAGTTTTTCAAATATTATTTTTCCACAAATACTGATCATAAATGGTAATATTTTTACTTGTACTTTAAATTTAGTAATTTGACTTGGTTTTCTGTTACTTTATTGGAGAACAAATAAAAGTATTTGTAACGAAAATGTCAATGAAAAACAATAATTTTTTCTGAAAAGTTTAAAAAATTTCATAAATTTTTTTTTTTTTTCGTTTTTTTTTAAATTAATAAATTTAAGGCAAAACGAATTCTAACTAGCTTCTTTTTACAAACACCTTTAAGTATTGCAAATTCCTGAAAAGTAGAGAGCGGCTCTTTTGAACACTCTATAACTTTTTTGCAAAAGTCACTGCAAATTACCACAAATTACTACAAGTATCAAAAGAAAAAGCAAAATTACCTAAGATTTGGTAGTTTTATAAAATTAACATTATTTAAAACTCTTTTTTACATGCAAACGTTAAACTTTGATTTCTGGTTTTGTTCTTAGATATTTACAACGTTCACTATTTCAATGAATTTCATAACATTTTCCAGCATTTTAAAGTTTTATAAATTTAAATTAAAATTTAATACATTTTAAATTTAAAAGAAAATAAATATTTTTCTTACATTTTTTAATGAAAATTAAAATTAATTTTAGATTTCCTTGAAATGTACTTCGGAATAGTTATTTCTTTTGTTTTTTATTTGTACTTTTTAATCATTACTTTTTGAAATCAATACTTTTTACTTTTTACTCGTTATTTTTGGTTAAATTATCCATACTTTAATTCGTTACTTTTAAAAGTAATGTTCTCATGTATGATACTGATCAAAGATTCAATCTACTTAAGGGTGATTTTTCACGGTTCCATTAAAATAGTTAAGCATAAAGCCATCTGTATTTATAACATAAGTGTGTTAAAAATTTTAGCTAAATTACTTGAAAATATCAAAGCAAGTATTGAAGAAGTTGAACAAAAGTATATTTTATAAAAAGTAGATAATTATTTCTTGAATTTGAATTAATTTCAATTATTCCTTTGTAACAAAATCATTACTTTCGTTTTTTTCCCACAAAAAGAATCTTGATCTTTCGAAAGGAATTTTACGCTCTTACGGTGGATACTACACGTCTCGTTAACTTAATAGCCATTATGAAAACATTTTTCTTTTCCAAAGAGCAACTGCCTAATTATCTGTGTTACGATTCAGAGTTAAAACTCGTTCATTGTCCTGAAACTCCATTTTTGCCTTCATTTTTCTGAAAACTGTAATTGGTTACAACTACAAACAGAAGAAAGAATTTCGTTCTTTTTTTAAAAAACATTCTTGCAAATTTATACACCTCTAAACAGTAAGGTTTAGGAAGTTTATATTATTTAGTGTTTAAGTTATTATAACATAAGAGAAATTTAAAGAACGAGGGTCAAACTTTTAAAATTGCATTTTTAAAACGTAGCCTAGGTAGCAAATTAAATCATAGCAAAAAGGATTTGTTTTAATTTATTGTGTTTAAGCTTAAGAATGCTTCACTATTAAAAAGTTGTCGATAGTGTTAAGAATAAAAAGAGCATAAAATTTTTAAAATATATTTACATCTTCAGTTCGCGCATCGTACTTTAAATTAATGAAAACTTGGAAATAGAAACTTCGAAACTATTTTTCTCTGCTCGTTTGTTGCTAACCTTGCATTTAACCCTTCTAAGTTGATTCAGCTCTAGCTAAACCCACAAGATCTAAAAGCTTCGTTTCTTTTTTAATCCCTACAGTGAGAGCAGAAATGACTCAGTGGATAGAGCGTTTTCCTTCCAATGAGGTGAACCAGATTCGAATCCCAGAGACGGCTAGATGATACAAATTCCTCATCCAACTTTCACAAACCTTATTGCTGACGTGAAATATTCTCAGTGGCAGATGTAGCATGCGTTAGAGTCCCCTTGCCGTCAGTCTAACCGTGTGAGACTCTCGTGGTCTTCCTCTCCATGTAAAGCGAATGCGGGCTAGTTCCTTCAAATAGTCATCCACGAAGGCAAATTTCTCCCAATACTTGATTCAGGACTTCCCTTGTCCTCTGGATTGGGTTCAAAGTTACAAGGATGCGTAGTTGAACATTAATAGTCGTAAGTCAAAAATTTAGGTTTTCTGTTCAACGACGGTTATATAATAAAAGAAAATAATCCTTACAGTGAACTTGTCACTTTGCCGTTGTCTCCCGTTCGTTTTAAAATTGCCAATAACATCTCCCATTTTGGTTAAAAAATCATTTTAGAGCCAGTTAACAAAATTAAATTTTATTCTCTCAAAGTTATTATCAGTTTTAAAAATCGTTGGCGCATTTACTACTTATTTTTTGACTGCGATCTTAGCTGCATCATGCAAACCAGACAAATTTTAAAAATTAGACCTCGGAAACATGACAGATGTGTCCGTTATTAAGAAAACGATAAATCATCAATAGCAGCACATTGTTGGAATTTTAGGCATAAACATTAGGTACTCGGAAGTGCCAAAATTATCATATTAGCAACTCATCTTAATATCTTTATATCTTGTTTTATACCTTGTTAACCACTTAAACTCCTCACCACTTCTCCTTAGCGCGTAGTTAAGGAGATCCTAATCTTAGTTTGCCCTTAATTTAAGTCCTAATTTTCCCCTTTCGGCCATAGTAGTCTTTCGTGTTTTGTTATTCCACCTTTGTTTGTGGTACACCCTCGACTTCTGTTGTTTTTCTAGTTTTGTTTCTCCTCCTTATTTTCCACTTTTTGCTGCCAACTTTGCATTTTTTTATTTTCCATAAGTAAATTAATAGTCAAGGCAGTTGAAGAATAAAAACCCTAGAAATATATTATATGATAAAAATAGAAATCAGTATTGGAAATAGATAAAAAATTATACTGATTTTGAGTTAAAAAGGATAAGAAATATTTTTATTTTCTGCTATAGATATTAGTATAAAAGCAATATATATATATATTTTTTCTTCTTCATAAAATCTGAAATGAATTTCATACTGCAGTTAAAAACAAATAGAAATTTCTTCGATTTTTATAGGTATTTTAAAATTAATTCAAATAAAGTTGTTAGAAACAGGCCTGTGTAAGTTTTATATACACAAAAAACTCAATTTTAGCTTTTAGAAAATACATGAGTTTATTTCCTTTTGAATGGAGAAATTGATATAACATGAAGCATTAAATGATTCATGGAAAAGAGACTTCACCTGAATTTGAAATAAAATGAAAGAAAATTGCTGTTTTCAAAGAAGATAATAGCATCCCACTGTATTCAAATGTGACAAGATGTTGGGAATTTATATTTATTTAATGTAATCAAATAAGTTATATTTCAAAAAGTAGATTTACAATTTTTGTCATAAATTTTTAAACGAAGTAATAGGTGATTTAATATATTGATGTTAAATTAAAAAAATATCAATGAATAATTACTACTTAAATTTTTTAATTTATGGCAACATTATCGCAACATAATGCTTTTTTTACATTTTAATTAGAAATAAGGAAATTCAGAAATTTTTTCTGCCTGGAAAACCCTAAAGAAAAAATTTTGAAAATTGAAGGTCTATGGCTGAAATAGTGGTGGCCACTGATCATAGTTTATTTCAGGTAAGAAGTCATAGGATCATTGTCTGTATAGCTTAGCTACCTCTGTAATTATTCAATTCCAATTCACTAGTATGTAAGACATGTAAACTTGATACTATGTGGTGGTACCTTTTGATAGATGACGGTTGACAAATTGTCGGCAACTTACTCCCCACATTGTTGACTTTCTGACGTAATCTGGACATGCCTACTTCAGCAAAAAAGCTCATTTCGATATGAACACGCCTACTTTGATGGATGGAAAATAGTAAACACTTGAATTACTATTTGTGGCTGTGGTGTTGTTTTCCCCAAGCTATTACTCCCAGTCTCGATCACACACAACCGGGACCTGTGCACACTCGAATGCGAATAGCAACACAGAAGAAGCCACGCACACAACCATGATCTTAATACAGCTCTCACGACCAGCGCTCGAAGTACGGTAATCTTAATACCTCTCTCTCCACCAGCGCTCAAAATCTGGTGATCTTAAGACAGCTTTCCCGGCTTCCCACAAAACAGTAATGAATCAAGTAGAATCACGTTGTATCAAGTCAAGTAGTATCCATTCATCAAATTCTATCCCAGATATAATTCCAGTGGGAGATTATTGTAGCGTAGCTACCAATACAATTACTCAATTCCAATTCACTAGTATATTTTATTTTATAGCCGACTTTAAACAGCCGACTCAATTTTTGGGTTTACGACTACCAATGTTCAACTCCGTAATCTTTTTAATTTTGAACCCAACACAGAAGACAAGGGAATTTCTGGATTAAATATCGGGAGAAATTTTGCCTTCGTGGAGGACTTTTCTGATGGAACTAACCAGCATTTGTGTTACATGGTGAGAAAAACCACGAAAACCTCTAAATGGTTAGGCTGACGGTAAGGGGACTCTAACTCATGATCCATCTACCACTAATGATATTTTACGTTAGCACAGTGGTCGGTGTAAGCTGGATGTGGAATTCGAACCGACCAGACATCGCTGGGAATCGAACCCAGTTCACCTTATTGGAAGACAAACGCTCTATCCACTGAGTCATCACCGCTCTAATCCACTAGTATATAAAACACATTAATTAGATTCTATCTAGAGGGTACCTTTTGATAGATGACGGTTGACTTTGTCAGTAACATACTCCCCACAGTCTGGCATACTTTTATCCGGTACTTTCTACACTGATGTCTTTGTTACGATTAAGAGCCATTTCCTGACATACAATTTCCGGATATTCATTTCTCCGATGTTTTTTTTTTTTCAAGTTAAAAACCATTTTCTGTCATTCAGTTGCTTGGTATTCTTTATTCCAATATTTTTTGTTGATGTTACAGACAATTTCCCATCTCCACACTGTTTTTATCTTTCTTTTTTTTTCTAGTCTGAATCGTGTGAAATTCATAGCCACCTCCGGAGAAATTTTTTTCTGAAATATAAAAGTAAAATGAATCTAATAATATAAAAAAAAATAATAATACTGAATTTGAAGTGTCAAAATGTTTTTATATGCCTTTTGTTACAAGAATTGCTAGATTTATGTTAGATTTTCAGTTTTTCGATTCTGAAACTGAAAATAAAATCTGTCTACAGCATCTGTTTTAGGAAATTGATGATATGTATTAAAAATTTTCCCCCCATGGAATGAAGCTATAGTGTACAAAACTAATTTTGTTTACATTGGCCCCGCGAGGGAGGGGCATTGGAATTGAAAGAAACGCCAGCGCAACTTAATTGTCTTTTAATTTTGCGTCCTCGTTTATTTTTCGTCATTCCAACAGTGAAATATCACAAAACCTCTAGAATTGTGTTTTTTGTTAATTGTTTTGTGTTGTGTACAATAGTTTGTGTAGTTGCTTATAAATAGTGTAATTTGTGAAGTTGCATATAAATAACTTATTTTGTGAAGTTGCATATAATGTATGTCCAACTAAAAAAATTTTTCGAGAAAAGAATAAATAAGCTAGTTAAGAAGCATGAATTTAACCCTTAATGTTGTATGTCTGCTGTTAGCCAGCTCAGCCTTTTTACCATAAGAGTCACATGTCTGCTTAAGCCACAGCAGCCTTCTTACTATTAGACTCGTACGTTTGCTCTCAGCCACCGCAACGTTCTTACCATTCCAGTCGTATGTCTGATTTTAGTCACCAGTTCAGAAAACCACTTACTGATCTTATAGCATTAAACAGTGCTGTTCAAAAAAAAAAATTTATGCTATGAAATTCAAAAGAATATTTTACCAACTAGGTATAAGAAAGATTTTCATTTAAGAAAACTATTTCTATTTATCATCCTCGTGTTCATCCAACAAAAAATAATTCAGAACAGTGTTTTAACTAGGTATCAACTTAATACGATCGCCAAAACTTATAACAAAAATTAAATTAGTGAATAAAGGTTCGAAGCATTGACTTGTAATGAGAAATGTATTGTAAAATTGCAATTACTGTTTACTTTTACTTTATAATTCTGCTGATTACTATCACAGAAACAAAACGGAAATATTTATTGCGTAAATTTCCTATTTTTCCTATCTGAGTAAAGCAATATTTTTACACCCCTTACATCATATCACACACGAAAATCGAATGTAATAAAAAATTACTTATTAAGAAGAATTTACTATATACTGTAGTTCTCAAATAATGTAAGAGAAATGTTCAAAGAAAAAAAGAAAGTTTTGTGAAATTAAAAAAAAATATTTTACAGTAGTTAATACTTACAATTCAGCGAAATCAGAAGATCATGATTATGGGATCAAATTATACCAACTGAACTAGGTCGTGAAAGATCAGACTTTTTGACGAAAGGCCTTCAAATATACAGATTGAGGGGTTGATTCGGAAACATCCATACGTATAGACTAGAACTTTCTCTTCCTAAAATCGATATATTGGAGGAAACCATGAGATCGATTTAAAATGAACTGAAGATATCGAAATAGAGGACTCTTTGCAAAAAACGGAAATATGTTTTCAACTTTTTTTTAGAATTTTGCTGAATATTGTATTAGAAATAGAGGTACTGAATGTTTGATAATAAAGGGAGATTATTCAGACTTCAAGTGCTATGATTATTGATAGAAATTTCGTAGCTCATATAGAATCGATATTTTTTATTATCTCAGGTTTTGCTTAAACTCATAGAAAATATTTCAAGTAAACTTATTGAAATGTGAATATTAATATTATTTATGTAATATGTTGAGTTTTTATGATACGTTATTCACATCATCATCATCATAGTTGGCCAGACAGCCCAATGTGAGCCAATGCCTTCCTCTGAAAATTTTTCCATGATAACTTCCGATTTATCCTTGATCTTCGATTATTTTCATTAATTGCAAGAAAATCAGACTCCACTGAGTCAGCTCATCTCAACCGTGGCCTTCCCCACATTCTTGTGCCTGTGGGTCTAAAAAGCAGTATTTTTTTTATTGTACTGTCATCACTTATTCGAATCACATGGACCATACAATTCATTCTATTTATTTTTATATGTTTAATGATATCAGCTTGTTTATAAATCTTGTACAGTTCAAGGTTAAATCTCATTCTCCAGTTATTGTTTTCATTTACCTCACCAAGTATACTCCGCAAAATCTTTGTCTCAAATATTGCGATACAATTTTTCTCCAGTTTTGTCATTGTCCAAGCTTCAGAGTTTTGTAGATTATGAACTTTGTTTTTCTAGAAAGAAACCTAGATTTAATAAATCTTCTCAGCCCATAAACAGCTCTATCTGCCAGATAGTCTTTTTTTATTTCAGGAGTCATTCTGTTGTCGCTAGTAATAATTGATCCTAGGTAAGTAAAACTCCTTACTGTTTCAAATCTATAAGAATTTATTTCAAGATAGGGGTCTGGGATACTGTTTCTTGAGAATAACATATATTTTGTTTTCTCTGCATTTATGACTATGCCCATTTGCCTTGATATGTTATTCATCCTATTGAATTTCTTCTTCTTAATTTTAATGATTTTTTTAGTCCTCATCCCTATGTACACAATAAAATATATCAACTTTCTCTCGCGAAATTTATGTCTATGTTTATGTTTTCGTTCTTTCATTTGTTTGCTTAAATTTTTTGTTTTCTGTTTAATTACCCAAAACTTTGAAACCAAAAAATACATTTTCAAGAGTAAAATTTAAATGCATGCACATATACTCCAGCACAGCGGTCCATATATATATACACGAATAGTAAAATTGACATGCGTCTACATATAGTCCAGTATAGTGGTGACCCATCGTTTGACCATCACAGACCACAATCCAGAAAATATTAAATTTCGCGAACCAGTTCGCATCAGTTACATAACACTAAACGCTTTAATGCGATATAGAAATCCAATCTTTTAAACACAAACCATCGAACAGAAAGTATGCAACAAACCAAGCAACAGACCACTTCCTAAATCTTTGGAGTAATAATATGGAATTTTCAATATCTCACTCCAAAACAAAATTTACGTGTTTCAGTGATTTTTAAAAATTTTGGTATTTAAAAAACTATTCAAAGAGTTAAGTTCTCAATTAGAAACACGTTACATTTTTAATGAAACCTAACTTGATTATGTTAGCCAACAATGAGAAAAAAAGCCAAATGATAATCATGAGTGATTGAAAATTACTTTATTACTAGCTGAATACTTGTTCTTTGTAGGGGATTAAAAATAACCCTGGTAAATATTAAAGGCATTTTTAAGGTTTATTTGAGATGTCAAGGTTAATATCAGAATTGTTAGAAGTTGATTTAAAAAACAAACTTGAAATATCTACCTCCCAAAGTGTAAAATCAAGGTGTATGAAATTGCCGTATTCACACTTGAAATTGTTTTGAGGTGGATGGAAATCTACTTTAGAGAAACCAGATTAGGGAGTTTGTTTTTGAGGAGTACCAATTATTTTTTCTACGTATACTTAAGGTGTATACAAATACGTATAAATACTTATACTTTAGGTGTATACAAATACGTATACTTGAGGTGCAATAATTTCTCCAGATCTAAACTAAAATAATTTCCTAGTTACATATGAGGTTGATTTTGTGAGGTGTAAATGAGGTTGAAATTGAGGTTTATTAATGGGGTTGTTTTTGGTGCAGAATATAACCTCATTTTCTACCTCAGGTGTAATTTTTTACATCTGTCAACCTCAAAAGCGACTTTTTTTTTGCAAGGGAGAATTCAATAAAGGAAAATTAGTTCTGAGCAACATTACGAAATCATACACAAAACTCAAAACAAATAACATCCCAATTTATAAAGCTAACATAATCTCAATCCCTTTATTATTATTATTATTATCCGTTGCCTTTTCTGGTGACTTGGAACGATATTAGGCTTAGAAAAACAAATCTTTTTTTTTTTTTTTTTAAATCTCCTTCTACCTAAGTAAAGGTTAACTTCATTCAGAATCATCTGGCACAATGCTGCTGTTGGAAGCTCATTCATGATATTTTAAATTTACCACAATTAAGCGATTACTTATACCTTCGAGGGGCTGTGATAAACTTGTTTTCACATTAGTAATAAAAAGTTACAGAATTGGTCTAGTTTTAATAGGCACCAGATTTATTCATAAACTATTTTGTACTTGCATTAGTATATTTGGTACCCATTGAAACTGCAGCAATTACCATAATACCAGTTGTGCATATTACTAAAAATAATTAAGCATCATTGACATCAATAACAGTATAGCAGCTCTTTTTGTTTCTGCTAACGAATTAATACCATCTCTTCATCATTTTGGCTTTTTAATGCGTAGATTACTTTATTATTTCAATTAAAATTTATTACCGAAATTATTTGAGCATCACTTTTGACAAAAATGGCATAATGTTTTTCATTTTTCTTCTAAACGAATTAGTACCATTGTTTAATTAAAATTGTTTTTCCTTTACACTACAGAGCTTATTATTATATTTTTTAAATTTCTGTTTGTTCCTAATAGCAAAATTAATTTATCATATTTAGAATCCAAAAGAGCATGGAGAATTTTTATTTTTCTCTTGGGAAATTTAATACCATTTCTCAATTTCATTTGTCTTTTAGGACTTGGCTAATTTTTTTTGTTGTTTCAAAAATTATCTTATAAAAGAAAATTAAGGATATAATGAAGAAAATTGAGGAAATTAAGAACGTCAATAATAGTTTGGCGTCTTATTACGTTTCATTTAATGAATTAGTATCAAGTACAATTGCTTACCCTTTATATCAATAATTACCTATTAGTGTGTTCGATCGCCTCCCAATGAGATGATCCAGGTTCGAATCCCAGCAGCGGCAAGTTGATACAAATTCTGCTAGTTGATGCAAAAATTTTCAAAAGCCAATACATTAAAAAGTTTAAATATTTCACCACAAAGTTTATTTTTATTTTTTTAATTTTTTATTTGCACAAAGCAAATCCATGGATAATAGTTATTTCTGTAAAACATAATTCAGCAATTTATATATAATATGTAAATTATTATTTACAATTTTAATTAATATTTTTCAAGCAAAATAGTGTAATTATTTGATAGTATTTCGTGACTAATGTCCCGCAGTATTCTCAATAAATTCAACATGAATTATGCCATAACTTTCAGAATAAGTTTAACGAATTACCTCAAATCTCACGCAATCTACTGCAGCTCGTAGATCTGCCTACTCCGCCATAATTCTTAAAGAGCATCCGTGCCATCAAAATACAATGAGACAAACGCATGAGAACATATATCCTTCAAACAAAAGTCATGACACAAAATGAACTCGTACGTTAGTAATTTATACCAGACATGCAAATTAAATAAATAATATCATCATTTTAAAGTATGCTTGTATAGGAAGGCTTTCAAGTCAATAGGTTTTTGCCCAAAATCAGATCACGTGGTTTAGGCCTAGGTTATTGTTTTTCAACCACCGGTTCGTAGATTGATAATCTTATTAGAATTATTATAAAGATCATTTATATTAAAATGGGATCAAGCCTAAAATATTTTTAACTGTACAGATGTGTACAAATGATTAGAGACAAAGGAAGCGGAAAAAAATTTAATGAGGCTCTAAGACTTAAATTATGTGTGCGTAAGTGAAAAATATCGAGAAAACAAGGAAACATTTATGAAGATTTTTTAAAGTAAAAGAATAAAAAATATTAGAAAATGTTTACAAATTTAAAATTAAATTTTTTTTAAAAAATAAAATGAGAAGAAATATATAATTTCCCCATCAGCTCACACGACTATATTCGAAAAAATAATTTTTCTTATTTTATTTTGTTTTCCATTTTTTTTAAAGTTTTGAATTTTTTTAAATTGTAAATATTTTTTCATAATTTTTTCTTCTCTTTTAAAAATTTTTTCCCTTGTTTTTTCTATATTATTGTCTTATTTATGAGTTCTATATATTCTATACATTTGCAGCTTATACAGCAGCATTTGCAGCGTTTCTTTGTTAATCTTTTTTCTTATTTCCTTTCTGTCTTTATTAAGTTATTATATACATAGTTCATCAATCTCATTAGTACTTAGTTTATCAATTATAATATTACTTAGTTAATATTTCCTATTGTTATTTAGTCCTGCTTTCGTGGCTTACAGAGAAAAAAAATAATTTCGTATTTGAAATCAGAACACAAAAAATAGTAACTATGACATTTAAAATGCATTAGATGACAATACATGAAATTCAGACTTTAAGAAATTTATTCAAACTATATCTTCATTAAAAGAGAAGCATAACTTTAATGAATACGAAAAAGAAAAATTGATATATATTTTTTTAAATTGGATATAGTTTTCTATTTAATTAGAACAATTTAGCAAACTTAAAAAGGTTTATATTTATTCTTCAAAATATTTGTTATATTTTCTAAATTATTTATTTTAACTATATTATCTCATAAAGATGATATATATTACTGTATTATCAGTAATATTTCATTTCATTTGATTTAATTGTTTTAATATAATAATTTTAAGTTTTATTTCTTACTTTGTGACTATTACATTTTATGTAGAACTTACCAATTGCAACATAACACTTAATTCATGTTTAAGTGTTTACGCAGTTTTGATGTTTTTTTATTGTTTTCAAAGAATAAAACGCATGTTAAAAACACCAATTTTACCCTTAGCAATGGGTATATAGTTTTTAATTGTATGCCAAATTAAACAAAAGTAAACCACCTACCCAATACTATTTTTTTAATATTTTTTTTTTTTTTTTTGAGTTAAAATATAAATGGAAACATAAAAAAAAATTTACACTATGCAAGGACGCATGTTTTAATGATAGTTCAGAAAAGATAATACGAATAAAAAAAAAGAATACATGTAACTAAAAATATAAAAAGAGTAATACGATTAAAAAAAAAAGTAAGACAAAATAATCTTAAAATATAAAAACACTTGCGTTTTTAAAAATTTAGTAACTGTAACTTCCTGATATTTGTATTTGAAAACAAATTAATGCAACTATTAGTTTTAATCATACGATTAAATTCGATTTAAAAATTTAAGCCTTTGAGAAAACAAACAATTTAACAAAAACTATTAACTTTGACCTTTTATTGCGAAACCGCAATTAATATTTCCTCCTACTTATTTAAAGGTGTGATAAATAAAAAGATAGAAGAAAGTCTAGGATAACGGGAATTATCCTGTTTTCGAGACTGTCATTGCGTATTTTTCTATTTACTAGCGTAATTTTCTAATTATACCGTGTTAATAGAAATATAATCGTAGTCAACCGGAAAATGGATTCCGATTGCCAAAAAAAAAAAAAAAATGTTAATTGGATTATATTTGTTCCTGATAACAGGAGCGGAAAAGAACATTTCGAACGTAACATTGCATTATTGTTTTTATTATCTAAGATGGCGAAGAGCTCTGTAAAGTGAATGCTTTTCTGTTTCGAGTTCTATTCTGGAGATTGGAAATGCATTTAAACAATTGTTTAATATTACCTTTGCTTACTAAATTCAAATACAAATTTTCAGTTGAATATTAAAGAACACAGTAGAATAAATTATGCTAGTCATAATATTAAATAACTCTTACTAATTAACTTGCTTTGGATATATTAATACAATACTAGAAACCGCTCTTCTTTTTTGCGGATATAATCGTTTGAGCTGGTGACTAAATTATGTCTTTTCCTTATTTTGTTTTTGGGCTTTTCAATATTTATTTTTTTTAACTTTTAAAATAAATTTTTTAAAATATTTTTTTGATAATAATTTTTTTCTTCTCTTTAAAACAATTGTGTATTTTTTCGTATTTTCAGCTTTTTTGTATTTTTAGCTCATGTTATGGGTTCTATGTAATAACATCTTATGTGCTGTAAATAAAACGTATTATTAATTTTCCTAATTTTCTCCGTTATTCTCTCGTTTCTTTTATTCTTTTTTGTCTCGTTATTATTGCACTACATATTTATTTTGTTTTGCTGTGATTATCTTAATTCGATACCAAAAAACTTTTTTTTGTAGATATTATTGCGGGAATTGATGATGAGAATGATGAGACTTTATCTATTCGTTGTTAATTAATGGAATTTTTTTTAAAATTTCTTTTTAAGTTTTAATTCATTTAATAATTTTATTCTTTATTTAAAATATATATATATATATATATATATATATATATATATATATATATATATATATATATTCTATATGAAATCGAGGCTTTGAAGAGCTGCCTCGACAGCTATGAAAAAAACACTACTTTTCTCTCAATACAGTGTGAAAAAACCCCAAGAGAAGAATATTTTTTCAGATAATGCAAGAGAAAAGTCTGATATTCTCTTATCTGTTACCAGCACGTACTGGGACCATTTCTTTATACGTCATCACTGGGCTGGAACTCCCATGTAAGTATATAGTTACAAAAGTTCATTTGCTCGTTAACGCAACAATTTGCAATTCTAATCCTCTAATATCTGCAAAAGAAATGTTTGATTTAGTCTAAATTGGCAAAAAAAAATTATATTAATATACTTTAACTTATCTTGTTAATGTTCTTAGTTTTTAGAAATTGTTTTTCTAATGATCTGTGTACACGGAAAATGTAAGATATAAAATTTTTTAAAAAAGTGTTAGCTGCTTTAAAATACATTGTCAGAGCTAAATCGATATCTGTATTGCATAAAACACTGATTTGTACGTATATTATCAACGAATGGATGGCATTATTTTTCGCATCAGTAACAAAGAACTAGAAACTGAAAGTTCAAGCAAAAGAGATATCATAAGCATGAAAAAAAAAACCTAATTTTAAGGAAAAAGACATAGACTAAATAAGAACGTCTACAAAATCAAGCAGCACCTAAACTATTTCTATTTAAATATACCTTCTAAAGTACCATTAATGAACATTTAGTCATCTCTTTTACGAGAGAGATTCAATTTAATTACTGTTGCATCTTCAAAATCTTAAACTCACGATTGCCACCTTCAGCTATTTATTTCGAAAGCCCCTTATTGAAATTTTAATCACAAAACAAAATTTTGGATAGAATGTTTTTTGTTCTTAATTTTCTTAACTTTTTGTTGGTTCAGACATACAGAATATTATTTTTTCAGAGACATACTGTACAGACTAGTACATGCATAATATATGTACCAATCTGTTTTGGAAGGTCATAAAATATCGTCAATAGTTTTCTTCAAGTTAAATTTTTTCAGAGACGTACAGAAGTATTTTTTCAGAAATATATTGAATTATTATTTTTTCAGAAACATACAGAAGCATTATTTTTTCAAAGATTCAAACTCTTAAACTAACGATTGCATTGTAAACTTTTGGAATAGACCACTTTTTACTATTTATTTTAAATGACGTAAATCACTTATTGAAATTGAAATTTTTCTCAATTTTTTCCCCCCATCATTTTCTTAATTTTTTTTTGGCCTTGCTACATTTGCGAGAATAATGTAGGTACCAGTCTGTTTTCGAATGTCGCATAATTTTGCCAATTTTTTACTGATGCCAGTGAAGCGTAATTAATTGTGGTAATGGGTATCTTATCTATAATAATAAAAGGAAGATTTTGTTTGTATTTGCGTTTTGTTTGTGTATGTGTCTCATATAGCTACAAAATAGATTGCTCAAATGTGGATAGCTGCTGCAAGGGGCAAAACTCGCCCCCGATCTGAAAATTCGCTCGAAATTTTCTATAATGTTTTTTTTTTTTTTTTAAATGGAATTTATTTTATCTTTGTTAAGCTGTTTTGCATTAATATTGCTATTCTGTATTGTTTTAAATTAAATATTATTTAATAAAGGACAATATTATTTCTTCAGAAATTCGAAAGATAAAATCAATTGTAGTTGATACCTTATAGCTCTATCTGGTACGAAAAGAGTTTATTGCGCACGTCCTTTATCTAATTACTTTTTTGCTATGTCAAATATAGGAAACGATTAAGTTGTACGTTATAACATATTTTGACTATGCCCCTTTTATGGTATCATTTAAGTTATCTGTTATCACGTGTTTGTTTTGTTTATAATTATGATTTAAAATGTGTTTCTAAAGAAACTAAGTAAATTAAATGATTTGAATTAAAAAAAAAAAAAATTTATGTACGGAAAAGCAAAGTTAATGGCGAAATGGTATTAATTCGTTTAGGAGAAACGTTCGAAACCACCAAATTATTATTGACTCCAATAATGCTTAATTAAGTTTGGTAATAAGTACTAATTGGAATAGAAAATAGGCTATGTACAAGAAAGAAACATTAACGGAGGAATGGGGCCAATTCGTTTAGAAGAAAACTAAATCATTTTACTACTATCGTTGTCAATGATGCTTAATTAATTTTTCTAATACTCACTACTTATATTGTTTTATTTGGCTATTTTAAATATGTAAAAAATGCACTTATATTAGTACAAAGTATTATGTTAGCGTAATGTGTACCTAGTAAAACTGCTTCAACACTTTACAGTTTTATTATATATACCAGAGTAATATTTTTGCACTCCCTTCAAAATAAAGAATTCCCTAGAAAATTTCTTGATTGTTGTAAATTTTGACTACCATAAGTAGGCCTTGAGTAACAACGTTATGCCAAATGATACTAAATGAAGTTAAACTCTATTTTGTACATCTAAAAATCTGTTTTACTTATTTCAATACTGTAAAGCCATTTGAAGGGCAACATATAGTAATTACAAAAAAAGGAAGTATTTCAGCTTTATTTAATTTTGTTGATATATATCATTCAGTTTTATACATGGTTTAAATCAGTAATAATACTAATTAAAAAAGGAAGTATTTCAGCTTTATTTAATTTTACTTGTATATAATTTAGTTTTGTACATCAATACATGATTTAGTTCAGTACATGATTTAGTTAGTATCGATTTTTTAATTATTTTGTTTTTTTACACACCGTACAAAAATAAAAAAATTCAGATAGCACACTAATATGAACTAAGTGACCTAAGAATTTTAATTATTCTTATCTATCTTGACAGTTAAAACTTTTGAAATCGATTTATGAATCTTTAGAATTACTATCCGAGGGGTAACAGTAAAAAAAAAAAAAAAATATAAAGAAAAAAAAAATAATAAAATAAAAATAAAAATTAAATTTAATTCTTAGTTGGGGATACATGTTTTGCCTATATTTAGAACCTTAACATTTAATACGGAGACTCTTTAAAATTGTTCAAAAATTTAAAAACAACGTAAAACTTTATTCAAAATCATCACGAGACATACAGAAGTATTATTTTTTTCCAGACGTACAAGAAATATAATTTCTTTAGAGACATCAGAAGTATACTTTTTTCAGAGACAAACAGAAGTATTAATTTTCTGAGCATACAAAAGTATTATTTCTCCGAGACACACAGAAATATTATTTTTACAGAGTCATACCGAAAGATTATTTTTTCCTGAGACATACAAAAGCATTTTTTTTCTTTTCTTGTGAACTCCAAATCACGACACTACAGTATCATGTATATTGTTTTTTTAACGATACAACACCAAGATTTCTTTGAATTGCAGCAGTTATTATTACTCTTGTCACGGACTTAGGTTTAGGTGTTAGTTCAAATCTGGCAGCTGATTTTATTTTGACAGCTGGTTTTGAAATAGCAGCTTATATCCACCGGCAGCTGGCTTCTTGATCTGACCAGATTACACTTGATTCCAGGTGTCCATAAAATGCCCGATGACTATTTTCATTTTACTGAAAATTTTTAGTCAAGGACATTGAGAAAGTATTCACTTTAATTCGATCAATAATAAACCAAGAGAGGATCTTTCTTAATTTGAGAGTTACGCTTATACACTTATATCAATAAATTAAGGAAAATTCAAAATCCCACAGGAAATCCCCTGTAAATTAAAATTTTCAACTTTAGAATTATCACACCAATCTACAAGAATGGAATGCATATTACGGAAAGCTGCTATATGACGCCGATATTGGCACAATGGCGAATGTGTAAAAGAATGGGTATGAAAGAAATGGTGACAAAGAAATGGAAGTGTTGCAAAGGGTTCTGTAAGTCTCTCATTTTCATAAACGAATAATTATGACACCATCGGAATTTTTTGTACGTTCTAGAATTAGCAGTCGCTTGGAATGTAGACGCACTTAAATGGGACTATTAACCATTATTAACCCTATATGGAATGAAAATACTGTTCAGAGCATACCCTAAGTTACAACACCGGACGGAGACCGGCTTTTAGCAATAACTGTCCAAAGAAGCAGATGGAGCACAGTATATAACATGATTTGTTAGCTATCTGCAGCTACGGGTACTACAGTTTTAAGGAAGACTGAGTACAGATGTTTGGTAAATATTGATCAATATGCTCGCTGCCTAAACAGACGTGTTTCTTGAAATTAGTCGGGAAAAGAGAAAATGCAATATGTCATTGTTACAGTGGGTTTTTGTGATGTTTTTCAACGAGTCACTGTTTATCTTGCAGTCTGATTTAGGGTTGAATTATACTGATATCAAGAAAAGGTCTCCGTGTTCAAATCAGAACCATAACAGGACACATTTATTGGGACATCATACTGGAACAACATGTACGTTTGTTTAAGGTTTCAATGGGTGCCAAATTTCTGAATGGCAATACTCGCTCTTACCGAGCAAACATAGTAAACGGATGAGTTCAATCTGAGAATATTACCCATATGAAATGGATAACATTTTCACCTGACTTGAATCCGATTGAGCATGTGAGTAACATTTTTTGTTGACGAGTTGTAGTCCATCAACCACCCTCTATATACGTTACCAGAACTTCAGAGAGCATTGCTTGCTGAGTACAACAATTTTCCTCAAGATCTGCTCGATAATTTGATACTGCCTAGACGCTGTACGGATTGTATTTCATTGCTTGGGAGACTTATATTGTATTAACTATCATCATACCAGCCCATGTAATGAGAACTTTTTGCAACGGGGATATTTTTTATAAATCAGCCAGATTGAGTCGGGCAGTTTTTTTTTATTCGAATCATACAAAAAAAAAAAATTTTCTTTAACTATTATTTAATAAATGGGCTTTGAATGGGTCACGTTTGTTTTATTTCTGTACCATTAGTATCCGGAGCTAGGATTATTCTTAATTAATGAAAATAAGTGTTTATAAAATTTATAAAATCGCTTCGTTGCATCTCCACTTCATATCTCATATATCTACTTCGTATCGCTTCTCTACTTCATCTTAAACTAAAATAAAAAAGATTCTTATCATTCTTCAATTCATATACATCGCATATGTTCTCATCTTCATTCAAAATTAGAATTAATATTTTCTTCATACGGCAGTGCCCATATAGAACGACAAAAGACGGTAATCGAACCCACTCTTCTTGATCGGTACTTCAAACCACTCAAGTCTTTTTGACTGCAAAAAAATTCTCAAAGGCGCTAAGACCTAAAATAATTATACCAACTTATTTGATTTTCGTGACTTTTCCTAACTCTTTGAGATTTTCAAACGAATTAATGTAAAAGTTTATTAGAATATACATTCATATATATATATATATATATATATATATATATATATATATATATATATATATATATATATATATATATATATATATATATATATATATATATATATATATATATATATATATATATTATATATTATATATTATATATATTATATTATATTATATATATATTATATTATTTATATATATATATATTATATATATATATATTATATATTATATATTTATATATATATATTATATATTTATATATATATATTATATATATATATATTATATATATATATATATATATATATATACATATATATATATATATATATATATATATATATATATATATAATGTCAATGACTTTCACCAATCGGTTACTCGGATACAATAAAAAGGTATAACTTAATTTTTCCTTTCATTTTATCATTTGGACTTTTTAAAATAAATGTTAAATGATGCTGTGCTATTTTCGTTAAATACTCATTGTTACAAAAATTAGTGACCGATCAATACCGATTTAAGATTTAAATAAATGCCGAATTTTCAAGTAAATAAAGGGCTGTTATGCAGGGTGGTGTAAATGCATAAGTCTTCGACGAAAAAGAGATTCCGGATATATTAAATTGATAAGAAGTAATGTGACCACATTTCGTCGCTTGACCACAATGAAAACAGTTCGTCAATAATGAAAACATTTTCTTTCTCTGAGTTTCACAACAACTCAAAAGAAACTTTTAAAATACCGTTCACCGAAGAAAAAAGTTAACCGCAGTCTTCAAAATTTGGCAGTTCAAACTTAACACGGTCCATTTTGTTTTTTAAAAAAATTTTAAACGTAAAAGATATTAACTTTATAAAGTAATTATAATTATTGTTATATTTGGAAATCACAGAAAACCCAGTAAATGAAATGCATTAATCACTGGTGCGTGTTACATGAAATGCATTTTTTTTTTAAATATCTAAATTTACAATTAATTTTCTTAGCTGCTTCGTAGCTTTAGAAATTTTTAATCTCAAGCTAATGCTTACACAAAAACAAAATATTAGAGGTATTAATCTCCCGTAATCAGCGTTACAGTTGAAACTAATAATGAAACATTACATTAGAAATAAAAAAAATAATGTGAGTAAATTGGCTATTTCTCCTTTTATTTTAATGAAATAAGACGCTGATAGATCTCATTGCAAGGCAATTAACTGATTTCTTTGGGCGACCGTAGAAAAGAAATCGTAAGAATTGATCGGAATTATACGTTATCAGCGAATGTAGTTTTTCCTTAGCAGTCTTCTATTAGCTCTTAGATAATTAAGACGCTCCATTAGGTAGCGAAATTTTAAGATTAGCTCGTTTTAACACTAATTAGTGATGTTAAAACTAAGATATACTTATTTTGAAAGAATAAATTTTAAATTATCAATTTGTTTGAAATTTCATTACTCATGTTTGAAAATATGGAATAAAGATTATAAACACTTGTAAAGTATAGCGTTCTATAAAAACGAATCTTTCTGAATTTAAAAAAAACTACTTGCACAAATTTGTACAAACATTTTAAAATAAAAGTTTTATTTTTCTTTTTAAACTTGCTACAGTTATTTAATTTTCTGATTAGCTTTTAATTTTATTCAAAAATTGACATAATTAATATAATTAAAATATAATTAAATTTAATATAATTAAATTTAATATAATTAAATTTAATATAATTAAATTTAATATAATTAAATTTAATATAATTAAATTTAATATAATTAAATTTAATATAATTAAATTTAATATAATTAAATTCCAAAACTTAAACTTGTTTGAAGTCTTATAAATCATGTTTGAAAGTATAGAATAAAAATTATGAACAGTTGTATGGTATTTGATAAAATATTACAGTATGGTGTTCGATGAAAACGGACCTTTCTGTAATTAACCCTTTGCTGTCACCGTTTACTCTCAGTCACCCACGCTTTTTTTACCGTTCCAGTCGTATGTCTGCTCTCAACCACTGCAGCAAAGATGTTATCCACAGCATAATGGCAAACTGCATGTATTGAGCCACTGTGAAGCTGTAGTTCTGTGTGTTCAAACAGAAAAATTAAAGGAGGAAGACGCAAACTAATTGTTTTTGCTACAATTGCTTTCGAAAACCAGGGCTTCATTATTGGAGATTTCTTTGAAAGATACAACACGATGGAGAACTATAAAATATAATTTTTTACATGAAAATAAAACATATTGTATTACATACACTGAGCGGCCAAATTATTATGACCACCTCAGAGCTCGCTGTTGGCCTATACCCTATACGGCGCAATGTGCGTCAAACAGTCCGTTCAGAGACGTTCACAGTTGCTCCTTGATTAAGATCACTTGCAATTTGTCGCACTGTTGCTCTCCCGTTGCGCTGCACAACCCTGGCCAGCCTTCTCTCTGATCGAGCATTCAGTACCCTGTGAAGACTACAAGTCTGACGTTCAGACCCGATTTTTTGCTTGATTGTCCATTCTTTGTACACATTAACAACTGCTGCTCTAGAACACTTCACAAGTGCAGCCGTTTTGCTGATACTCGTTCCGACACATCTCGCACCCACAATCATTCAACGTTGAAATTCAGTTAAATCACTTTTCTTTCCCATATCTGAGCAAGCAACACAGTATAACTGATGACTCACTTGTCCAGCATTCCAGTGTTATAGTTATATTGCCCTCTAGCGGCAGCGCTGTGACGCAATAACTCATTTGCATAAAACTCTGAGGTGGTCATAATAATTTGGCCACTCAGTGTATATTTAAAGTTTAAAAAAGAATTAATACATTTTATTTTTCCTTCATAATCTTGCATATCACGTATTACTATTCATTCGACGAAAATTAATTCCGACCAGCATGACACCAATGTATAAACTTATTACTACCCCAATGGGTAAAAGTTGCATAAATTTGTACAAGCATTTTACAGTAAAACTTTTATCTTTTTCTTTTTAAACTTGCAAGAGTTATTTAAATGCTCCTTATTACTTCAAGATAAAAAAATTATTTCCAGTAAAAATGTTTTATTTTTTAAAAAAAAAATTCAATGCGGGAATGGGTGATAATGCTTTACGAGATACAAAAACAAACGTTCTTTGAAAGTTTGAAACAGCTATATAGAAACGCGTGTTAGTCAGAAAATTAATCAAGGTGGTTTGTCAGAATATAAGTTGGCAAAAATATAAAGGTGATTTGTTTACATCACTTGTTTTTTTTAATTTAAGGATGCATTAACCAACATGTAAACTATCACAATTCTGATCTAAAAACATCCTAAAAACCTTCATGGAATTATATTTTTTTCTAACCTAAAATTAATTCTATTAACTTTTATTGCAATACATATTTGTCAATGACCTCCCTAATAATTTAACTCTAAAGAAGACTACCACGTGCCTTAGTTTCCAAATTCGTGAATTTTTCTTATTTTTGAGATCATCATTGACTACGCCCACCCGTAGGGGATAGTGGGGTTAATTGTAACATTTTTTACTTAACTATTTTTAACTAACAAAAAATCCAATATATTATTAGTATTAATTGATAGACGAGTAAAGTAGACTACCCTCTACTAGAAAAAAAATAAATATCTTATTCTAAATGTTATTATATTAGTTATTAACAACTTTTGACAGTCGTGTACTTGTTACAATTGTCCCCACTTACGGGGTCAATTGTAAGAGTTCATAAAATCAACTAAAACATAGTTGATTATACATATTATCATAGTTGTGATATATATATTTTTTTTGATAAAAATAGTAGTAATATTTTAGGAGTAAAAATAATAATGAGCAGAGACCTAAAGGGTTAAACTTTTAACTTTAATGAAGGTTAAGGGGTTAAAAATTTTAATTTATGCTGTGAAAGGTGACAAATAAAATAATGCACATGAAACATAATATAAATGATATAGGAAACTATTGGTGGTCCTTAAAGAGTTAAGAAATGGTTCGTAAACATAAGATTATTTATTTTCCGCTGTTACATTTTCCCTTTACTTATTGTTACAATCGTCCCCATGACGCCATTTCAGCTTCATTTGTTAAAAACAATGCTATTTAATTAACAAAACTAATATTTTTTTTTGAAATGTTCATTAAGGTGTCCACTTACATATTCGGTTAATAATTTTTATTTGTTTAAACAAAATTACTTTGTTACAATATAATATTCTAATACAAAAAAAGTACTTACGTACCGTGAAAATATCTTTTGTGGTGTAACTCTTTCAAAAGTACATAAAAATGGTTGCCAGCAGGGGTATACATGTAGATTTATTAAATACACCTTGTGCGCCACCTAGGAATCAAATCTAGAACCCGACACTTGAAATTTTTGCTCTGTTACAATCGTACCCTGTTACAATTGACCCCACTCTCCCCTATATTTCGCAATTTTTGCGTTTTTATTTTTGATGACATAAGCATCGACCTTTAAATATATTTGTGTCCCAACATTAAATTGCGTTTTTTTCTTCTTTTGCTTTAAATAGTTTTTGAATTTCGGACTTTAACAGTTTCCTTTAATACTGGTTGATCTAAAAACAATCCTACTATCACTGGTTCATCTAAAAACAGTCCTCAAGAAAAAATTAAACTCTAGAAAATTAAATCAAATCATTATCATATGCCATCACACTGAATCACACTGCCTCTGTAAGATTCGAATCACTTAAAAAGCTTGAATTATGCAGTGAACCATGAGCATTATATTTCCATATAGTGAATCATATTGCTTCGACAAGATGCGAACCACTTGGTTTCTTTGCATTCAAAATTGTCCATCTTGTGAGCAATACAGTATATGAAAAATATTTTATTAGACTATATGACATAATATAGAATATCGAGAATACACCGTCAGAAAGTTTAGATCATGTAAAACTAAAATATTGTTAAAGCTTTGCTACAACTATATAATATGATGCAAAGTTGAATTTTATTACTGTTCAAATTAATTATTCTAAAAATTTATTGCACGTTTCAATGGTTTAATTTGAATCTTATTGTGGGTCAAAAAACCGATACTGAAAATCAAGGCGAAATAAACGTCGATAACGAACGTTTAACTGATTTTTCTAATTGCTGCATTCATTGCAAATTAAAAAAGTCTATTTTTAATTGCCTGATTATCATTTTATATCACATTTATGCTATATATTATAGATATAATTTGGATGTATGGCATAGTGTATAATATCAAAAACAAACTGTTAGAGCTTTTTGTAGCCTATTGTACCACAATATATTTTATAAGGCTGAAACTTCAATTACATGATAATATGGATGGAAGTGGACATGTTCTTTTACGAATCCTTTTGAAATTGTTTTAGATTAAACAAAAATATTGTTGTAATATCATGGTTCAATTTAAAACCAAATTTTCGGGAAACGTATGTTTCCTACATAAAAAGTCTTATATGAAATACATCTATTTTGAAAAAAAATTTGAAATTTTTTTCAGAAATATTTTATGCATGTAATATTAACTCTTTGTAAACTTAACTCTAGCTAAAAAATTTTTTCCTTACTGCAGAATTTAAAAGTTTAAGATAAAAGTTTAGTAAAGACGTGAAAAGAGTATTAAGTTTCAAAAGTAACTCCCGTAAAAACATTTTTAGAAGCTCTTAGTAGAAAGTTTATAACCTGTTATTTAATCTAAACTTCCCTTCTAACTTTATCATAACGTTTTAAATATGTTATGAAGAACACAAAAAAAAATAAGATTAGTTGTTAGTAAACTAAGTTTTCACAGAAAATATGCTTAAAAGTAATTAGTTTGTAAGTCCGTTATTAAAATCATTTTTGTGAAAGTAATTAAAATGCTACTAAGACCTAAAACCGAAAAACAGTCTATATTTAAATGGGAATTTATTTAATTTAAAAAGCATCATTATTATAAAACCCTTTAGAAGAAATTATTTCCAATGTACGGTGTAAAAAAAGCACCTTGAATATTTTTTGTTTTACTAATCTATTATTTTAATTATATATATATATATATATATATATATATATATATATATATATAGCATATTAAATAAATGCAAAAAACATGAAGAAAATAACAATAAAACAATAAATTTTATTTATTACGCATAAGCTGCAATATATATATATACATTCCAATGTTGGGGCCATGTGTGCGTGTGTATTTAATTTTAATTTAGAATTACGATAATAGGCATAAAGCATTTATGAAGTTTTAAATTTTGTATAATGCGGGCTTAACTCAGAATATAAGACTAATCTAGATAAAAATGGAATGATTTTGTATTAACTTTAAGCATTTTAAAAAATTTCTTAGGATATTTAAACGAATTAAAATTTATATATATATATATATATATATATATATATATATATATATATATATATATATATATATATATATATATATATATATATATATATATAATCATATGAAAAATATTAAGCCTCATGGCCTCATGAATTTACATAATAATAAACGAATTTTTAAATTTATTTTTAAGATTGTACAATTTACGAAATTAATCTGATCACAGGCAATATTTCTGAACGACTTCTATGTGTGTTAATATGTTTTTCTAACTACTTTTTTTCATATGATGAAAGATAATATACCAAGCAAAAAAAAATGTTTCTAGTTTTCTTATCATAAAACATTTGGATAACAAGGAAAAGTATTTGCAATTTCCTTATAGCTAATACAAATTTGGGAAAATAAATTCAGATGTAGGTGTTCGTAAATGTAAATTTATGAGTGTAAAAGCAGTCATAAATACTCAGCTTAGCTCCAAGAAAACACTCCAGGTTTCGAAAAATTCAATTTAAATAACGTAATCGATAAAACATAAAACGCTGAATGATTCATGAAATAGCATGAAGTGGAATTTGAAATATATATTCTAAGAATAGAAAAAAGAGAGAAACAGAGATTTCAATAGGAAAAATAAATATTACATTTTGGGTGGAGGTATTAGTCAACTTATAGTAATAATCTCCTAGCATCAATTTTATAAAATTATTATAAAATTAATAGTCAAACTCGTAAGATTTCAATAAGAAAAAAGTATGATCAAAACTACCAAAGGATATGGTGAAATTAACAGTGTTTCTAACTCTACATAAAGCCAACAGAGTTCGGTAATTTTCACCAAAGATCTTCGGCATTGTTTTTGTAACCAACATTGTTTTTGATTAATAATCTAAGGTTTTATAATCTATATATAATAATAAACGCGGCTGTGTGTGTGTCTGTCTGTAATCACAATATATCGCCCCAGAAGCCTCGCCCAGGCACGAAACTCAGCACATAATTGTGTTTTGACATAATGAAGAAGTATTTTTTTTTTCAAAAACTTGGATTAGTTTTTTAGTTATCAGTCATTTTGTAAGAAAATCTATGCTTTTTCGTCTTCAAAGAGCCATATTCACAGAACTATTAAAAAATGCATATACTTTTCTCCACTCTTATAAATGTATGCTAATGCGAACCTTACAATTGAAATATTAATTTTCGACAACTTAAACCAATAATATACGAAGGAATTAATAATTTAATTGTAAGGTTCGCATTAGTTTACATTTATCAAAGTGGAGAAAAGTTTAACTTTTGTATTAAAAATGTGACAACATATTCCATACGTAAATAGAACGCTTCATATGGATGGAAGCGCTCCCACCCTCATGCCAATCTGTAGATATAGCATGGGTTCCCGGCCACTCCGGGATTCTCGGCAATGAAATCGCCGATGAGCTGGCAAAAGCAGCGTTTTCCAGACCAAGAATTTACGATAGATTTACAATAGAAGATACTTATCAAGCAATTAAACGAATCCACCAAACATCCAGGCAATCAACCTTCAAAAATAGCAAATACCATACCGATTTTCTTCATCTGAGCCAAAACAAAAACGAACTTCTACCCCTCTCCAGCAGGCACCAAGATGTTACTTTCTCTAGAATCCGCACCAGATCCTACCCAACAAAAGCAAAATTATTCCGTTTTGGACTAGCTCCAGACAACAAATGCAACTGTGGTTCCATCTCCGACATTGACCACACCATTCTAGTATGCCCTCTGTTCGATCAACAGCGCACCACCCTCAAAACACAGCCAGGGATTGGGGCCTTTTCCTTTTCATACCTAATGGACACATCTGACAAACGAAAACTACAATATGTTATGCAATACCTAAAATCTATCCATCTGCTATAATCACCATCCACTAAAATCTGTTATAATCACCCACCTACTCTCGCTACACTAGATATAAGCGAGCTATAAGCTGCAAACTGCAAAAAGCTCCAAAACCGATCGACGAAAATCATCATTATATTTGTCGCTGATCATAATTGTTATAATAAGTTTTTCTTCTTCTTTCCACGCTCTATTTTTTTTTCTTAAGCGAAGACGATAATTTTTGTAGCGATATAGAAATAGAAATTGATACCATAAAAAATTATATAGAAATAAAAATTGATACCATAAAAAATTAATTCGTTTTCGTGTTCTTTTCATGTATTTAGCATTTTAGTTTTTTTTCTTAAGCGTTGTAGCTATATAATATATAAAATAGGAATTTAATTGTTTTTGCAGGAACGATCGCTCTTACCTTGGATCTCTTTGGTTTTTCTATTCTTTATTTTAACAGTTTTTATTAACTGTAATTAGTTATTTTCAGAAAGTTTCAGTTTGCATGTAAGCACTTAGATTTTCATATTGAAGTTTCATGATTTGCTTTCATAGTAATTGTTGTTCTAAAGTATTCGTTGACTTCTTAAAAACCAGATTACTGACATGGCAGAACCGCCTTCCAAAAAGCTTTGTATTTTGTCAAAGAAAAAGATATTAGGAGATTCTCAAAGAAGAAGAAGGGCCCAAGAAACGTCTGTGGAACGTCAAGGAAGGATGGAACATGATCGAATTTCGACAAGCAATTCTAGAGCCCAAGAAGTATCAGAGAAACGTCAAAGAAGATTGGAAGAGGATTGTGGCTTAACTAGCAGTGTTAGGGCCCGAGAAACACCTGAGGAACGTCAAAGAAGATTAGAAGAGGTTCGTGTCTCGATTAGCAGTGCCAGGGTCCGAGAAACACCTGAGAAACGCCAAAGAAGATTGGAAGAGGATCGTGCCTCTACTAGCAGTGCTAGGGCCCAAGAAACATCTGAAGAACGCGGAAGAAGATTAGAAAATAATCGTGTCTCAACCAGAAATGCAAGGACCCGAGGAACATCCCAGGAACGTCGAAGAAGGCTAGAAGAAAATCGTTCTTCAACATCCCAAGCTCGATTGCATTTGTGGCAAGACAAGGAAAACTCTGGCGGACAGCTGGCCGCCTTAAGCGGCTAGTATGTAATAAAGGTGTAGATAAAATCTGAAATATTATAGATAGGTCGTATTGTCAAGCACTGAATTATATTGTTAATACTGTTGTTGTCTATTACTGCTTACCATAATAGGTAAAAGCAATCTAAAGTAAAGCGTCTACATCGTTGAAAATTCTATGCCATGCTGTACCAAAAATTGGTATTAATTCGCTGGCAACATAAAATGGAAGTCAATTTTACCATATTTTGGTATTTTCACTAGCTCCAAATATCAGTAGAGAGCTGCACCAAATGTTGGTACTTTGAAAAAAACAAAACACATATTTTCATTATTTCCCTTTTGTCTTTTATAAAAGCAGAAGTAGATTTTACCAATATTAGGTATTTTTAAAACTCTCAAATACGGTCCAGAGTTGCTATTTACCGTAACAAAACTATTTACCGTTAATAGGTTATTTAATGACATTCCTCTATTTTTTACCGCCAACCAAATTTAAAAAGGCAACATATAAGAAATTGACCTTATAAGAAATTAATACAAATAAGCCATTTACCTATATCCTAACAACATGCATGAGTCGTCCCGATACACCAAGACCGAGTTTGAAAACAAATATGGCGTCGTAAGCAATTATCGTTCAATTTACAGTCACCATCAGAGTTTTTCGTCTTTTACCAAATGTTGGTTCAGTCAGTTGCACAATGGAAGTATTTCTCGAATTTACTTTGCAATTTATGGTATAACTAAAATTAAATGATCTTTCATTTAACTAAATTTTGGTATAAAAAGAAACTTTGCATCAAATACTGGTTAAAAATTTACCAAGTTTTTTTTTACAGTGTAAGCAGCATTGTTTAATTGTCTGAATTGAAATATCTGGTAATGGAATTGTTTATTATTGTTTCTAGTATGGTATAAGCGTAATCCAAAATATTATTGTCTGATTAAACTACAAGTATATGGTAAAGTTTTTCATGCTTTTGGCTCCTTGGAAATATCAAAAATAACTCTAATTTTTTTAGAGATAAGTGTTTTCCTAAAGATTTTGATAAAATTAACAAACAAGTGTCGTTTTACAATATGTAATTAAAATTTGGTATAAGTGGCAAAATGGCCTAACGTGATGATGATATCTTAGAGGATGGCATAAAAGCCATTAAATAGTTTAAAGTTACTTTTCAGTTTTATATTTTTTACCAAATGTGTACAAATACGAACTATAATTTCAAATACGGTAAATCGTTACCACACGAAAGGAAAAGCTATTAAATGAATGATTTACATACCGTGTATTTTTGTTTTAATTACCGGATTTTTTTTAATTATAAGTGTCTCTACCATGCAAGTACGGTAATTTCTCACAGTACGCTAAGGATATTGTCAGTGTGATACGACTCACTGATATGCCATAAAGAAAGTATGAAGTTGATCATTTAATTAAGCAAAACAATTTTTTAAAATAAAATTTTTCTTTATTTTAAATATTGTCTAGCTGAGATTTTGTATTCAAGTGAATTTTTATTCTTTTGAATTAAAATTTATTTATACTTTGTATTAGTGCGGTTTTGTACTTCTGAGATTTTGAATTTCGAGTGATTGTTTCAAAATATTATAATCAAGTTTTGCTATGGGCAACATCGATTATCCTCATACATTAGAGCATTTCATTAAAAAAAAGTTTCATCCTTTTAAATTTACTTTTCAGTTTTGTATAAATGTGTGGTAATATGAACAATAATTTTGATAACCAGAATTTTCCAGTGAATCATTACCATATGAATGGAAAATTACCAAATGAATGGTTTAAATACCGTATATTTTGGTTTTATTAACCATAGTGATAACAACCATAACCATAACAGGATTATGGGTTTTTATTACCAGAAATATAATTACAATACTGTGAGGTAATTTTACAAGAGTGATTTTCTCCGTGTAGTTATGGATAGATGATATAATGCGTTGGCTCGAATCAGCAGACATATTAGATTCAAAGATCCATTAAAAAAATAAAAAATGACCATATTGAATTGTGTTTGATCCAAAGATTGGATCTTCACGTTCTATGACTCAATCTTAAACATACGAGGTGGTGAACCAAGCTAACTTGAACAGAAGATAGTTTCAAAATACGAAATCAGACACAAAAAAGTACTTCTCTGAATAAAATTTTTTTTTGACGGATTTGGATTTTTGACTATCAGAATAGAGGGGATACCCGTAAACCGGGAATGATAGCCCCAATAGGAGAGTGGTCTAAAATTCAGACCCCTTAATGATAATTTTATTTTTTGCATATTTCGTCATATCTCGAAAATATTTAAGTGAATAAAAAAAAAATTTACGCAATTATAAAATTCATTTATTCGAATTTCATTAACTAAAAAATAAATTTTAGTCATATTTAATGTATTTTATTTGATATTATTCGAAGAAAATTTTAATTGTATGGTATGCAATTTTTTTTAAAGAATGTAATTTTCCAAGGAAAAATAGAAAGTTTGAGCGAAATCTGTAGAATAGTTCCTGAGAATCGTATTTTTTAGGAATCATAATCAGTCCAAAAATAAAGGTGTATTTATTAAAAAAAAGTACGTTTTTATGTCCTGATTTTGCAGCTTAAAATATCGGCGGTATTAATTAATTAGCATATTTGAGGTCACAATCTCATACCATTAAGATTGAATACCAGAACGCGAAGATCCGATCAGACGATCAAAAGTTATTCAGGTTGGTCTTCATTTTTTTTTATTATTATTTTGCACATAGTACAAACTGTATCCTTTCTTACTAGTTGATTATTTTCGATTTCCACAATTTCTTTAAGCTTTATTAAACAATTTAATCTTTCATGAGACTTCATCATTGGCAGAAGTATAGCTACATGTTCGAACCTGCAGACTTCAATTGCAAACAATGATCGGAAAGGTACGCTACATGGGTGCATCGTACGCTACATGGGTGCAAATCCTTACTATATGCACTGGTTGTTCTTCTGCATTTAAATAGGAATAATTTTATTTATGTAAATCATCTGAATTTTATGTTTTTAATGATTATTTTCAAAAAATTTCTTTAAATAGACCCAGCAAAAAAATATCGTTATTTAATTATTTTTGGGAACAAATTGCTAAATTCCCCGAATCGTTATATTACGACGTCACAGTCATTTTCAAGCTTAGTTCCAATATTCATCAACTCATTAGCAATCGTAAAATGAACATGGAATCAAGATAATTTAGATAAAGAAATATTTATTTGAATGGGCATGAACAGTTAGTTCATAGTAGGTAACCGCTCTTTGTGAAGTAAGAACTCATTTCCGCTTTAAAGTTTTCATTCCTTATGATGGGCTCTAAGCTCCTCCCACAGTTTTGACCATAAATTTTAAAATATTTTATATATAAGTCATGCTTTCACCGCTCTTTATACTATATAGTTTGAACAAAGACTCACATATGAAGTTCAATATGTAATATGCTTAATAAGCACACCAAAAAGACATTAAGCTATGTTTGTACAGTAATAAAGAAAAGAATTACCTAGAACTAGTTTTTAATCAATTACATTTATTGTCATTCAATTAAAGGGATATATTCATAATTTAAGAGTGCAAGTGATCCATATAAAAGACTACTGATAGTAAATCGTAATCCACGTTTTTTAGGTAGTCCAGAAGCTCCATTTCTGGTGAAAAATATTGCAGTTTTCTGTGTCGGCCATGGGTCTCCAAACTTTTTTGAACATCGTCCCCTATATATTTTTTTGAAATCTCCATCGACCTCCATAAAAGTAATTTTAATAGTTAAAGACACACATCAGAATAAAATAATAATGTTTTTAAAAATTTTGTAATTTTCGTAAAAAAAAATACAAAGTGTGCTTTAGTTTTGTCACGAGCTGTACTAATCCATATTATTAATGCTTACCTTCTTAATTACATGTATTGATAATTAAAATTGATATCTAAACTAAACGAATGGTTTTATTTAAACAATAACTAATTATCCAAAACTATAAAAGTTTTAATAATGACACTGCAAATGTTCAACACTGTTCACAGTTTGCAAAGATAACTGAAACTGCGTATGGCATTTGCGTTTGTAACGTCATTGCTCGTCATATGTGACATTTGGACAAGCGCACATATGCATATGACTTATAAACCAGAAGTGCAGAGTTCGTGCCATTCATCGCTGGTACGTAAATACTTGTTTCACCCGAATAAATATACGTTTATTAATTTATGTTCTATAAAGAAACTGATATTAAGTCAATTATAAAACAATTTCACAAATTTTACCTGCTCAATTAGGTATGTGTGATTTGCGTATTAAGAACTTCTTCTTAGACTCCCATTCGACCCCCTGACTCAGATCGACCCCCGCTTTTGTTAAATATACCCCTGGGGGTCTATATAGACCACTTCGGTGACCTCTGGTGTAGACACTAGTCTTTGAGTATTCTGCAGTCATCAAGTGAAAATTTTTGTCTTTAGTAAGTTAACTATATGGAACAATACCAAGGGGCAGTGAGATGTAAAAATATACACATTAAAAAAATATAGTTTCTTACGATTTTGACAAGAGCTAGTTCCTTTGCCCTTATCATGCTATTTAGTTAACTCTACCTATTAAATAGTTATTTTCTTGAATGAACATATCTTTCATCCACTGAAATTTTAATTTTTATTTTCAAACTAGGAAAGTTGTCACAATGTTACGATAGTGCTCCGTCAATGTGTCTTAAACAATGTATTAAATATCTTAAATATTAGCATTGCATGTTACGTCATTTTTGCTTAAATGTATACTATATGAGTGTCATTTAAGTGATATTTGATGAACATTCGTTTAAGTTATCCTTGCATGACATAGAATTTAAGAGGTAATTACAAAACATATATTTATATGGAACTTATGTAATATATATTAACATGATACTTGTTTAAAAAACGCTAAAGAGATATTTGCATGACAAAAATTTTAGTGATACTTGTATAACAAACATTTAAATGATATTGCCATACGATTATGTGATATTTACAGAACGAAATATTAAATGAAATACGCCTAACAAACCTGGAAATTTTGAATAAAATACAATATGATACTTACGCAGCATGCATTTAAGTGATATCTATATCACATACATTTAAGGGATACTTAAATAACATATTTTTAAGTGATACTCCCAAGCACTTGGATGGTATATTTAAAATTTTTTTAAGGGACATTTGCGTCAAATACAATTAAGTGATTCTTGCATGAAGAATTTTACTGGCATTGCATAGATTTTGATAAAACTTACTAACTTTATGTCTTTTGATAATTTTTTTTTCTGTTATTTCACAAATGTGAGGAAGAAAAAGTTTTCGGTTATAAGACGGTGTGAGAAATCGAAGAATATAAACTGAACAAAAGATGGCATGTGATCGATTTACAAGTGACTGCAGGCTTCTGAAATCGATTATGCATTGCAGAAATTGGAAGAAACGGGTTTTGAGATTTTGAACTGAATATATAGATCTGAAAAAAAAAAGAAGTAAAAATCAATAATGTGTTAGACATAGAAATCACAAAAATTGAGTATATTTTGGAGTAAATAGGAGTTATTGGCGTAAATAAGATTTGAAGTAAATAAAAGTTAAGTGCTAAAAATTTATCCACAAAGAAAAAAAAGAAAATTTCTTATTTATTTATTTCTATTATTGACTACGATAGTATTTGGTAGTTTGAGGAAAACAATAAAATTGCAAAATTGAAGCAATTTTGATAAAATATAAAAGCTTTACTATCGATATTTTTCATATAATTGTGCTGTTACCTCATAGATATTATAATTCTTGAAACAAAGATTATTTTTCTTTATATTTTTATACTACATTGTTTACTTATTTGTAAGTGTTTTCGATAAAATATTAACGTTATTTTTTTTAAATAATACACATTATTAACAATTATTAATATTCAGAATTTTCCTCATCAACAACAGTTTTCATAATAAGAATCATTTTTATTTTAAAAATGTTTCCCAACAGAAATCATTATTTTTTTCACCAAATATTGCTACATAAAAAGAATGACATTTTAAAAATTGAAAACATTTGCGTACATTAATGATTCCCTTTTCTCACTTGAAATGTGTTCACATACATAATCAAGTACAGAAATAAGGAATTGGAAAAATAACTTTGTTTTTCTGTAATAAACTAATTAAGACTTCTGTAAAAAAGTAATTACGAATAAATACAGTAATTAGATATAGAAAATAATGCAATTTTAAAAAAATAAAAGAATTAGTTTAATTTATATCCGCTACTATCTATAATTATGGAATGTTTTGAAAAGAAAAGAATATTTAATTTTTAAAATAAAATGTAATTTTAAGTGAGAAAGTTGTGTATTGGATCATAAGAGTTTGAGTATGGTAAGAAATGATTGAAATGAAAATGTTCATTTTTATAAACGTTATTTCAAATAAATATAGACTATTAATAGTTTATCGCGATAACGAATGTAAAAGGAAAACTTCTCAAGTCGCTGGATTCATTTTTTTAAAAAATCGGTGGTAACTACCATAGAGAAAAGTGTACAGAAAAAAAACGAATTTCTATGAATAATTTTTAATCTAATGATCGAATCTTCACGTTTTAGGACTCAATCTCAATAGTTTGAGGATGCGACCTTAAATATGCTAATTAGTGCAGACGATATTTTATGTTATAAAATCAGACACAAAAACTTACTCTGAATAAACACACCTTTTTCTCAATAGATTTGCATTTGAGAGTCCCAATATATAAGGGGTAGCCACAATCTGAGAAATATGTCCCCACAGTTTGGGCAGGAGGGAGATCAAAAGTTTGGACTCCTTAATTTTACTTTTTATGTATTTCTCTATATTTCGAGAACTTTTTTAGCGAATCGAAGCTTTTTTGCACCCATTTATAAAATTCGTTCTCCAACGATAATCCCGTACAAAAAATAAGTTTTAATAAATATTTATTATTTTTTTAATATTTTATTTAATAATTGTCAAATATTTTGACTTGTGAGGCTATAAAATTTCTTACGTCATTTCAAAGTATGTAATTTTACATGGCAAAATGCGAGCAAAATCAAATCGGTTATTAATCAGTTGTATAGTTAAATTTCAATACGAGGTTGTATAGTTAACAATACGACTTCTTTTTAATTCTATTTCTCAGAACTATTCAACAGATTTTGCAAAAATTTTGTATTTTGCCATATAATTGTATTTTATCCATTTTTTTACTAGTATTAAATAAAATAATAAATATTTACTTAATTTTATTATCTGCATGGAATTAACCTTGGATAAACGAATTTCATAATTGTGTGTGAAAATGTTTCAATTCGCTTAAAAAGCACTTGAGATACGATGAAATACGAAAAAGTAAAATGAACAAGGTGTCCAAATCAAGTAAAATGAATGATTAAGCAATCCAAACTTTGGATTCCTCTCCCAACCAAACTATGAGGACCAATTTTTTACAGATCTCTCCAACAGCCAACTCCGTTAAAAAAAAAATATATATATATATATATATATATATATATATATATATATATATATATATATATATATTCAGAGAAAGTAATGTTTTTCTGTCTGACTTCGCAACTTAAAATATCATCTGCACTAATTAATTAGTATGTTTGAGGTCACCTCCTCAAACCATTAAAATGTGAAAATCTGATCATATGATTAAAAGTTATTCAGAGTGATCCATTTTTTTGGCGCACTGTACACTCCCGTATTGAGTTAGGTAGCTTTATATAGTGCCTGTCACGACAGGAATATGTATGAAATAAAATTATTTTGTTTCAATTAGACAAAACGTTTTGTTCAATTTTTGGTATTGAATAGCTTAGTAATAATGAAAAATATATACGTTTTATCAGTTTATTCGAGTACTTTAAACTTAGAGTAAAAGTGCTTTTTGAGAAGCGAAAGCTAAAATATTGGTACATTTAATTTATATATATATAAAATTTATAATTATTGAAAGACATATTTCTGCATGTAAGCAGATTTTTTTTTACGTAAAATATGTAAAATAGTTACAAAAAACTTTTGATGCTTTGAAACTATAAAATAGTAACAATAATGACAAAATATATATTTTATATGAACTCCATAAGTAGTGGCTCACCATAATTATTGTAAGGAAGTCATTTTTACATTGTGATGACTTCTTCCTTGAAGAAAGAAGCTCACCGTTAAATTTAATTATTAACTGCTTTAATTATTTAGAGTTTTCCTACAATTACGGGTACTGGGTTTTTTTTTTCTCAGAGAAAGAAGCTGGCATCGGCAGCTAACTTTCTTAAATTAATAACTTTGCTAAAATGCTAACTTTCTTAAAGTATATGCATATGTAAACGATAAAAAAAATTTCCCTGTGTTTCTGCATATTACGTAGATTTAAAATTTCTCTTTTCTTTGTTTCACCCTGCATGACAGAGTTTAATATAACTAGCAACACTTGACTATGGTATGCTTACATTTATTTGTTTATAGAAAAAGCTGTGAACTTTTATTTTTTTTCCTTTGAACTTTATCCAGATGTCCATTTTTTATATACTAACTGTAGGAAAACTTCAAAGATGTAAAATCATTTCATACGTACTTATATATACTGTATTAATTATTATTATAATGTAATGGAGGTATTTTCACGTTAAATTTAAAGACATTTTGAAAAATTGATCCACTGCTGTGCGAAACACAAGCATTAAAATTTGTTAGAACAGAAACTGAACCATGCAGAAAAATAATCTGCTGAACTGAGTCTGATTTATGTTTCAGTTCAAGTTAAACCATAATTATGTTATATTTTAACTGGTTTAAAAAAGATTGCCTTGCGAGATAGTATAGTTCAAGTTGTTAGAGCTATCATATAAACGAAGTTACAAAGTTTGAAAATAATTTTTTAAAAATTTATAATTAAGGAAAAATTGAAAGATTTAAATTTTCTATTTTTCGTTGCTATTCACGGGAATAAAATTGCCTACGTTTTATTTAGATGATAATATAGCCATTTGCCTTTTAATTTTAAAAAATCTAAATTTTCAAAGGTATCTGGATATTTTTGTTGATAGTGCATTGAAAGTTTTTATCCAACCTAGTCTGTTATTATCAGCCATTTATTAAAAAGATGAAAAATAAATGTTCTTCATATCCGAAGTATTTGTTAATAGCCCTATGTTAATACGATGTCAAATTTACACCGATTACCATGCAGGAAACAGGGGATTCATACAGGTAATTTAAAATCAAGGATGAATTTTGAATTGTATTTTTTAGTACAGTAAATTAGTTAATCAAATTTCAAAACATTTAATCAGTATATGATCAGTAATAAATTTAATATCATTTCTCTGCAAATAATCAAGTATAAGCTATTTAGAATTGAGAGCTGTATAGAACTATCTTGGTTTTGAAACTTAGACAAACGAACAGCATATAGCCTTTTCTCTACTCTATTTTTCCTCATTGACCAAGCTCCGTTTAAGAACATTTAACAAGAAAGAAAGATAATGCAAAAACTGTTTTAATTTTCCAAAACACTGCCATGAATGAACTCGTACATTGCGCTGTTTTTTTATTCATATCTAAATAGCATGGGGAAAGTTTGAAACTAGTTTCATGTGGTTTCTGATAAATGGAAGTAATCTAGTCAAATGACCGTGTCTCCACCTACAGAAGCAAAAAAAAAAAAAAAAATTCCAGATCAAATTACTATAAAAAATAACGGCACTCAGGGTGACGGTACTTTTTATCATAAAATTTAATTTTACCGAAACATGTCACGTAACAAAAAATCTGATCTATCGTAACATCGCATATATATATATATATATATATATATATATATATATATATATATATATGTCAGGCAGGCAGGTAGACAATATATAAAAATCAAATTTCAGAGTTTAACTCACATTAGAGTAAAGACACTTTTTCCTAACTTTATTTCGTTTAGAGAAAGTAATTAAATCAGTTAATTATTTATTCAATTCTAAACTTATTATCTTAATTATATTATTTCAAATAAATTTCGAATCTTTTGTTTCATGAAATTGTAAAATTTAAGGATATATTATCAGATTTCGAAGCCTTTTCAAATTAGATTTTCTAGTATATATGGTTGTTTTCATAAAATTTAAAATACTTCTAAAAATTTAATAAGTTATTTTAAATTCCAATTATTTTGCATTCCAATTTCTTGTTATATCCTGCGGAAAAAATATTTGTTGAATATCATCGCGTTATAACTTTGAAATTGAGTTAATTGAGTAAATATATTTTCTTATTTTAAAAAAAGTAAATAAAAATAGATCAGAAAACGAATATATTATATAGCCTGCTTCAAAATGTACAACTAAATTAAATAAACTATCGGAACTAAAAGCGAAATAAATGGAAAAATGTAACAAATTTTCTACAAAATTTCTTAACAAAAATGATTGTAAATATGCAATTTTTCTTAAAACAATATTTGAGTAAAGTTTGTCTTAGTTAAGGGGACACTTCAGGTTAAAAATGATTTTTTTTAAATATCAACCAATTTTAATGAAATTTTCATAGATTGTGAATAAAGCATTTAGAAAGATATTCCCAAAATTTGAAGCAAAAATATTAATTTGTTGAAAAGTTATAATGTTATTAATAATTAATCCGCAAGTTAAATTACAAAATGTTACAATATTTCAAAATGTTCCTTGCGCATGAGTTTTTATCATAGTAGTTTGAAATTCATTTATATTACAGTTTGAATAAGTATAAATAAAATTGGATATGTTTGAACAACTTAGCACTTAATTTTAAACAAATAAAAAATCAAAATATCATAACCTTTATATAATTTTTAAAAATTTAAATTTAAATAACAATTTAACGTAATTTAAAAAATATTCAGTGTATATTCAGCTTTTATTTATATCACATTGGTTACAGAACATTATACTAATCATTTATATAAAGAAAAAAATAAGATTTATTCAAAACTCATGCGCAAGGAACATTTGGAAGTTTGAATATTATCGTAAAAAACAACATTGAGAAAAACAGTTTAACAATAAAAACACACATAGAAAAATTTATTTCATAATATATGTGAAATAAAAAATAAGCATAAGAAAATATGAACTGTTTTAAACAATATAAATAAAAATTAGATTGAATTTAATGCTTTTTAGATAAAAAAAATGTTTATCACAAGATGTAATGTTGACAAAAGTTCATACACCTTTTTTTAATCTTTTTGTATATAAGATTTAAAATGCTCCAGCTGCATATGTACTGTTTACATTTTTTATTTGTTTTTGTTTATATTTTTTGTTGTTACATAACTTTTTATAACTATCTGAAGATTTTCTCTTCATATGATAGCTGCGCCTACCATCGCGGATCTTTGCATTGGTCAAAGACGCAGAATTTACATCGCCTTTACGTAGAGCTAAAGTCCTTTCACACCCAAAGTTGTATTCACTAACTGCTAATGATACGGCATAATCAAGTCTTTTTTTAGAAATGAAGACATCTTTGGGGCACTTATTCCATATCACGGAATGGAGGCTCTCATTGGCGTTTTGTGTTTTTCCCGATATACAGCGCTGCATAAGCTCATTTGAAGCAAGTCGCTGATATACCGGGAGGATTTTTTCTACAACAACTTCAGATAATTTCGTTTTCATCAGCTCATGGCTTTGAGGCTTTTCACCTCGAGCTAGAGCCCTTTGGTAGAAACACCATGAACTTTCGCCCTTGGGGCATCTAGTATGCTGCGGCTTTTTATCACTGGACATACAGTGATAAAGCGAAGCAAATACAGCAGACTTCATCGAATCAACATTCGGAATGTTATCCTTTATCGCTTTGCGATAATAGTTTTGTAGCTTCATGATAGTTTGCTCAGTTAAGCTACCTTTCTTTCGTCCACCGAGAGTCACCCCTTTGACCCTCCACTCCTTCACTTTGTTCCTCAAACCAGTTCCTAATCTTTTGGAAACATGGTTGAGGCACTCTTCTTTTTGAATTACATAGTCATCGCCATATATTTTCAGTTGATTTAGGGTAGTAAATGTTTTAGAATCACCGTCACTTAAAATTGTCGAGTAACGCATTCCACAGAATTCAGTTGATCGCTTCCACATGGCCACTGCAGCGGCAACCTCCATGTTTCCAGACGGTCCGTCGAAATTTTTTTGGCACATCGATTTATGGCCCTCATGCCAAATAAAAAATTCTGGACTCGTTTCGTTCAAGTCTCGTGCTGCATTGATGCATTCTGGGCAATATTTCGACAAAATCTCATAGTCTAATACTAAATTCGTCAAAGAGTCAATTACAATACCAATTCCATAATGAGAGGTGTGTCCACGCTTCTGCCACGTGCCATCAAAAGAGACTGTAATATCTGGAACTGTTCTACTTGAATCATTTTCTAAACTCATATGTGCCTTTCGCACTGTTTCATGGGACAGTTTCCAAACATTCTTTTTAAAATTTTCATTTTCTTCACTCAATTGGTTGAAACATGTTGAGAAAGTGGAAGAATTCATTGTCGATGTACCCATGTGCATGGAAAATGTTTCCATGGCTGAATGGCCCTTGCCAAAAGAAAGGAAAGAGTTCACAATCTGCCTGTTGACATCAAATTTTTTGGTGCATGGTTGGCGCTGACTCGAAAAAGTTGAACCAAAACTTTTCAAACACAGCGTACAAAACACTTCCAACTTTACAGCATATCCAAAGGTATCTAGAGCACGAACATCCAGAAATCCTGCTCCACACTTATCACAAGACAAATTACGGAGCAATGGTGCAAAGGTTGATTTACTCATGATAATGTAATCATTTGTAACACTAGGGGTGATGCTGTTACTATCCATATTAGTAACACTCTTATCAGGTACAACAGAATTTTCAGAAACAGACACATCAGGGTTTACATCCACATTAGAATCATCAGCATAAGAAACATCAGCGTTGGAAATATTAGAAACAGCAGCATTGGAAACATCACAATTAGACACTGGGGCAGATGCAGAAGTAGCTTTCATTGCTGCACTTCTTGCTTTGTCCTTTTTAGTTTGCCTTCTCTTAGGCTTTCTCCAACGGGAGCATGCGCTATGCATTCTTAAAAATTATCAATAAAAAAAAACGGAAACAAAAAGACTAATAATAAAACAAATAACAATAACGTAATAAAATAATAGTTCTGAAAAGAACTGTTGTGTTATGTTTTAGAAGCGAACAAAAAGACGATGAAACGAAAATAACTATCACTCGTTGAAATATCAAACAATGTGTAAACAAACATAAAGTAGAAGTTAAAGTAATTCCATATGTTGCCAATTAAATTTATCATAAATTTAGCTTTTTTAATAATTATGAGGCCTATCAACCAGAAATCGAAAAACAGAACCGAGACTTGAGAAATGGAGTGGAAAGATGCTGTTTACATGTTTGACGGCCATTCGAGTGGGCGTGGCACCTTGTTTACAAATCTTGAAATGCTTATAACTTTGCAAAAAATGACTGAAATTGAAAATTTTTTTTTTTAAATTGTAGCTAGATATAACTATTATTTTTTAAAACAAAAATTGAAAAAAGTATAATTTGGTCGATTTTTGGGTTTTTCATCGTGAAGTGTCCCCTTAAGTTGTATTTAGTTTAGCTTAACAAAAATTCTTTGTAATATTTCACCCTAATATTTAACCTAAACTAAACAACAACCAATATGTGCAATAAAAGAACTGATAGTGGTTTTAATTATTTAAAAATACATTGAAACTCATAATAAAAATGAAGATATCTTGCCGTCAAATTCTTTCTTTTTGAAAATTTCATCAATTTTATAATGTTAATTCCTTAAACTCAATGGAGCAAAATAGAAGACATCTTAATTAATCTAAGTATTCAAGATTAATTTCGCACGAAAATATTTTTCAAAGCGAAAAATATGGTAAAAATGAATGATTTAATAGTCCCAGGTGAATTGTAGTTTGCGAAAGAATTTTGATGAGATTATTAGGGTTACAGTTTTGTAGAAAACAAATAGTGGCATAGCATGATAGGTCTGAGATTTAAAAATCTATTTCATTTTTCGTTAGTTATGATTTTGCGATAAAATTAAAAAAAAAAGTTAGATACAAACATTACCAACATAATTATTAAATTTACATTAATTTGAAATTCAATAGTTTGCTTATTAACATTTAATTTTCCTTTCTTTTACATTTTTTTATCAGTTTGAATAAATTTTTTATATGCAATAGGGAACATTGTGGTAAAAACAAGAGTGAACATAGTACTTAAAAAACTTCTCAGTTAGTTTCAAAATATAAAAATCAGTAACCTTTCTTCTTAAAATCTGAATTTTCTTTTTTTTTCTATATTAAGTTCTACTCACTTTTTCCAGTTCATATGAAACTGATCAAAAAAAAGAGTGAAAATTGTTCTATTATTTTTCCAGTTTTTAAGTTTAAAAATTCAAAAAGTAAACATTGAGTTGATTCTCTCTTGATATACTGACTATAATGGTAAATTTTATTCATTTTCATTTCACATAAAAATAATTGCAATACGAGTGAACATTGTCCTTACATATTTTTTCCAGTTTTAAAATATAATAATTAAAATGTCAAAATTGAGTTGCATTTTTTTGACATACAGCATTTTATGGTTCACTTATTGATATTTCTTTCGTTTTCTTTTCTAATTCGTATAACTGATTAAAATAAGAACAAACATTGTTCTCGCGTATTTTTTTAGTTTTTCTTTCTTCACACTGATAAGTAAACACTTTATTTTTTTCATTTTTTTTCTTGTTTATATAAATCAGTGTAAAATAGGAGCACAGATAATTCTTATACAAGTATTCGGATTCATGAGACAAAAATTCAATAAGTGAGAACTGGCTTGCTTTTCTTTTCGCCATACAGAACTTTGATTCGCTTATTTAAATTTTAATGATTTTCTTTTCTAGTTGGTACAGAACTGATTCCAAATTAGAGTAAACGCCCTAGCAATAATTTTACCTTGGCTCCAGTTTCGTTCAAAATTCGCTCAGTATGAGTTCTATGTGAAGATGCACCAATATTGGGATGCCTAGAGTTTTTAGTTTTAGTCCTAGAATAGCCTATATAGGGCTTATATTGACTGAATAATGAATAATAAATATCGGGATCGTACGATAATTTTATTTGGGGTCGATGATGGTTGAAAAGTTGCTGTAAAACATCAGGTGAATTGAACAATTATTCTATATAGGGTCAATATCTGAAAAATAACGGCTTTTTGAATTCATATTGAGCCAAGATTGGAGAATATTGGTCTAATGAGAGCCCAAGTTATTTTGCTGATAAAGCCATTGTCCTGGCATAATTTTCAAACTTTCAAGTGCAAAATTTCAAAAATGTCTTTGTCCCACAATGAACTGATCGTTAAAATATGGTTCCCAGTAAAATACTGAAGTCAAAAATCATTAGCTGCAGTCAGTAAGTAGGTGGCCGACCACTTTCATCAGCCTGCATAGAGACCAAGGGTGAGCGTCATCGGCCCTCGTTAAAATGTTCTACCGTTAAGTGATAGACATCGCACGCAAGTCGTCGGGCTACCAAAGCAGGGGATCCATCCCCTCTGCAGAGGATCAAAATTGTGGTAGCATGTCTTCGGATCATCCTCAGGGATGTTTCCCATACCGTCACCAATAGCCCATTACGTAGCTCTAGTGCGACGTAAATAAAGTACCTACCATCATATCGCTCTTACAATGGGGGAGAAGATCTGGTTTTAGGGGAGAGCAAAAGCGGGTTGAGGAAGTTTACAACCGCTTTTTGCTAATCGATCGATTCTCTCATTTCCGGGATTGCCGCAATGGCTGGGGAGCTACTGGAAAAGAATCACCCAGCCATTATTGATAATATTGTCAGTCTCAATTCTATATGCCAGCATAGCCTGGTTGGTAGGGCACTGGGCCCATGTCTTAGAGGTCGCAGGCTCGATCCATCCCCGCAGGTCGAAGACTCTTCGTGTAGTAAATGGTGAATGATGCACATTCGATGCATATGTCGAGTCACAAAAATCTCAATGTTCGTTCCTATGACAAATCATACGTCTGGAGGATGGGGAAAATTGTGACGGCTTTTCAACGACGGTTATAAAATTAAAAAATAAAATAAAATCTCCATTCTAAGAGAAGGCTCAGAAGATACAGCGTACGCCTTCCAATCAGGTGACTACGGTTAGAATCCCAGCGATGGCTGGTTGATACGCATTCCGCATCCAGATTCCACCTACCACAGTGCCCACGTCAAATATCCTCTATAGTAGACGGATCATGGGACAGAGTTCCCTTGCTATCAGGCTAATCGTGGGAGGTTTGTAAAATGCTCTCCATGTAAATAAAATGCGAGTTAGTTCCATTAAAAGTCTTCCACGAAAGGCAAACTTCTAACTAAACTTGATCTAGGAGTTCCCTTGTTTTCTAGATTAGGTTGAAAATTGCAAGGCTGTGCAGTTGAACATAATTAATCGTAAATGCAAAATCGGGTCGGCTGTTCAACTCCAATTTTAAAATCTTCATTCTAGTTTCTTCTACACGAGTTGACCCAATATTCTAAAATGAACAAAGAGAAAGGGTAGCAGCTTGCGAATCAATGAGAAACACGGCGTGGTTGAGGAAATTGGTGCAACTGGAAAGTTGAAGAAAAGATTATCTAATTGTCTCTATTTCGGCTTCAAAATTTGAGGCATTTATGTTAACAGGAGCGGGTTTTAACAAGTCTTCACAACAAAAACCAGCTCCGGACTAAAAAATCTTCTCGTGATCAATCCTCTGTTATTTACGTTAAAAAAAAAAAGAGAAAAAAAATAGTCCAACCAGAATTTTAAGTTCATAAAAAAATAAAATAAAATAAATAATTGAAATAAAATAAAAATTCAGTTGTTATTCTAATAAAACTTGGTATTTAATGATCTCTTTTTACGAAATTAAAGTTTTAATAAACATTAAATTCTAATAAATATTCAACCATTTACTTTTTATTCTACAATTAGATCTTAATGATTTATTTAATTGAGTTATTTGATGCTTGTTATAATTCCGGTAAAAATAAGAAAAAGAGTCTGAAATTAATTTTAACCAATTTCAAGACACATTTTGCTGAAATAACAAATCAAATAGCTTTAAATTGGTTACTTTTCATTTAGAACTCAATGAATTTCTTTAAATTAATATTTTTACCATTGTCTTAAGTCTAGTAAATACGAAAGCAAACATGTACTTTCTTAGGCATTTCCAATCATTCATTGTTCATTCATTCATTGTGTTCAAGTCCCAATAATTTAAAATGCCATTGTTCTTGAGATTAGAATTTAGTAATTTATTGAATGAAAATATTTTTATATTTTGCTTGTTATGAAATGTTTAGTACAGTAAAATTAACAGTACTTAGTTATATTAACTTTGAATTCTTTAAAATAGATTAAAAGATTCTTTAAATTTCCGCTTTCTTTCATTTAATACTACTGGAAATTAAATAAAGATCGTAACTAAATAATTTTTTTTTAAAGATGATATTTATTAAAGACTATTTCATTGATTATGATTGTTTTTATATTAAAGATTCAATGATTCTCTTTGGTCATACAACAGTTTTAAAGTTTGCAGATTTAAATTCCATTAAATCTTTACAATTATTTTTATACTATTTTTGCAGCATTAATAATTTTATAACTAGTTTAGGAATTTAATTATAACATTTAAATTAAGTAAATTTCATTCAGTTTTTACAATGAATTTTGAATAAAATAAAGAGTACTAATTTTTAAATCCATAGTTTTAAGTACGATTGTTAAATTTTCAGTAGGTGTTTATCTTAGTATAGTTTTATGCAGTAATTGATATTTTAAGAAACATTAATGCTGCATCAGTTTTCCTATATGAACTTTAAGTTTCATGAGTATCTTTTAAATTGATCTTTAAAATTAATCAATGTTCATGTAGATGAACAGCACTTTTTCTTTATATTTTTTACAGTTTAATAGTTAGATGTATAGTTCACTGTAAATATTCAGTTGTAAACGAACTTCGTGTTGCAATGAAAATATATTTATGTTTGAAGAATATTAAACTCTACAAATATTTAGTTAACAACATTAAACTATATTTTTTTAATTAAAATTCGATTTTTTTTATTTTTATCAAATTATATTACATAATAATTTAATACATTTGAACTACAATTAAATATTTAATTGCGTGTACAATAATTATAAATATAATAATAATTTTTGTATAGATTTTCACATTATATTAAGTAATTATTTCATATTCTTGCGTATGCTTTAATTTTAATAAGAAACAAGCGAATATTAAATATTTCTACACGTTTTAAATTGCACAAAATATAAAATTACATATAATTTAAAATGGAGAATTTAATGATTAATGTTTCATATGGGGTTATTCAAAGTGATGAACCCCCATCAATTCGTCTGTATTTCAGGAAAGATAAATTGGATCTGAACAATCTACATGTCGAATGAACGAAAATGTTCCAAAGTTTTGCCACTACTTGGTAAGTGAATAATTACATACGCAGCCTCTAGGATGATGGTTGAGCCTTAGAGCATTTCATTAGTATTTTCATTAGTTTGCATTCATTACTAATTAAATTTTTCATTAGTGTGAGGATTTTGAGTGTACATTTTATAATTCATAAAACTTAAAATTAATTAAATTGGGTCCCTTCTTAATAGCTCTGTAGTTAAATAGGATATTATATACTTATTTTATATATTTTTTACAAAAATTGGAAACTCCACATTCTGCTTGCTCCACTCTCCATCCCCCTTAACTGTATCCCATTCACCATTGTTTTTTTCTTAACAATCAATATTTTTCAACAAAAAAAAAAGAATAAACAAAAAAATGAAAAAAAAAATCATTATTTTTGGTAAAATATACGAAATGCTTTTTATCTCATTTGAATTAAGTTTTATTTTAATTTTTTTTTTAAATTTTAATACAAATGCCACATCACATCTAATCTCTCTCCGTCTCTCTCTTCTATAACTTTGAACATAACTCAATTTCGAGCTTATAAAATAAAGGACTCGATAGAGGGGAAAGAATTTTTTTTAACAGCAGTGGTTAAATATCCATTATTTAAAGCAAAACCAACCAAAACAAATTTGCAAAAAAGCTACATAAAACAGCAATAATTTTCTAGCAAATTAGAATTAAAAAAAGCTCGTAGTATGTTCATAAAATATAGCCCCTTAAACTTAGAGTCCTTCAACTCTGTCGTCACGTTTCTTTGGAATGCAAAGTAATGTATAGCATATTTTTATTAAAAGTATATCTGTCAATAATTTACAAATGAATACTCATTTTTTTATTCCATTCTACTTCTTTCACGTTTTTCAACCCACCTTTGTAATTTCAAGTTTATAAGTCCCATTTTTTTTGCACAGTAAAACAAAATGTGAAGTTGAACACCCAAAAAAAGACGGCGTTGCTTGCAATTATTTAATATATAGAAATAATATATGTGATTATTTTAGTTACTTGAACAGTTTTTAAACACATTAATGGCATTAATTTGCTTTGTAATTGACTGTAAGGTTCTGGGTTTGAATCCCGGGCAAGGCATGGATGTTCTTTCCTTCTCTTTACTATCTGTCCTCACTGTTGGAGCGACGTTGGCCCACCGAATATGGTGCCCCTGAAAAGAGAGGTTAACAAAAACACCCTGTATATTCCTGAATTGACGGATGTTAACAGAGGTGGGCATTGGAAACAAAAATGTTTTGTAATTGTGCAGGCTGTCTCATGCACTCTCAAGACTATCGAATTTAACTAATAGTGAACTTTGTTCTATTATTTGTTCTATGAATTAAAGAAGAATTTCTTAAAAGCAATTTATCAGAAAATAGGCATATTAATTCTGTAAATAGCTCTATTAATATGCTTAATGACTCTCAAAAGTTTAGTTAATAGTGAGCTTTATACTTCCATTTTTTCAATGATCGAAAGAAGAATCTCTTAAAAGCAGTTAATTCGAAATCAGGCATATTAATTGTGTGGATAACAAAACTAATATGACTTATGAGTCGCAAAAGTGTAAATAATAAAATTATTTGTATTTCTAATTGTTCCATGAATGAAAGAAGAATTTCTTAAAAAGCGTTATCTAAGTTAAATAGAAATTGATCATATTATTAGAGTGAATAACACAATTAATAAGTCACAAAAGTTTAAAATAATAGTGAACTTTGTTTTTCTAATTGTTCAATGAATGAAGGAAGAATTTCTAAAAAACAGTTTATCAGAAATTGGGCATATTAATAGGGTGAATAACACAATTAATAAGTCACAAAAGTTTAAAATAATAGTGAACTTTGTTTTTCTAATTGTTCAATGAATGAAGGAAGAATTTCTAAAAAACAGTTTATCAGAAATTGGGCATATTAATAGGGTGAATAACACAATTAATAAGTCACAAAAGTTTAAAATAATAGTGAACTTTGTTTTTCTAATTGTTCAATGAATGAAGGAAGAATTTCTAAAAAACAGTTTATCAGAAATTGGGCATATTAATAGGGTGAATAACACAATTAATAAGTCACAAAAGTTTAAAATAATAGTGAACTTTGTTTTTCTAATTGTTCAATGAATGAAGGAAGAATTTCTAAAAAACAGTTTATCAGAAATTGGGCATATTAATAGGGTGAATAACACAATTAATAAGTCACAAAAGTTTAAAATAATAGTGAACTTTGTTTTTCTAATTGTTCAATGAATGAAGGAAGAATTTCTAAAAAACAGTTTATCAGAAATTGGGCATATTAATAGGGTGAATAACACAATTAATTAACAATTAACATGCTTAATGAGTAATGAAAGTTAAATATTACTTCCATTGTACTCCCATTGTTTCTATGAAAGGAAAAAAAATTCTTAAAACATAATTTATTAGAAATCAAAATTTCTTATTGTGTGAATAGCACAATTAATATGCCTAATGAGTCACATGAATATTAAAATAATAGTGAACTTTGTACTTCTAATTAATCAATGAATGAAAGAAGAATTTCTTAAAAACAGTTAATCAGATATTGGGCATATTAATAGGGTGAATAACACAATTAATTAACAATTAACATCCTTAATGCGTAACAAAAGTTAAACAGTACTTCCATTGTACTTCCATTGTTTCTATGAAAGAAGTAGAAATTCTTAAAACACAATTTATTAGAAATCAAACATACTTATTGTGGGAATAGCACAATTAATAAGCCTAATGAGTCAGCAGAGTTTAAATAATAGTGAACTTTGTACTTTTAGTTGAAAACCTTTGTGTGAATAAATTCACGTCGCAATACATCCCGACAGTTCTTCCAGAAGTTTAAAATATACTTCCATCACTTTCTTGAATGAAGAAGGAATTTTCTAAAAATCATTTATTACCCTTTCCAATTTATTTGATCAACAACCGAGGCAATAAATGTCTTTCAGAATGAAACATTACAACTTAAAACTTCCGAATAATTTATTGACTGCTTAAAAGTGAAAAATTGCTACTTCGTCAACAAATTGCATTTTCTAAATTACTCATTCTCTAAATGTTTAGGTATTTGAGAAATCCTTAATTCTGAAAATTTATAACTGCTGCAAAAGCAATCAATATTGGTAAATGGTGTGAGTTTGAGTCGTAAAGTAATTCAGTATCTGGTGTTAATGTTTTGTTGTGAGAAATTATTCCCCCATCTCCTTAAAAAAATATGTTAACGGTTTGTATCATTTATTTCGTTCAAAATAAAAAAAAAGTGCCAAGAAGATTCTGAATGTTTGAGAAACTGCCTTAGGCTTAATTGATCACAGGACTGACATAACATTCCTTCATTGTGCTGTTTTCAGTATCAATTTGATTGAGAGTTCTTAAACTTTTCATAATGGTTATACATGGGCCGTGTTGGCTTAGGGGATAGAGCTCCCGCCTCTCAATGGTAGATTCGGTATCGAATCCAAACGAATTCCGATCCCGGCTCGTACCGACCACAGGGCTGCCTTGAAATATGCTCAGAGGTAGATGAATCGTGGATTAGAATCCCCTTACCGTCAGGTTGACTATGGGAGGTTTTCGTGTCTTTTCTCTCCGTGTAACGCAAATGCGGATTAGTTAACTCAAAAAGTCTTTCGACAAATTTCTCCCAATACTTTAACCATGTGCTTCCTTGTATTCTGGATTGGGTTCGAAATTACAAGTCTACGGAGTTGAACATTGCTAGTCGTAAACTCATAATTGGCTCGGCTGTTCAACGACGGTTATGGAATATAAAATGATTATACATCTTTGATATATTCCCATACAGTCAAGGTCCGTTATCGTCTGCCATATGTATATGGTAAGTGTTGTCATTACACAAATATCAGCTAACGTAAGCTCCCAAACACTACTATGATGTGATTACCAAACATATATGGTACAATACCATATGGATAACAAAAACACATAGTGTATGAATAACAAAAACTCAGATGTATTCTTCAACTCACTATGGTACTTTATAACCTCACGATAAGCTACATATAAGTGTTTGTTGCGTTCTCATGCGTTTGCCTTATGTTTAAGGCATATTTTCATGAGCGCAGCTTAACTCCAATCTTTCCCCGCTTGTTGTCATCAAATGAATACAAATGACTCCATGTGCGCGCACGTGACTAAAGTATGATGTAGACTCTTGGTTGGATTGGTTTCGAAAACGGCAAGAAAGTTTCACCAGGGAACAAAGGAGGCCAGTGGTTCCATGGGAAATGGAATATTTTCATAAAAGAACCATAATCTTATGATGTATCGCCTTATAAATATTATAAAAATCTCTAAGGTTTCCATAGGTCACCATAGATTATCACATGGTTATCGCCATCGAAATGCGTAATGTCTATTGCCTAACATTCCTGAGTGCAAAAGTAGATCATAAACTTACACTTTGAGCTAAGAACTGTAGATTTTGCCGTTACCTCCCAAGCGTTCGCTTATGAACCAAACTGCTATAAAGAAATAAATATAAAGAATTAAATATTTAGATGTTTGGCTGCTTTGTCAAATGCCGTAAATAGGAATGAGAGCAAGAGAATTTTAGCTATCATTTATAATAACTCGTAGAAGCTTTTTCTCAGAAAATTTTTTTTTTCCTGGCCAATCATTTTTCAGGAAATAATCTAAAATTACTGAACTACGTAATATTCTGCATTTTTAAAAACAGGTTTAGACCACTTCCTAACATTTTAAACTTCAGAAATTTTTTTTCTTATTATGCTTGAATGCATAGATCACAATAAAAAAATTCTTAGCTAAATGTTTAAAAATTTATCCTCTGAAGGTATTTGGGTACTTCAACCAAAAAAACTGAAGTTTGAATTCATCGATGCATTAAATTATTTTCATTCATAAACTAAATCCGATTAAATTATAATTTAAATCTTGCTTTAAATACCATCTTCTGTGCATTCATTTTATAATTTTTTTTTACTATCGTTTTCTAACGGAAACTAATTCAGTCAACTAGAAAATTATTTTCAGGTACAAAAAAATTATTGCATCTCATGTTTAGATGGCAGCATATTTTGTGATTGAGGCTCTTAACATTATCTCAGGCGCGTGTCTTTGTCATCCGTTAATACGGTTACATGCATTAGAACACCTTTCGTTGACACCCCCCTTAATACTGTTTGGCTGAATAACATTCTATTAATCTATTTTCTTTTTATGCTTTTCTCATATACCGGATAAAAGATTTCGAATCATCAGTTTTGTTGAGATTTTTTCTTAATGAGCTTAAAGATACTGGAGTTTTTTAAGCGGAATGTCTTTAATGATGTCAAAAAAATAAATACTTTTTTTAAGCAGAAAAAATAAATTCGATTCGAAACATCATTGATTATGATGTTTTCCAAGAAAAGTCTTAAAAATATTTTTCCGCTAATGCTAGAAAAAAATTGTTTTCTTTAAGAGTGTTTGTTTACTTAATTACGCTGTTAAATTTTTATAAACAGCAATGAATTTTATTTTTCCAAACGAAACTTTTGATTTACTTAATATTTTATATTACTTCAATAAGCAAACTAGTAAATAAATTTTAATAGCTTATTTATCTTATTTTGTTTATTTGACTGACTTTTTTTTAAATTGTTTTAAGCTGTTAACAATAATAATGGGACAAATGAAATGCCTACTTCCAAAATTTACATATTTTATTCCGTTTATTCTAGCAGTCTGTGAATAAAGGATAAGCAACTTTTTTTTCTCAGTTTCATCATTTTTGTTTGTTAGCAACAAAAGCAGTTTTAAAAGTTTAGCATATTAAAGAAAAAAGAAACTTTTTTCACAAATCTACCTCTGATTTAAAACTTTTAAGACATGTTATCTTATTAGAAAAATGAGCAAGATCACGAGATTGAATAAGTAGTAAACAGACAAGCAGCGTTACCGTTATAACAAAACAATTCATTATTTAATAATTTATAACTGCCTTTGAACAGCCGACCCATTTTTTTGAGTTAGCGATTACCAATATTCAACTCTATAGCCTTGTAATTTTGAACCCAATCAAGAAGATAAAGAAACTCCTGGAATAAGTATTACGAGAAATATGCATTCATAGAGAACTTTTTAAACGAACTAACCCGTATTTGCATCACGTAGAACAAAAAACTGCAAAAAACTCAATCGGTTAGCACAGCAAGGGATCCGTCTACCAATGAGGATATTTTTGGTCAGCATTGTGGTCGGTACGAGTTGCATGCAAAATTTGTATCGACCAGTTATTTCTGGGATTCGAACGCGAAACGCCTCATTGGGAGGGGAACACTCTATCCCCAGAACGGCTTTAGAATCACTAATCTGTTTTTTTTTATGTCCTTACTTGGTAATTGTACCAGAAACCAGAATTTGTTTCTTTGTGCAATGGAGTGCAATATGAAAAATCGTTAAGGCAACCAATTAGGATCTGTTAGATATTTCGAACAATAAACTAACATTTAATGTTAGTTAAACGTCTTTTTTAAAAGAAAAAAATGATGTTTTCCAACCGTTATAGACTCTACAAATCTTTGTAATAAATTTCCATTAATATAACATTTATTTACTAGTATTGCTCAGATTGATAATATTGCAATTAATTAAATAAAAATTGAATGTTAACTATATATAAAAAATATTTAATAAAAATTAAAGAGAAACATTTTCGTAATTTATATCATTTTTCATTTTTTGTAAATTACAGTACAATTTTCTCTCTTTACGTACATTAACTTTTAGCCCTTGGTGGCACCTCTATGGCACCATTAAATTACCTACCACTCTAAATGTTAGAAAGTTATATTTTAATGTTAGTGATCACTTTATTATTATTTATTTAATGTTCCCCAGTTACTTTTAAGTAACTGTGTAAAAATTAAGTTATTTGTCTTGTAACCTTGTAGTGATTGCGTCCGTTGTGAAGCCATTTCCTCAATTTAGACTTAGATCTGAAAGGGAAGAAAATTTTCTCCATATCCAGATACTCATGGTACTGCTCAGTGACCGACCACAGGTCTTTTGATTCCACGGATTTTACGAGCACAAGTATCGCATGTACTCGATGGTCTTAGCGGAGTACAGGATAGAACCACGGACCCTCCGGACGGGAGTCTGATAATCAAGACTTCGACTCAGATTATCAGACTATCATATAGACTTTATATTTATGTTTTTTTAGTGTAAATAAGTCTTAGTGACACTCAGCGACCATTTTGGCTTCAAAGCAATTGCTCTAAATATGTGTTCTAAATATGTCTGTTACCTACTCTGCTTTTAGACAGGACTTAATTCACAGTGCTTTTTTTTAAAACTTTTGTTTCAACAAATTACTTTGCATTTACCTATTAATTAATCATGTTAAAGTTCTATGCGAAGTTTAAAATTTTTAAAAATAACAGTTATTATGAAGGCAGACTAGACAATTTTCATCGTATTTCAGTCAAAAGTATTATTTTAAAAAAATTGCAGAAATAATTGTAGAAAAGCATTTAAATAGTACTGTTGAAGCGTTTGATGCTAAAATATTCAATTTATATAATCCCAAAAGACAAAAATTGTATTCCTCAATTTCGAAATAACACCAAATTGTGTAAATGTTTCAAACACAAAACTGATGCCCAGAGAGGAATTTAGTTGAGTTTCGATTAGATTTATATACTGATATACTGACATATCATCCACCATTTGTCATGTTTTCAATAAAAAATTATACCGTACATATTGCAAGTTAGTCTGACTTTAAATATTTTCTAGCCCAGCGGTTCCCAACTATTTTCAGCCATGGAACCCTAAATGATCAATCATCTTTTGGTGGAACCCTGCACGATGTAAAATAATGTATATAAAAACATATTAACACAATTAAAGGCTACTTTATTTAAAAAATATTTAAAAAGAGGAAGAAAAAAAAAATATAGATTGTTTCATAAGTAGTCTTAAATTAGTTTTTATATCTGACACTTGAATTTGTACTCCCAGAGCTGTATCTAATTTAGTTTGAAATTTTTTTGGGTTAATGATACATAAGCGGAAATTGTAATAAATTAGCCAAATTACGGTTTTCGTGGAAATATAATCTAAAAGAAAGACTATAAATGTTGAAAATGATTCCAGGGAAACATATGTCGTTATACGAGGAATTTTGTTATTTTTATTTGAAAAGCACGATGGGAAATACTAATGAAGTTTTGCATAAATGCAAGTCCTTTTTTCGTTATTTATTCAAGATGTTGGTTTTAGAAAAATAATAATTTGAGAGAAAAAACTTTTTTTTTTTCGATTTGCAGTTTACTTTAATTTTAAAAATAGAACCAAAATATTAATTGGATAATAGATAATTAATGATTAAGATTTATTATACCAATTTCAAAAATCATTACTGTGAGATAAAAACAAGTCCTAACTCACGAAACAGCTTATACCCTTTCAGGGAACCCTAGGGTTCCGCTGATCTAACCAATTCATTTAACATGGCTTTTTAAAAATTCCTTTCGTCAAACAGAAATTAACGATATTAGATTAAATCACTAGCGTAGCGTTGCGTTTGTGATTCAGTAAGCCAAGAAAATAAATGGCTACTTTTTCTTTTGTTTTTATGGAGTACAACACTGATGGATCCCATTTCTAGGTAATCAACTGATTTCTTTGGGCATCCTTAAGAAGAACCTTCTAAGAATTGATCAGAACTACCCATTATCAGTGAGTGTACGATTTCTTTTGGCTCCTATTGTTAGGCTTCGATAATTAAGCCCAGCCCATTAGGCGAGGGAGAATTCGAATTTATCAGTTTGAAAGTTAATTACTTGTTGTGGTTTGGGAATACTCCCCAGAATGTGAGAATAATAGAAATAATTACTTTATGAATCGATTAGAACAAATTTTGTTTTTATCACATAAATGAAATTTCCTACAGAGGCAGTTAAACTAAAAAGGCTTAGAGAAAGTCGATAGACATATATAATTAATGCTGAATCTTTTATACACGTACACACTGTGATAACTGTTAACACATATATTTGGTGGAATTTTTAATTTAAAAAAAATATGAATTGAGAACTTTTGAATTTTTATAAAAAAAAAGGTTTATTTTTGGGCAAAAATCTTTTTGTACTCAAAAAGTATCCCTGTTAGAGCTAAAACACAGCCTACAACTGATATAATCTCAAATATCCCCCAAAACTATCAAAGCGATATAAGTATGTTAATAGAAGTTTAACACTAGAAAGACTGAAATTTCTATATTGCCCAAAAGCAGTTAAAATGCCTGCATTGTGAAAGAATAACTAATGTATAAAGAAATTTGTTAAAAAATTAATTTTTAATATTTTTGATATTTCTTTCAGTTATATAAAAAGATTTTAGTAAATATTAACAATAATAAAATTATATGTTGTACAAAAAGTCACAAAATTCTAAGAAATTGTGTCGTCATTGTTTTTCTAATTGAGATTAAAAAGCAGTTAAAATGATTTCCTTGTGCAATCTAGTGTTAAAAAGTAGCGATATAAGGTACATTTAAAAAGGTCAGTTTTAACATTATTGAAATATTCTCTACCGACTCCCCTTTAAAAGTGTAATGTAAACCACTTTTTATGTCAAGGAAGTAGAAATGTAACGTTTATGAGACTAAATTATTATAAATTGAAGAAATGGCGAGAAATATTTTGAAGAGTCTGTGAATTAAGGAATAGAGTCTAAGTTCTAGTTGGCTAAACATGAAAGTGTTCGTTATTGATGCAAATCCTTCGTGATCGAGCGCCAGCTAGATTAAATTCATGAGTCCGCAAACCCTGGCAAAATAAAGTATCAAATGCGGTTGCAAGAATATGATCGGGATAAGCAGGCCTGATCATGTGTATTTTATATAACCATCGTTGAACAGCCGACCCAATTTCATGGGTTTACGACTACTAATGTTCAACTCCGTAGCCTTGTAATTTTGAACCAATCCAGAAGACAAGGAAACTCCTGGATCAGTAACCCCAGAGGTTTTTATTTTTTATGGGAACATGGAGGACTTTGAGACTCGACAGATTTACGTGCATCAGTCACCATTTACTACACGGGGAGTCTTCGGCCGGCGAGGATCGAACCCACGACCTCTTGGACATGGGCCCAGCGCCCTACCGACCAGGCTATCCCGGCCCGATCATGTGTATTGTACATAAGCATCCACAATCTTCGTTACGTAATGCATATGTTTGAATTAGAAAGTACAGTATGTCTATGAAAAATACTCTTCTCGCCATTTTACTAGAGCAGTTGTGGCGACTACGGTTACGAGGTTTGACTATTTCGAGTAGGGGTGTCAGTTCAATGTTAAAGGCAGTTTTGGGCTAAGGTCGGCGAAATCAAGGGAATCATTTTTTCGGTCTAATGCGAAGCTCCCCTCTTTGGAATGCGTTTTTTTTTTATATTTCCATAGTAGCATGCGGGCTTATACTTCGTGTGGTAAAAGGAAATCTTTATTTAGACATATTATACCCTATGAGGACACATTTGTCCAAACAGTTGACGGAGACAATGTTTTTTCTGTATTCTAAGAATTTATCAGAGATAGCCACATGCGAGTGCTCAGAAGTAACTGTTGCCAATGGGTGTAATATTTCTTTTACTCCTATTGGAACAAATTAGAAGAACAATTTAAGATGGGTTTAGAATTTTAGCTCTATGTTCAGAATGTGGAAATTTCATGCGTACGATTTTCCTTTATCAGATAAATTCCTCTCGTATACCTGAAATTGGTTTGCATAATTTAAATTAAATAAAAAATGAAGCAGATGGTGTATAATATGATTTGTCTAATCAAGTATATTTAAACCGAAGTGTTGTCATAAAATAATATTTGTATTGAGAAATTTTCTTGATTTACATCTCCATTTATAGTTAATGTTAAGCTTAAAAAATTCTTGATGAATACACATTTGTTCAGATGCTAAACTTATGAATATTTGGCTTTTGTTGTTTATTCCCAAGAAAAAAAAAGTTACATTATAACAAATATTTACGGAATCTTAAAATTTGCTATGAATGTATATAAATATAAAATAGAAATGATAATTTCGCAAAAAGAAGAAAAATTAATCAAAGGAAAATACTACTTAAGTACTGTCTCTCTAACCGAAGAACTTCCGCCACAGAGTTTGGGGCTGCCTGTAGATATAGAAACAAGAAATATCATAACTCAAGAAAGTGATTTTTTTTTTACACTTTTTTTGCCGACTTAAGTCAAAACCGGTCATAAATGCTTATCCCATATTCTTATTTGAAAGAATTTAACTTCGTAAAAAGAGTCACTGACTATTTTCTAGACATTGAGAGAGGAGAGTTCTTTAGACAGAAAAATAGTTCCTATGCAACAGAATGTATACAACTTAACCTTATTTGTAAATTTTTATTTCTCTGAAACAATTGAATCAATTTTATCATTTTTTGAAACAGATTACATTATTTCAGAGTAAGTGAAAACTTTATTTCCTATTATTATACTTTTATTAACTAAATTAAGTATTTAAAAAACTAAAATCTATCGAAAATTATTTTTCTCTATGAATATTTTTCTTCGATTCTATATATTCGATTGATATATTCTTCGATTTTTCATTGTCTTTCAGAAAGGTTTTGAAGAGAGTATATTGTTTCCTAGGTAAGGCAATTAATTGCTTTATATCTCGGCCACTAATCCTTTCTTAACTGTAACTGTTAGTAGCATACAGATCGCATATACAAACTAATTGCAAAATATAAATTATGCTCTTGAACTACTAGGCGGAATCTTAGTACATGAAAATCTGATTCTAGGGCCGAAAGTTGAGGGTCTAAATATATCTTTCCGGGATCTTTTATTTCTCTTGCATTAAGTTCTTTTACCGACTACTTAAATTTGAAAGCTGTTTATGAAATTTATTTTACAAGTACCACACATAAAAAAAATATTTACGATTCAATCACTTTAAGCTGGAAAAAAAATCTAAATCCTTTGATTTCAGAATTCTGAACCATATCAAATTCTGACAACTTTCTAAACTAACACATATTATTTGATGAATGAAAGCAATCCCATAGTACATGTCAAGGAATGTACTATATGAAGCATTTAAGTGAGGGGTAAGCCAAAAGCTTTTAACGGTAATGCCCCAGCATACATCTTAGATGGCAGAGTGGCTAGATCTTCTAAGGGTTGGCGAGAAATATTGTACGAATTTCTCTTCTCGCCAAGCTGTCAGATATTCGAGACTGTAGTTTACTTTCTCTGGTGATATCTACTATGATGGATCAAAGGAAATAAGAGCACTTAATTTCAATCGGTCTTGTTCACATTTATGAAAGGGACAGCTAAAATCTAACAATGACGTCTAAATTTGAAGTTTGAGACGGATTCATAATTTAGTAGGACATTGTTCATATTTATCTACTATAGTTATATCATTTCTATACAATCCGAAATATTCTCTCAGTATTAAATGGTAATCGTTTACGCTGTAGTTGTATACTTTTGTTAAATGCAAGTAGGTAAAATCTGAAAGATTGTTGTTTAGGTAGCATAGTTAAAGGCTGAATTATATTGTTAATATTGATGTTATCTATTAATGTCCAAATACAATCCAAAATAAATTGTCTAAACAGCATTGTTTAATTGTCTGAATTATTATCTTTAATATTGAAATTGTTTATTATGGTTTGTAGTAAAGTGTCGACTTAATCTGGAATATTATTGCTTGAATGTAGTACTTAAAACTTAATTATTAATACTGCACAGAGAAAAAAAGTATTGTTAAAACTATCACAATATAAAAAACTTTACCGTATTTTTGCTCTATAGGGACACCAAAAATTCTGTATTTTTTATTATTTAAGCATTTTAGTAAAAATACATGGTTTAATAATGTGCCATAAAATTAGGCAGATGTGGTAAATTTTGGCAACTTTATTGATACCCTGAACATTTCAAAAAAATCATTTATTCGGTTAAATTTACTAAATATGTGTTAGTTGTATTTTTTACAACTACTACACAAATCCCAGCGATGGTTGGTCGATAAGAATTGCGCATCCAGCTCACACCGACCACAGTGCTGACTTAAAATATCCTCAACGAGTCATGTGATAAAATCTCCATGCCGTTAGGTTTACCATGGGAGGCTTTCACGGTTTTCCTCTCCATGTAACGCAAATACAGGTTTGTTACATCAAAAAGTCCTCCAAGAAGGTAAATTTCTCCAAATACTTGATCCAAGATTTCCCTCGTCTTCTGGATTGAGTTCAAAATTACAAGGGTACGGAGTTGAATATTATTTGTCGTAAACCCAAACCTTGGGTCGGCTGCTCAATAAAACTACCACACATGCACATGCATTTAGTAAAAAAATATAGTTTTTAATTTTTACTAAATGTGTGATACTATGAATTCTGAAAACTAATTCTGAAAACTAGAATTTCCGGTAAATCGCTACTATATGACTGAAAAAGTACCTAATGAATGATTTAAATACCGCATATTTTGGATCTGTTACCTAGAATTTTGTTTTTGTTCCCCAGAAAAGTCATTATCATACAGTTTGGTAATTTTGCTATAATATGATTTTTCTCCATATCTCGGTATTTGCTATATTTTACTTTATGTAACCCTATACACATGTATAAGTAGCATTGTTAATCAATGACTTGTAGTTGTTAATGCTGCAGTTGTCTACAATTGTTAAACTATGTGAGATGCAATTCGTTTCTCTAAATACCATTGTTAAATACATACTTTTAGCTGGTGATACTGTTGTCCAGGAAGAAAAAACTTGCTTTTCAAATTAAAATATTTATATTAGGGTGAAGTTTCAAATTTGGTAAAATTGCACTGTAGGAAGTGACGTTTACTAATTCGCATTCTTCTATAAACTTAATTGTTTGTAACGTACTCTTCATATAATATATACGATACTTATTTGATTTTTGGCAGGTGTAGATCATAATAAATTAAATTCATTTTCTGTAGTAAAGAAATGTGCTTTGCTTGTATTACTAATTCTGATTTGGTAATTATATATTTAATTATAATCATAATAGTAAATTTTAAATAAAAAAATATTTTAAATTAATATATATTTATATCAACGAAAAAACCCTAGTACTTTTTGTAGAAATTTTATTAATTCCAATTCTCTTTTAAAAACACATACAGAATAAAAATGGATATATTTTTACATCTTTTCATTTTCATTTTTCTTACCTTGGAAGTGTATTTAATCGTTAAAAAATGCTTTGGGAGATCTTAAATCCGTTTCAGTTTCCACATTACAGGTTGAAAAAAAGAAGAATAAAAGAAAATTCAGATAAGTAAACTATCTGAAGTTTTTCTCTATCTTCTGTTTTATTTTAAATCAACAGCATTTAAAATTTTTTGATGATTTTTAGATTTAATATTAAAAAGTCAAATTGATTTCATACAGCTTTTATATTTACTTTCTTTTGTGAGAATTCATTCAAGCTAACATGACTTGCTAAAAATCAAAAAAAATGAAAAACTCTTTCTCTTTCTTATAAACAGATAAAACTAATCGGCAAAATGAAATGTAAAAAATCGGATTATTGGAAAAGTGATAAGAGCTACATTTTATTTAGCAATGCATAACGGCATATTTTACGTTGACTTTTTTTAACTTTTGAAATAAATGCCTTTTCCAATGTCTTAAAAAGTGGATAAAAATGATTTGGTGTATATTTCTTTTAAACAATAAGATGTTTAAATACTTTGCTTTTATGTTTTCGAATTAAAAACATTTTATAGAAATTTGTGGTGACAAAAAGCATACTTCAATACATAATACCAATAAACTGATGATCAAAATATATATAAATAAGAAAAAAACAGTCTACACGTTTCAAACGTGTATATAAACGTGATAACTTGATAAAAACGTGTATATAAACGTGATATAACTAATTGGCAAAATGCAATGTAAAAAATCGGATTGTTGGAAAAGTGATAACAGCTACATTTTATTTAACAATGCATTACGGCATATTTTACGTTGACTTTTTCAAACTTTTGAAATAAATGCCTTTTCTAATGTCTTAAAAAAGTTGATAAAAAAGATTTGGTGTATATTTCTTTTAAACAATTAGATGTTTAAATACTTTTCTTTTATGTTTTCGAATTAAAAAACATTTTATAGATATTGGTGGTTACAAAAAGCATACTTAAATACATAATACCAATAAACTGATGGTCAAAATATAAACAGTCTACACGTTTCAAACGCTGCTTCCACTTTTAAAACTTTCCAGGCGTGAATGAGAAGAAACAAAAGTGATTTGAAATATAAAATTATAAGTTGCCAACGTAAAATGGGAAAAAAAAAGCTGGAGAGCAAAACTAGAAAAACCCACTCAAGCCAAGAGTTAAAAAACAACAAACGCTAAAAAACAAGATATCCTTTTTAAGAATTTCCATTCGTGAATGAGAAGAAACAAAAGTGATTTGAAATATAAAATAACCAATATAAAGTTGAAAAATAAAGTTGCCAACGAAAAATAGAAAAATAAAGCGGAAAAACAAAACTAGAAAAAACCCGCAAAAGGCTAAAAAGGAAAAAGATGAAAAACTTAACAAAAAAAAAGAAAGAAAAAAAAAGAAGAAAAAAAACAGCAGACGAACGCTATTGGGTACGCTATTAAGAGATGATTAGGAACTAAAACATTGAAAACAACTTTATAAATCTTGATTATAAGCCTTAGGTTGATTTTCTTGGGTTATTTTAAAGTCACTTTCTAATAAACCTCAAATCAACTTTCACATCTCAAACTCAAAACAACTAAAATTTTTGAAAGGATAATTTCACTTATTTGCAAAATAAATGAAGGGACTATTTTTAAAAATTAATTCATTCTTTCAGGATTAATATTAAATTTTTGACTAGTCTTTTTTTCTAATTTAAACAGTAATTTACATTCAACTATTAATCATATCACACAATCACTAATTTAATTTTTGATTATCGTTTTATATTTAAAAAAGATAACTGCTTTAGTTTTGCATACTTCATGTCATAAAATTAAACTAAATGAGAAATTTGTTTTGATTATTTGAGTTATACTTTCTTCTCACGTGTTTTAAAAATCTGGAGAGAGTTTGAATATCTTGCATGACTCAAATAATAACTGCTCAGGAAATTTTAAGTAATCGGCAAAACTCTTCTAGGGAAATATTGAAAGAAAACTAAATCTATTTAAGGGATCTTTGCTTTTGATTTACATAATGTAATTTAAAAAACTTTTAAAAAATGTTATGAAAAGTCAGAGTTAATTCATTTATATTAAAATGCATAACATGAGTGTTTAGCATAAAAATAATTTGATAATACAATTTGTACATGTTTTATTATTTTACTTCCGATACAATTCTAAAACAAAATAATAATTTTATACTATTATTCATTAATATTTTTTCTTCATCCTTTTTTAGTAAAAGAAATCGCAAACAGGTGTGTAAAAAAATTTTCAGTGCGCAAAAAAAGGGACTAACCAGAATAATACTTTTGATCTAATAATCGGATCTTCACGTTCACGTACTAGGGCTCAATCGTAATGCCTTGTGGGGTTGACCTCAAAGATCCTAATTAATTACTGCAGACAAGATTTTAAGTTACAAAATCACGCACAAAATCCTACTTTTCTTGAATAAACATACATTTCTTGGATAGATTCGAATTTCTGACCCCCCCCCCCAAATATAGGGATAATAGCGATCTGGGATATATGGTCTCCATAGTTTGGTAAGGGGAGCGAACCAAAAGTTTAACACCATAATCTTAGTTTTACTTTTTGCGTATTTCGCCTTATTTCGAGAACGTTTGAGACGAATAGAAACATTTTTGTTCACAATTTGTAAAATTCGTTTAGCTAAAGATAATTCTAAGCAAAAAATAAAATTTAATAAATATTAATTATATTTTCTCACTCTATTTTAAGATAGTCAAAAAAAATTTTAATTGAAAGGTATACAATTTTGTGATTTGCGACTACAAATCTTGAATTGTAAGGTATACAATAAGTGTGTAATTTTACATGGCAAAATTTAAAATTCGAACAAAATCCATTAAATATACGACTTTTTAAAAATTCAATTTCTCAGGAACTGTTTAATCAATTTCGCTTAGATTTTGTATTTTGCTTATTTGAAAATTGAAAATTTGTTTGAAAACTATTAATTGCTAAACTTGCTATAAAAAACACCACGCGGGCTGCTCGACAGCATTGAGGCAACTACAAAGTTTGACATACTAAAAGAAAAATTTTTATTTATGACCTTAACTTATTATTTCGTTTAAAGATTTTAATTTAATCGAAAATTTTTGCAATATTAAAGTTTTTTTTAATCATTTATGTACTTTAATTAATGACTACTTAGTCATTATTGTAGGAGAAATTATTCATCTTTCTTGAGCTTGAGTTAATGTAAAAAATTACAAAAAAGGAAAAGAGAGAAAGATTAGATGTTGTCAGACATTATTTTCAACGTTTATAATGATTTTTTTTAACACACACACACGCACGCACATGCACACACACACATTTAGGAGTTTGTGCAGCATAAAGTGAAATATTGACGATAATTTAACAATCAAACATAATATTTAATAGAAATAAAAGGTAGAAGTGGCAGGATTGGTGAGAGCTGCCTTCTCGCAGTGGTCGCCAAATCGCATGTGAATAAGAAATTAATTTGTTCTATGGAAGAAGTTCAGAGTTAATTATAAATTCGGGAGTTTTCCCGTCTCGACTCGCAGGCGCCTCTCAACGACAAAGAGGACGATGAAATCTCTTAGAGTATTACATGGTGGTAGATAATGATGTAATCTTCTAGATGTAATCTGTAGATGATGATGCAATCTGGCAAAACTTACAATAAAAGATCCAACTAAGTGGTACAAATTTGTCCCAGCAGTACAGCGTACCATTAATTCTACAGTTTCTCGGAGCACTCAGAGCACACCCTTCCAGCTTCTAACCGGAGTGAAAATGAAAACCAAACATGACTTACAAATTCTGCAAATGTTGGAGAAAGAACACATAGAATCATTTATCCAAGATAGAGAGAACATTCGAGAAGAAGCTAAAAAGAATATCTTGAAGATCAAAGAAGAGAACTGCAGGCAATACAATAAAAGAAGGAAGAAAGCCAACGAATATCTAGTGGGAGACATAGTTGCAATCCAGAGAACTCAGTTTGGATCTGGTTAATAATAATTATATATTTTATAAGCAAACTGTTTATTTTTTTTTCCTGAAAAATATCGATTTGCAAGTATTGTATTAAATATTCCTTCATTGATAAAAAAAGTTTTAATTTTCATAAATTTATTAAAACAAATTATACGAAATGGCATTATGTCACAAAAAATTAATTACAGTCTATAATATATGAAAACCCCTTTTAACATTTTTTCTAAGCATTTTATGACAAAAAAGTTTGAAAAGATAAAAGGTTTGCAAGATAAAAGCTGTTTCAAAAGACATTTTTGATTACATGTCATAAAACAAGAAATTTATATCTTTATAAATTTTATTAAAAAAAGACTAGGATTTTTAAGGAATTTTTTGTATGTATGGTATGGTAAAAATTGATATCATTTGTTTTTAAAATGTAAAAATAAAAACCTTTTAGTAACGGAGTCAATAAACAAAATTTCCTAACTAAAAACATTAAAAATGCTAAATTAATTTTCTCAGTAATATATTTTACCATATCATTAACAACTATTACTATATCAATAGCACTTATGTACCATAAAAAATAAATCATCACTTAAGGCAATTATAATTAGGCGATTTATTACTCTTCCTGAAATATTACTGCGCCAAAAAATTCATTTTTAAGTTTTTAAAGATCCTCTATCGCTTTAAATCAGAACCAAGTTGTTTTCCTAAAAAGAAACAGACTTTCAACTTTATAAGAAATAAATTATGCTATAAATTCTGCTTGATTGGCTAATTTTAGAAATATTTATTTGTAAACTTTTAGTTATAATAGTTTTTTTCCATACTAATCGCCAAGGAAAATACAAAAGTCAAAGTTTACTTGTTTTGTTTTTCAGACAAATTTATAATTTTAAACTTTTATTTTGCCGTGAAGAATTATCTAGGCTTTGGAACTGGCAGATAATTTAATATTTTGAAACATTTTGTTTAAAAATATCAACAATGCGGTATGATTCTAAATACAAAGAGAAAATTAATAAAATCAATAAAATAATCTATTTTTTTTTTTTTTTTGTAAATATTTATAATCTCAAATAATGCAATATTGGAGTAACTATTTAAATGTGAGAAATATAGATCACAAACGTTTTCATTTTCACAGAAGTACAGCTTTCCTTCATATTGACATTTTAAACTATTTCCAAAATCATCATAGATAGCACTGGTTGAGAATCGCTTTAACAGTCACATGACCAACTATGGCAAACTCACAGCAATTATGAAAATAATATATTATTCGTTTAAAAGGGTTATTCAGAGACATCGAAACACAGCCTTAATTCCTTTAGAACTGGCTGAATGAGAAAGAAGTGCTTCCAAACACCAACAACACCGCGAGCATGTGTACTAAAGAGTACGCATACGACTTGAAACGAAATGAAATACGAGAGTTTCATATGTAATTTTATTACGACTATCAATATTCAAGTCCGTAACCATGTAATTTTAAACCCAGCAGACGAAGAAATTCCTGGGTCAAGCCTTGAGACAAAATAGCCTTTGTTGTGGAGGTCTTTTTGATGGAACTAATCCGCATTTGCGAGAACTCTCTTGATGATCCTCTTACCAGCGAGGATATTTTGCGTCAGCACTGTGGTCACTACAAACCGGGAGCAGATTTCGAATCTACCAGTCACCACTTGGATTCGAACCTGCTTTAACTCATCGGGAGGTAAACGCTTTATCCCCGGAGTCACCGTGGCTCGAGAGTAAAGGCTTGTTTCATATATGGTATTGTGGTAGGAGAAAGGAGAATCGCGCAAACGTTAGAAGTGATTACGGTCCAGAAGTGTTTAGTTAAACTTTCGAATTGTCATATCATCGATTAAATAATGATAAATTTTCCAATAAATTTTCTTTAGCCATGGGGGCTTAGGGAATCTAACTTTCGCCTTCCAATGAGGTGAACCAGGTTCGATTCCCAGCGATGGCTAGTCGATACGAATTCCTCACCCGGCTCGGACCGTTCCCGGATAATCGAGAGAGGTTTTCGTGGTCTTCCTCACCATGAAACGCAAAGGCGAGTTAATTCCATCAAAAAGTCCTCAACGAAAGCAAATTTCTCCCAATACTTGATTCAGGAGCTCTCTTGACGTCTTTATTGGGTTAACAATTACAAGGCAACGGAGTTGAACATTGCTAGTCCTAAACCCCCCAAAAAAATTATGTCCGCTGCCCAACGACGTTTATAAAAATAAAGAAATAAATAAATTTTCTTATAAGTTTTCAATAAAAACTGTCATGTGTAATTATTAACCATAATTTTTGCTATGAATTTTTCATTCTATTTACATACTAAGAAATGGAAAATTTTACGCCAGTTTTGCAGAAGAAGAAAAATAGAGATAAGGAAGAAGTTTTTTGGGATGTTTGAGTAAGTTAAGAAAAAGATGGTTTTCTCCTCACGTATCTTACAAGTCCAGAGAGGTATTCGACACATTGCGTGACTCAGATAAAAATAACTTTGCTAGATATAGCAAATAATAATCGAAATTCTCACGGTAAGTATTTGGAAAAAAATTAGTGATAATATAAACGCGTTTAATCTAGTTTCAAATACCGTAGTTGAAGAAATACTGCATTTTTTAGATATCAATGCACACACAATTTCAGTAGTTGATTTTATCCCCATTTTCTTTAGTGTTACTGTTGTTTTGCTTTTTTTTCAACAAAATTATAAGTTGCAAGCTTTTCGCTTATTCAAAAATAAATATTTATCACACTGTATATATATATATATATATATATATATATATATATATATATATATATATATATATATATATATCTGTAATGAACATTAAGGATGCAGGCAAGCAACATATCCTGCCCCACATTGCAACATATACCTGTTCATAGTCTGGGCCACATCACACAACAAGAGAGGACAACGCCGAGTGAAATACCATTGTCTTGAGCGAGTTTCGGGCCAGCAACCATTGGCTGCGCAGTTAGGCTCACTCAACGCTCGGCCTCCTGAGTGGCCAAATCTGAAATTAGTTTTGATCCCAAAGCTGCAGATTTTCTAAATGGCATTTTTTAAATTTTTTGTTGAAATGTAAAAGTTAAAAACCTTTATATACAAGAGAGGAATGTTGCAACGAACTTTTAGGAGAGTTAGGGCGCATCCTAAGTATTGAAATTGTATTGTATAGGAGCCCATGCCTATAAATGTTGTTGTACTCGGATAGAGGCACTTCCCTATTATGCCATGTTCTAAAGCTTACGAAAAATCAGATCATAATTGGGAAAACATCAAAGCATATGATGACATTCCCACACGTGAATTCCTATGCAGCTTCAATCCCGGTCATGTCTCCTAACTACCATGGAAGTTTGTATTAACCTAACCTATACAGGACTTCCTGTTATATATAACGTGTTTGAATTTGCGTCTTTTAAACCAAAAAAAGAAAAAAACTGATATTTTAAATATTTGAGAGAACTTTGAGAGGAAAACCGACTACAGATTTGAAATCAGCGATTCGAAATTATATTATGTCTGTTAAAAAAATCTCTTGCAACGAAAAAATATATTCTTCAGTGTTACTTTGTTTTCTTCTTTATTGTTTGTATTTGAGTTTTAAAAACCGACTGATGATTGTCGACTTTCACCGGAGAATGCCAACAATCCCATTATCGCTTTGGTAACAGCCATAAATTAAATGTATGCTAGATCTGATTTGAAGATAAATTAATCATCAATATTTAAATATTTATTCTATAATTCAATATTCAATTAGAATAGAAGAAGAAAAATGTCAGTATGTGGCATTTGCTGAGATAATAACCTGTATTCTCTACCCTAATGTTTATTAAAATTAAAAATCTTTGCCTTGAATTTGATCTTCAACACACTGATGTTTTTCCTAGTCTCTCCTTATCGGACATTAAATTATAAAAAAAAAAAAATGAAATTTCAGTAAATGATTTAATATTAAATTGGACATAACAAATATTTCAGACATTCACCTATGGTAACGTTCAGGGTGTATATAAAAAAATTAACAATTTAATCTTAAAAGAGAAATATGGCCGGATATAACACATACATATATAGTGGAGTGACAACTGCCGTTATGATAACCCATAACTAGCTGCAAATGATAAAATTACCGAAGAAGGAAAACCAGGAATGGAATTCTGCAATTACAACGTACTATAATGGCACATACCTTTTTGAAGAAAAAATGAGGTGGCTTTCGTAACTAAAGAGTCATCCTTAATACCTAGCTGAAAAGAAGGAGTTCCAATATAGGCAGTCAAGAAAAACTAGTCTCTAGATCGTGAACACTCTTTATTATTTTTGAAGACTTTGCAGGATTCAGGGCACAACTTCATACATCATGTAAATGGCAGACACCAAAGGTTCGCGATGGGTATCACAAGAAAAGAGCTGGTGAGATTTGGCAGACTCGAGATGACAGGCGTTATTGCAGGAATAACCACATCAAGAAAACGAGAAAAACCATAAAAAATTCTTCCACTGAAAGGAGGTTGTCATCAACTTATTCTGGCTGGCCATAATGGGAGTCAGATAAAAATGTTGGATGAAGATGAATCAAGAGTTTTGATTTAAATTAAAAAATGCCGGGACGACAACCAGCCATGGCGTTGCTGACACCATATTCCGACCTCGGGGGTGAGGAGGGAGAAAAATGAAATCTCCGTTAGGCGGAGAGACGTGAAATTTGAGACGACTTGACTTCGAATGCTGGCGATCTTTCTTAGCGCACGATATTTATGCTAACCAAAAAAGTCAAAGTTAAATTCCTTAAAAATTTGCAAGTTAAAGTTGAATTTCCTAAAATCACTGAGTTGAGGAGTTACACTTAACGTTTACAAAAGGGTTCTCAATTGAAAGTGAAGAAACAAGATGCAGATTACTTTGCACTGGCGTGGACATGAAAGGGGCCGACAAGCAGGTGTTCAAAAAAAGAATGTAAATTCTAGCAAAAGGGAGGGGTCAAAAGAATGGAAAAGGAATTTAATGGGGAGAGTGTCACAATTGCCTAAAGCTTAGGGGGAGAGAGGAAATGGATGATGAAATAAGGATTTGTATCAGAATATTAAAAAAATTAGGAATTGGATGTTAAAAACAAGAAATTTAATTGAAATTGTGACTTAATGTCACATCACCAAAACGACTTTGTGATTGTTGTCATGCACCATTGAATTTTGACTTTCTCCAGATTTTAAACTTTCATGATCGATATACTGAAAATTGCATATTGTTTAGTATTTATAAGTATACTAGCCGCTTAAGGCGGCCAGCTGTCCGCCACGCTAAAGGTTTTCACAAATAAAGTTTTTTAAAACATAGCAGGAAATCTGAAGATTTGTATCTTTTGATGCTACTTTGAAAATGTACTGTTTCAATTGAAGAATCTCTTAACAATGCCAGTAGAGGTTCAGGAGGTGTTTGAAGTTCACAGAGCTTAATTTTTCCATTGCTACAACACATACTTGGTGTTTCACCTTTCCATTTTAATGCCTGGCAAAAAATGCATTCTGTTGCCATTCCACCAATTTTTATCAATGGATCTGATGCATAACATAAATATGGTCTGTACATAAATGCAGAGTTTTCCTTGTCTTGCCATAAATGCAATCGAGCTTGGGATGTTGAAGCACGATTTTCTTATAGCCTTCTTCGACGTTCCAGGGATGTTTCTCGGGTCCTTGCATTTCTGGTTGAGACACGATTATTTTCCAATCTTCTTCCGCGTTCTTCAGGTGTTTCTTGGGCTCTAGCACTGCTAGTAGGGATACGATCCTCTTCCAATCTTCATTGACGTTTCTCAGGTGTTTCTCGGACCCTAGCACTGCTAATTGAGACACGAAACTCTTCTAATCTTCTTTGACGTTTCTCAGGTGTTTCTCGGGCCCTAACGCTGCTAGTTGAGACACGATCCTCTTCCAATCTTCTTTGACCTTCCTCAGGTGTTTCTCGGGCCCTAGCACTGCTAGTTGAGACACGATCCTCTTCTAATCTTCTTTGACGCTCCTCTGATACGTCTTGGGCTCTAGAATTGCTTGCCGAAATTCGGTCATGTTCCATCCTTCTTTGACGTTCCACAGACGTTTCCTGGGCCCTTCTTCTTCTTTGAGATTCTCTTAATATCTTTTTCTTTGACAAAATACAAAGTTTTTTGGAAGGCGGTTCTGCCAAGTCAGTAATCGGGGTTTTTAAGAAGTCAACGAATACTTTAGAACAACAATTACTATGAAAGCAAATCATAAAACTTCAATATTAAAATCTAAGTGCTTACCTGCAAACTGAAACTTTCTGAAAATAACTAATTACATTTAATAAAAACTGTTAAAATAAAGAATAGAAAAACGAAAGAGATCCAAGGTAAAAGTGATCGTTCCTTCAAAAACAATTAAATTCCTTTTTTATATATTATATAGCTACAACGCTTAAGAAAATAAAACTCAAATGCTAAATGCTTGAAAAGAACACGAAAACGAATTAATTTTTTATGGTATCAATTTCTATTTCTATATAATTTTTTATGATATCAATTTCTATTTCTATATCGCTACGAAAATTATCGTGTTCGCTTAAGAAAAAAAAAAATAGAGCGTGGAAAGAAGAAGAAAAACTTATTATAACAATTATGAATAGCGACAAATATATCAAAGCGAAGCGTTCTATTTACGTATCGAATATGTTGCCACATTTTTAATACAAAAGTTAAACTTTTCCCCACTTTGATAAATGTAAACTAATGCGAACCTTACAATAAAATTATTAATTCCTTCGTATATTATTGGTTTAAGTTGTCGAAAATTAATATTTCAATTGTAAGGTTCGCATTAGCATACATTTATAAGAGTGGAGAAAAGTATATGCATTTTTTAATAGTTTTTTTAATATGGCTCTTTGAAGACGAAAAAGCATAGATTTTCTTATAAAATGACTGATAACTAAAAAACTAATCCAAATTTTTGAAAAAAAAAAATAGTTCGTCATTTTTGAAAAAGAAAAAAAAATACTTCTTCATTATGTCAAAACAGAATTACGTGCCGAGTTTCGTGCCTGGGCGAGGCTTCTGGGGCGATTTATTGTGATTACAGACAGACAGACAAACAGACACACACACAGCCACGTTTATAATTATGTATAGATAAAGCTATTAAACCCAAACACACCATGTGGAGCCGCGATGGCTCAGGGGATAGAGCGTTCGCCTTCCAATGAGGCGAACCGGGTTCGAATCCCAGTCGATACGAATTCCGCATCCGGCTTGCACTGACCACAGTGCTGACGTGAAATATCCTCAGTGGTAGACGGATCATGGGTTAGAGCCCCCTTGCCGTCAGGCTAACCGTGGGAGGTTCTCGTGGTCTTCCTCTCCATGTAACGCAAATGCGGGTTAGCTCCATAAAAAAGTCCTCCACGAAGGCAAATCTCTCCCAATACTCGATCCAGGAGTTCCCTTGTCTTCTGGATTGGGTTCAAAATTACAAGGCTACGGAGTTGAACATTAGTAGCCGTAAACCCATTAAGTTGCGTCGGCTGTTCAACGACGGTTATAAAATAAATTAAAACACACCATGTGTTGCAGGGTTTGTAATGGGCCAATAAAAGAAATCAGGACATTTTTGAGCAGTATGCATATAGCAAGTTTAATTATCATTAGCTTTAGTTAAGTGCAATAAAAGAAAATTTTATCACAAATGATTAAATATGAGTATTGGTATTATTAGAATTACTTTATTAAGAGCAGAATATTTTAAAATTTCCAGTAATATTTTATCCACAATGTTAGACATTTCTCGGAAAAAAATTGTTAAATAACAATTTATTTAATTGTTATTTTACCATATTCAAGCAATCAAATAACTGTAAATAAGATGGTATTCAAACTGTTAACTGTGGGAAAAAAAGCATTTAGTACCTCAGGTAAACAACTGGAATTTTATCGCATCAGGTAGGCCTACCTAATGAAGCCAATTAGTTCCTTATTATAGCCTTACTACATATATACTCAAGAGGGCTAATCTGTCAATCACATGACCGACAGAACAGGCATTCGAGTCGCAGTGTTGACACCACAATTTCCTATTTTCCCTTCTATGCATGAATAATTTCAAGTGTCTTGTACATCTCAATTTGTGACCCTGAACTATAAAAATGTTATACTCTCATTTACGCATAGATGGCAGCACCATAAAACTACTAAACTATCTCAAATGTCTAGATAAATATTTTTACGGTTTTAAAACCATAAAGGTAAAAATGTTCTTTAGCGAAAACTTGACGATGAATTGGATGGACAGACAGTTGCTAGTTATTTTACCATAATTTTAAGATGCAAATTCTAGCAGTGTATGTTGAAAAATTCCTAATAATGAATTTTGTGCGTAAATCTAAATCTTGTATAAAATTAGTAGACGATCCTTAAACTGAAACAATTTCATTTCGTGACATTTACTTGTTAGTTATCTTTTATAAAAAGTAGGTGGCTTAAAAATCCAAACATTTCAATTCTTCAAATGCATTTTTTTTTTAAAAATCTGCATTTGTATTTTTAGAAAATAGTATGCTCTGTACATAACTTAAAATCATTAATACCAGAACAATATATTTTTTATCAGAAATATCAACAATCATAAATACTAGTTCTGTTGAAAAACAATTTATTTAAACAATTTGGTAAATGATGAATAGTTAAAATCATTTCATAATTTGCAGTATTTAAGCCTTTGTTTATGAATAAATTACATAGGAGCAAATTTTCAGGTATCAATTTAAATTGTCTGCTATAAATTAATTCAAAGCTTGAAACCTGTTTTCGACACATTTATATAAATGAATAAAAGTGGATAAATAATCCATTTATAATTAATTAATCGTAAAAGAAACAGAACGAGTGTTATAGAAAGAAGAGTATATATTAAGCATATTATGCAGCAGAAATGACTAATGCATTTTATCAGCGTCTCCTAGAAAGAATACGGCAAAAGTTATGGTGATAAACATAATTTTATCACTTGATCGTTTTTAGATTATAATTAATAACTTAACTAACTCAACGCGATAAAGCTTAACGGGAAAATTTCAAATTCAGTTGAAATATTTTCTTTATTTCATCTTCAATAGAAAACGATACTTTTCATATTCATCAACTGACTTAATGTAGTTTTTGACAATTAGTTATTTGACGTAAAAAAAAAAAAATCATAATTTATTATTACAAGAACCAGAGGGAAACAAATTGAGTAATTATTCACGAAGAATATTTTTCAAATAATTGTGATGATATTTCGCGAGGCGTTTAAAATTTATATTATGGGAAAAAGGAATTTTATAACATTATCGCTTACAAAAATTATCGTTTTAAAAAGAATTTACTATCGTTTTGATACGCAATTAATTAATAACGTTTTTCATAAATATAATAATTATTATATTTGAAGATCAAGAGAGAACAGTTTATGTTCATAAAAGCCGATTCTAAAAATAAAAAAAAAAATCAAGGTGGACAGGAACTGTTTTTCCCCTGTTCGGTCTATTTCACTGTGCAATAACTCATACAATTAAAACTTAAACTTATTAATCCTTACTATGCGACAAATGTTGATCCTATCTTATTTTTTGTGAAAAATGAAAATAAACCGTTCTTCTCTCTTGATCTTCAGTTACAAAATTGTACTACGGTCAGGGGTTTGTTTGGATTGGAAAAAAATTAAATAGTCCATGAGTAGAAAGTTCCAAAAAGTATGGCTATTTACAGCACTCAATTGCAGATCAAGTAACAGTACAATACAGAACACAGAGGCTTTTATACCTCAGACGGATCAATACAGGTGAGAATAGGACTGCGGTCACACACAGACTACTCTACTCTGATATAGGCTTGGCGACGTGATCCCGGAACTTTCGATACTCGCATAACTCCCTAAATATTGGTCCTATCACTTTGTAACTCAATTTTTTCAAAACTATAATTTTGTTGCCAAAATAGTCGCCAAATAGCCATGATTACAGTGAAATTAGCAAATATTATCTCTGAGCTGAGAATTTCATATGCGTTATTTTCTCCCGAATTACGTTAAATTAACGCGAAGTTTCTAGAAAATTTTCTTATTTGACAGTTTATTCGGACCATTTTTTTTTATTAAACGAAGAACATAAACAATATGTTTAAGAAATAGTAGTGTAACTATTTTTTTTTATGCTGCATCCGGAATTACTTTTCATTATAATGTGACTCGATCTGCCTAATGCAGTTTGCATTTATTTTTTTTTTGTGCTAAACATTTTTCTCAAAGATTTTCACTGGCATGTGAAGTTCATCAGTTGAAATTGATTTCATGCTTCCTCCGTCAATTTAATTTTTTATGGATGCTATTTGGTTATATTTTACTGAATTTTTTACATTTAAGCAATTTTATATTACCCTGTATGTTAGAATTTGCAACATTTATCGGTTTTAACTTTTTCAAGTAAATAAAATACCAGTTTCGCCACCTCTTATTTTTGTTCTCCTAAAGGGGTATATCTCCTAAATTGCTCAAATATCTCAATTATCTTATTTTTTTCTAATTTCTAACGTTTGGCTTAGCTTAAAACGCCGTTAGATTTCGTTTAAACTAGAGATTAATAGTTTATATAATAACAGTTTTCGTTTCTTTTTAGTTTAATTTTCGTTAAAATCTACATTCGAGACTTTTTTAAAGTAAAAAAAAAAAGCAGCGTTAAAATACGTTAACTTAAACATTACTTAAAAAAAGAAACGGCATATTTCACCTCTAATAAAAGTTATACCAACATTGAATTTGTTTTTTGCGTCAAACTTTGTTTATAACACAGTTTGATTTTATTCCCTTTAAACTTGAAAAGTTTCTTTAAGAATGGATGTTTTCATTTCTTGTGAAATTAAAATTAACATAAATTCCGATTTTCGCATCAAACTTTGTTAAGGAATAGTTGTTTTTTGCCTCTTGCAAAATTCAAATCTTCGCTCAACCCACTCTATTTTTTTGCGTCAAGCTTAGTTTATCATACCGCTTGATTTCGTGAATACATAATGCCATTCAAATTCTCAATAGCATATCTGATTGGGGCTGTAGGACGATTAAAATCCACGTCCTATTTAATTATTTCCCTTTTTCTTATTTCTAATCATATCATTCGAGCCTATTCATGAGTTTGTATGTCAACATTACTAGAAACGTCGTATTTCAAGGCTTGAAACACTCATGTTGACCTTACTTCGATTGTAGATATAAATCAAGAAAGGTTTTTAAGTTATATTTTATCCAATTATAATTTTTGTATTAGTTCCAATTACAATATTTTATATCCCAATTATATAATTTTTATATTTCAATTATAATATTTTTTCATTTAATTTTGTTCGAACCAAAAATTGAAGCAAGCATACTGAATGAAATATCTTTCAATATGTAATGCTTCACTTCTTTAGTTATTTTCCTTAATATCGTAGTTTTTAATACCCGTAGTTAATATCGTTTAAAACCTATTTTGACCTAGCGTGACATATACGTCACGCGAATTGAAATTCTATGAGAATTCCACAGATTTGAAAAAAGAACGTTTTTACATTAAGCAAACGTTTATTTATTCTTTTAAAAAAAAACAAGTAGTTGCTAACAGAAGTAAATATTCATCTTGTTATAAATATAGCCACTTTTTTATATTAGCTTTTTTTTGCGTCATGGCATGTTTGGCGCAGAATAGTCAGTTCCACATCTTCTACCAATGAACTTTGCAGTCAATCTGATTAAAAATTTTAGTAAAGTATTCTAAAATATATTATTACTATTTTTTATTAAAAATTATTATTATTTTTTATTATAAATAATTATTATTTTTGTTATAAATTATTATGATTATTATTATAAATTATAATCTTTGTTATTATAAATTATTATTATTTATTATAAATAGTTATTATTATTATTATTTTAATTTTTTATTCTAACTATTTAAATTTTTTATTATTATAATACATTATTACAATAAAATAAATTATTATTATTATTTTAACACAGCAGATGACTCAAAAGGGAAAATAACTTTAAGGAAAAAATGAGCATTTTTCTTTAGCATTGCTCCATTTTTTAATTTTTTTTTATTGCTGCTCCATTTTTTATTGCTTTACTTTTGGAAATCCTATAAGGATACATCCTTTCAAACAGAAAAAAGAGATAATTTAAAGATCATAAAAACGTAGAAAACAGATAATTGAAATAAAAAAAAAATCGAGATAAAACTTGACGGTAAGTTTTTCCTATATTTTTTTTTTTACTTGAGCAGCGATTCTAAATAATTCCTGTAATGTCGTTAGATTATTTTAAATGGAATTATGAGATTTGATGACTGAAGCTTAAAAAAGTATTTTATACGATTTTCAAAAACACATCGAAAAAGTTCTCTAGTTAATTTAAAAGTCATTCTTTCGGAAAATTTCACGAACAAAAATCATTCTATCACAATTGAGTAAAAGGGTTTACATGAAGAGTCCTATAAATTCTTTAAAGATTAAACGCAAGTCACTTTTTGTAATGCAGTATAGCATGTATATTTATAAAAAATTTTTTGTGAGAAACGTAACAAAAATTTTCTTAATATATATATTAGTTTATTTAGTTTATTATAATTTTCTTAATATATATTTTTTCTTAATATATATATTAGTTTATTTAGTTCATAAAAAAGACAAAAATCTTACTTAAAGAACTAAGTACGCATTAAATGTGATGTTATTTTCGTAACAGTAAAATGTTATGACAAGATAAGCATTAAACATTTATTTCAAAATCAAAAGAAAAGAAAAAAAACGTTATTTCAAACGAGGAAAACGTGATTTATTTCAAAATAAAAGTATTTTACATGTAATAAAAGCATGCCGGTAATTTTTACTTGCATAAGACGTCGTTTCAAAACATTCAATTTTTACATTTATACGTCAGGATAAGGTAATTTGTTTTTAAAAATGTTGATATGCCTAACATCACATTAGTTTTCTTTAAGGTTCAAAGTATTAATTGAAATTTTGGATCTAAATTTTAAACTTCTGGAAATTTGAATTCTCTGAAAAAATTCCTCCATATGAAATGGTTCCATACAAGAGCATATACTGCTAATTTTTGCTATTAAAAACATAACATGTATTTAAACAGATGTAGATCCATTATTTAGTTGCGTCCAATATATCCTTTCTGAAAATTCATAAATGGGCTTTTTTTAAATTATTTTTTTACTAGAAAAAAAAATTAAATGACTTAGTATTTCCCTCTAATGCAGTACAGATATGTCGTGTACAAATGTTAACTCTATAGAAAATTTAAAAATTCTAGAATTTCAGTGAAAAAGCAGCAGACACTTCTATTTTCTCTCACAATTTAAGGAAATTATATGATGTAGTCAAAGCCATACTGAAGGGGTGGATTTTCAAAGAAGTTGGGTCTGCTTAAGGCCCGATCAAAATTTCTTACAAAAAATATAGTATTTATTAATAAGTTTTTAAAAGAAAATTGCGGAGAGTCTCTTTATATCAAAATAAAAATTACAATATCGTATAAATGGTCTTCAAAAATTCTACAAAATATGAAATAAATGAATTTTGTGCTTTGAGGAAGGGATCTGTAATAAATTTTGTTCTGGGACCAGTGAGCCTTTGCTCAGCCATGCTGAACTGCAGCTTTCGTGGTTCCGGCGTAGTCCCACATCAAGAGGGCGTAGGGAAAACTGTGTAGTATCTAGTCTTACTGCAACAGCAGATGTTATCAAAACATAACAGAACAGTGCTTTATGTGACTAAATCCTAATAGTTTTTTGAAATATGAATTTTTAGTAAACGGATAATAAGCTAGACTAAAAATAATTTTTTCAACAGCAGTGATCAATAAATAAGGCTAGTTTAAAACAAAGGAACATTAAAGAGTCAACATTGTAAAGAAAATATCTACAGAGACGTAGTAAAGTAATTAACAACACGCCAAAGTGTTAAAGGTTCTTCTTGATTAGTAAAGTGCGATTCAGAGTTTGTCGACAAGAAAACAGATTTAATTTCGACTCAATCGAGATACTCGATTCCCCCCTAAATACTTTTTGAAAAAAGTGTTTAAATTTCTAATCAGTGACGTTCCTAGAAATTTTTTAGTCAATATTTTAGTTAATTATTTTAAAAAAGAAAAATAGTTGTTTCAAAATTTTAAATCCGTTAAAAAAAACATTCTGACTTCTTCAACTTTTTTTAACAAACGTAATAGTATCATAATACTTTTTATGAATGACGTCATGAAGTGTCACTTTTTCTTTCAATATTATAGACGAATGGATGAGTGATAAGTCAAGCGTACTGTAAATCGCGACATTCACTTTTTCATCGACGGAAAAAAATATTTCAGAAAAGTCTTTCTTTTTATTTGGTCGGAGGAAGAGAAAAATATTATATCTCCATCGCACTATGGTCGATTTCATTCGGTCTCGGTTCTTTCCAGATTTTCATCGAATAAAGAAAAGAAAATTTCGCTTTCTAAATGACAAACATCTTTGTCAGAAATAACGATATTTTTTAGAAAGCACGGAAAAAAAATAAAAAAGATTATATTTTTTGTGGCGTTTTGATGGAACAGTTTCTTTTAAATTATAAGCAGGAATGATATTGGTTAATGCATTCTAAAGACGTATTTTGATGAATATCTGATCAAAACTACTACTGTAAATATTAAACTGTAAAATTATTAATAAAAAAAACTATAGTTTTTACTATTGTTATTCTTGAATCCAGGGTCAGAAATCTCAGTTATGATCTGAAATACAATGGAAAAATCTGAAATTTATCTGTTGAGGGTGTTTCGGTGTAACTTAAAGGCGTACTGGTCTCTCACAGTTTTCCATTACCGTTGGTGCAGTTTTATTCATCTTATTCCTGACTGAGGTTCTCTATATTATCAGCAGATGGCAGAGGAGCTTATAACTTCCTCTTGATTATACGCATGCATCGATTTACATTAATCTGAGCTGCTATGACGTCATAGGACTGCAAGAATTCTAGGCTGATTTGTTTTTTTTAGGGTACTGAATAGATATATCTAAGTCAGTGGCTGAGATAGATCAGTTTTCCATTATCATTCAATCAATATCTGTTTACACTTTTCCTATTGGACGATTCGTATTCCTATCCCAATAGAATTCCAGTGGAGAGGTAAGTGAAAGTGACGTCTGCTTATAGACATCTCTATCGAGTAAAAAATTATATGGTGGGATCCATTTTTCCCACCTTAAATTCTATATTTCTTGTTTGTCATGAGTCCAAAATTAATGAAAAGTCAATTTCTGTTTACACTTTTCCTATTGGATGATTCGTATTCCTATCCCAATAGAATTCCAGTGGACAGGTAAGTGAAAGTGACGTCTGCTTACAGACATCTCTATCGAGTAGAAAATTATATGGTGGGATCCATTTATCCCACCTTAAATTCTTTAGTTCTTGTTTCTCACGAGCCCTAAATTAATAAAAAGTCATAAAGGTATAGTTTTTCTATTCACATTCTATCCTAAAAAAAGAGAAAATAATCCTACCGGAAGTCTTGAGGTCCACTTTTGACGTCATACCATTGACGTGACTATTTACTTTTTTGACATTCCGGATTTGTTTGTATTTGCCCAAAATACTCAGTTGTGTTTTAACGAAAAAGTGTGTTCTTCATATTTTAAAATATCTGATGAAGAAATGAAAAAAAAGAGTACTTTGGAAATTATTCTATATTGATATGCAATTACCTAATAAGATGTGGATTAACGTAATTTAACCGTTAAGATGTGGATTAACGTAATTTAGTTTACACCAGCAGAAATTCTTCTACCTGAATTTTCTACCGGAAGTCGCAGCAACCACTATAAATACTGCCAAATCCGCGGAGAACATGAAACACGGTCAGGGAATAAGGCGAATAAAATATTTTTGAATCCCTAATTAAAAGGTATTGTGCGGCGTTTGCGTTAAATGAATAGAACAGAGCCGCGATGGCTCAGGGGATAGAGCGTTCGCCTTCCAATGAGGCGAACCGGGTTCGAATCCCAGTCGATACGAATTCCGCATCCGGCTTGCACTGACCACAGTGCTGACGTGAAATATCCTCAGTGGTAGACGGATCATGGGTTACAGTCCCCTTGCCGTCAGGCTAACCGTGGGAGGTTCTCGTGGTCTTCCTCTCCATGTAACGCAAATGCGGGTTAGCTCCATCAAAAAGTCCTCCACGAAGGCAAATTTCTCCCAATACTCGATCCAGGAGTTCCCTTGTCTTCTGGATTGGGTTCAAAATTACAAGGCTACGGAGTTGAACATTAGTAGCCGTAAACCCATTAAGTTGGGTCGGCTGTTCAACGACGGTTATAAAATAAAAATAAAATAAAATGAATAGAACAAATGGACTGTATAAAGCGTTTATTTTCGCGAGTTGTTTTGATGGTAGCGTTCAAGCACAGACTCATTAACAGGGTTAAGATTACTATGTTGGCAAAGTTACAGAGTGCGCCAAGGAAGGAAAAAAAAAACTCAGAAAAATGAACTTACGCAGGCTTCATGATTCAAAGGGCTGATCTCAAATATGGTAATTAATTACTTCAGATGATATTTTAAGATACGAAACCAGCTAATAACATGTACTTTTTTCTGAATAATCACGCCTTCTTTTTCACGGATTCAGATTCTCTGTCCTCAAAATAAGGAGATAGCCAAACAGTTTTATTTAATATATTATAACCGTCGTTGAACAGCCGGTCGAATTTTTTGGGTTTACGGCTACTAATGTTCAACTTCGTGGCCTTGTAATTTTGAACCCAATCCAGAAGACAAGGGAACTCCTGGATATAGCATTGAGAGATATTTTCCTCGTATAGACTGTACTAACCCACTTATGCGTGCGTGAGGACGCAGTTTGCCTGAAGAGGTAAACCACGAAAACCTCCCATCGTTAGCCTGGTGGCTAGAAGACTCTAATTCATAATTCGTCTACCACTGAGGTAATTTTACGTCAGCACTGTGGTCGTTACGAGACGGTTGCGGAATCTGTATCGACCAGCCATCGCTAGAATTCAAACCCGGTTCACCTCATTTGAAGGCGAGAGCTCTAACCCCTGAACCACCACGGCTCAAGCCACGTAGTTTCTTTATTTATTTTTTATTTTTTAAACCGTCGTTGAACAGCTGGCACAATTCTGGGTTTACGACTATTAATGTTCAACTCCGTAGTCTTGTAATTTTGAACCAATCCAGAAGACAAGGAAACTTCTGGATCAGTACCCCCAGAGGTATGGATTTGTTATGGGAACATGGAGGACTTTGCAACTCGACAGATTTAACGAGCATCAGTCACCATTTACTACACGGGGAGTCTTCAGCCGGTGGGGATCGAACCTACGAACTCTTGGACATGGACCCAGCGCCCTACCTACCAGGCTGTCCCGGCCTTTAGCCACATAGTTTGGAAAATATTGCTTCAATAGTGAGTTCAGGCGAACAGACAAAACTTTAAAGCTCATTAAAGTATATTTTACTTTTTTCATATTTCACCAAAAATCGAGAAATGTTAACGCGAATGTAAAAATATTTGATCAAAATTATAAAATTTGTTTATCCAGAGATAAATACATGCAAAAAAAGGTTTTTTAATATTTATTTTTTATTTTTTATTGAATTATAGTTGAAGAAATTTTAAATTGTGAAGTATATATATATATATATATATATATATTCTTCTTTTTTTTTACTTTTTCTTAAGAAAGATTATAATTTTAAATGACAAAAATGTGAAATTTAAGAGCATTTAGTCGAAATGCTTCTAAAAAATCAAATTTTAAACTTTGATTCTCAGTGATTTTATTTTTCCATTTGCTTAAGATTTAGAATAAGCATACGTTTTAAGATTACTTAAAAAGTTCTCAAAATATGTCAAAATATGCAGAAAATAAATAAATAAATAATTCTTAAGCGATTGAAAATCTTGACCACTCTCCAAAAAAACTTTTTTGAGGTCATATTTTTAGATTCTGAGAGTCAAGAATCCGAAGCCGTCAAAAAATAGGTATGTGTATTCAAAGAAAGAACATTTTTTGTCTGCTTTTGTATCTTAAAACATTATCTGCTTGCTCTATTTGCAAGCATAATTGAGGGCAGGCTCTAGAGTGTTTAAAATTGAGTCCTTAAACTTGAAAATCTGATCATTAGACCAAACGTTTTTCTGAAAATTGGTTTTTTTACGCATTGAAAACAAAATTTAGAAATTTCTCCATTTAGAAATTTCGCCTTTAGTAAATTTTAAAATGCAAAAAAGTTAATTTATTTCAATACATCATGAAATGCATTTCTATGATAAATAACTTAAAATTGATTGACATTTTATAGATTGAAGCGAAACACTAAAAAAGTGCAATTCTGTAAAAAATTAAATTAAAATCACAGACATTCTCGATTTTAATTATTTTCAGATTACTTAAATAAGTCAATTAAATCATTAAAATGAAATTTTCAGAAACAGAACTAAACTTCGAGTGAAACAAATAAAGTTTGTAAGTGAACTTTAATCTTAAAAAATTATATGCTCTACCTAAAACAATAATACATTCGCATTTAAATAAGTTTCTAAATACTAAAATGGAACATAAGAAAAGTGAGAAAAAAATTGTAAATGTAGATGATACATTAACAGGCTCGTCATTAAAAAGAAATAAAAATGTCTCTTCGATGATTTGCTTTTTCAATCTCATCTCCAATTTTATGGCTTAGAAAACAATGGAAAGCCACATTTTTTTTGGTTTTGCTTCGAACTGTTTCTTAGTACTATTTCAAAATAGGTACTTTTGTAAGTTCCAAGAATACCCAAGTGATGAAATTACAATACGAAGAAGCAGCTTATTGTCCAAATAAATATTGCATCTGTTTATATTAAAATCACTCTCTTTGAGAACTTGGAAATGTTGCTCAAGTTCTTCAACTAATTTTTACACGTTCATTTTTCTTTTTTCTTCTTCTTTTTACTTTTTTATTTATACGAAATTGCACTATGATTCTGAATAAGGCCTATAAAATCTCTCTGATTGATGAAAACACATACAAATGAGCATTGCTCCCCACTGCCTATCCCAACTATTTACCCAACTAATCTTTTATTAATGAGGCTTACATTACTTTTTCTTTGACTATAGCTAAATATGTTTGAAAAAAATTCCAATGTTAAATATGATAAACATCTTCTTTAACAAGAAATTAAAAAAAATAGTTACGTTCTTAAAGTAATCTTAAATTAATGATGTGTTTTAACAACGCCAGTCAAATCAAACTGGGTTAAAATTATCTATATATATTTTTTTTCCTAGCAGTTTAAAAATAATGACTCACAACTTCAGTGTCATAATAATGCCATAGTGTAACTTCAAAACGAATCATTATTTTCACTCAGAAATGAAAAAAAAAAAAAAAGCTGAAAAACTTAAGTAATCGATTTTGGAGGTTTTTGTTTTCCTGATAAATATCCGAGGGTGATTTTCGAAAATAACAACCGTGAATGATGGGCAGTTCCGTTAATTAACAAGAAGGAAGTAAGATGATAAGAATGTTTGGTAGATTTCCGATTATGAATAATGAATAAAGTTAATACGAAGCTTCAAGAAGACGTAGACTGTTTTTGTTTTTTTTAATTATTATTTTCTTTCTAAAGACATATAGGATCACGTTCCTATTTTATCTCGTTATTTGAAAACATGCAATTAAAAAAAAAATCTCATTGTATAATTTCTTGGCAGACGCAAGCAAGAGCTTTGTGCAATATGACCTTTTCTATTAAAAAAAACAGTGCCAAATGTATGAAATCAATAAAAGTAATGGTATTGTAAATATTCATCGGAAAAATTTGAAAATAAAATAAAAGTTCATGTTAAATATAAAAAATATATTTAAAAAAATATGTTTACAAAAAATAGTTTACAAAAATTCATTTGTTAATGCACGAAATGCCAGAGTTTAGTTAATGTGTGGTGCGCAAGAGCAATAACATAACAAGCACTTAAATTTAGTTTTATAAAAAATAAAAACAACGCGTTGCTAAGACAACTCAATAAATAATTACTATCATGACGTTCCATAGATTGGGATGTAAAAGTAGTAATGGATGTATATATTTATATTAACTTGTAAGTAACTGTATATATTAAATGTTGTGATGTCTCCAATTTACTTCGTTTTTATTTATTCAAAATCGCACATAGTAGGAAGATAGAAAACCTTCCCTTACAACTGGTGACCTCAGGACGTGATTACTTTAACGTTGCGAAGATTTTATTTGGATAAAAAAAGGTTTGTGCATCACCATTATTTTCTGATTATCTTTATATTAAACATGGAGGAAAGCACAAATGATAATTTAAATTCATCAACTCAAGATAATGTGAATTTAGAAGTAAACAAATTGGCAGTAAAACCACCAATTTTTTGGCGACATAAACCTAAGTTATGGTTCTTACAACTTGAAGCACAGTTTGCTAACGGCAATATTACTCGTGATTTAACCAAGTATAACATTGTCATTGCCTCATTGGACGAAAATGTCTTAGATTTTGTTGAGGATATTTTGTTAAACCCACCAATGAATGGAAAATACGACGCTTTAAAAAATGCATTATTAAATAGATTAACAGATACTGAAGAAGCCAGGTTAAAAAAGGTGTTGACTGAACTTAATCTTGGCGATAAGCGTCCATCTGACTTGTTGCGACAAATGAAAGGTTTGGCTGAAAAGTCCATTTCTGAGGAATTGTTAAAATCACTTTGGCTACAGAGATTACCACAACAGGTTCAAGCAATATTATCTATTTACTCTGATTCTTTGGATAAAATGGCAGAGATGGCAGACAAAATTATTGGTATATTTAGCGCAACAGAGTTATCTACAGTTGATAAAGTATCCAATAAAACTTTAGAGCATAATAACATTAGTAACGGAAAAATTAATTCATTGGAGATTAGTATTGCAGAATTAACTAAGAAATTTGATACATTCATCACAAGGAGTAGATCTCAAGATAAATCTGTAACAGCTCGAAACCGTAGCCGTTCGAGATCCTAATCTTCTCGTTATAAGCTATGTTGGTACCATTATAAATTTGGTAACAGGGCACATCGCTGTGTTAAACCTTGCGAATGTCAAAAACCAACAAATACTTCGGAAAACTAATGGGCCGGTCGATTGAAGAGGCCAACGACTACGGCCAACCAAATTGCCGCCTCTTCCTTTTTGACAAGTCAAGCAAAAGGCACTATCTTATTGATACCGGGTCTGACGTGTCTGTAATTCCACCGCCAAAACCCAATAAGCTGTCCCCATCTGATTTTAAACTGTATGCTGCAAATTCAAGTTCAATCAAAACTTACGGCAAGCAACTTATCAGTTTAGATTTAGGCTTGAGAAGACGTTTCAAATGGAACTTCGTCATAGCAGACGTCTCAAAGCCAATAATTGGCGCAGATTTTCTTAAGGCACATGGACTTTTGGTAGACATTAAACAAAAACGTTTGCTTGATCCTTTAACATCATTAACAGTCTCAGCTAAAATAATCAAAGGACCATCTTCATTTTTAACACCCCTCGATAGTAATAATCTAGATCCAGATATTCATTCTCTACTGCAAAAATTCAAAAACTTATCTTCGGAAAAAATAGAACTGAATAAAGTTAACGTCAACCATAATGTCACTCACGCTATTGTTACAAAAGGTTCACCCATAACATCTAGAGTGCGTAGATTGGCTCCAGAGAAACTAAAAATCGCCAAAGCAGAATTTGAGTACATGCTTGAGCGTGGCATATGCCGACCATCAAGCAGTCCTTGGTCTAGCCCATTACATCTGGTCAAGAAGAAAAATGGCGAATGGAGACCGTGCGGAGACTATCGTGCTTTAAATGCAGCCACATTACCAGATAGATACCCTATACCACACCTGCATGATTTTACGCACCAATTAGAAGGTTGTACGGTTTATTCTACATTAGATCTTCATCGAGCTTATCATCAAATTCCCATGGAACCAGCAGATATAGAAAAAACAGCTATTAGTGCGCCATTCGGACTGTTCGAATTCCTTTGATGACTTTCGGACTTCGTAACGCAGCGCAGACATTCCAGAGATTCATGCACGCCGTTCTACGTGGCCTAGAATTCTGTTTCGTCTATCTGGATGACATACTAATTGCATCGCGCTCTAAAAAGGAACATTTACAACAACTCAGCACAGTTTTTGAGAGATTGCAACAATTTGGATTAACATTAAATCTCAGCAAATGCAACTTCGCTAAGCCTGAGGTGAATTTTGTCGGCCATACTGTTTCTCTAAAAGGAATTCACCCGACAGAAGAAAAAGTCAAAGTCATTGAAGATTTCAACAAACCCAAAACAGTCAAACAACTTAGAAGATTTTTGGGAATTATAAATTTCTACAGAAGATTTATTCCGCAAGCAGCTCAACACCAAGCATGCTTATTTAAAAAACAGCAAAAGGAATGATAATCGAACTATCGAATGGTCAGACGAAGCTTCAAATGCTTTTACGAGATCCAAAGAATTGTTAAAATCTGCAGCAATTCTGTCTCACCCAGTGCCATCTGCTAAACTTGCCCTTATGGAAGACGCTTCCAATATAGCGATAGGTGGAGTGGTGCAACAACTCGTCAATAATGATTGGCAACCGCTAGGTTTCTTTTCTGTTCGGCTAACACCTACACAAAAGAATTATAGTACCTATGATCGGGAGCTGCTAGCTGCATATTCGTCTATTAAGCATTTCCGATATTTGTTGGAGGGTCGAGAATTTACTTTATTCACTGATCACAAGCCGGTGGTATACGCTTTCCGGCAAAACTTGGAGAAAGCATCACCCCGACAACAAAGACATTTGGAGTACATTAGCCAATTCACATTAGAAATTCAACACATTTCAGGAAAAAATAACATGGTCGCAGACGCTCTATCAAGATTGGAAGAAATAAGAATTACTTCTGAAATTGACTTTGAATCTTTAGCCAAAGCTCAAGAAATTGACGATGAGTTAAAAGATTTAATGAAATCTCAAAACTCTTCTTTGAAATTTGAGCTAGTTCCTATTTTTGGCACTAATCATTCATTATATTGCGATATTACCACAAAAATTAAAAGACCGTTTATTCCAATTAACTTTCGAAAATTGGTATTCAAAAGTGTTCACAATCTCTCACATTCTGGAATTAAAGTGACTGTTCGATTAGTTACATCAAAATTTATTTGGCCATCAATAAACAAAGACATTCGCGATTGGACCAAAAGTTGTTTGAAATGCCAGAAATCCAAAATTACTAAACATAATCATTCTCCATTACAAGAATATCCTATAGTTGGTCAACGATTTCAAGAAATTAATCTAGACCTGATTGGACCTTTGCCATCATCAGAAGGATTTCGTTATTGCCATACGATAATTGATCGCTACACGCGATGGGCAGAAGCCATTCCTTTACCTGATATTCGAGCTGAGACAGTTTCTGATGCTTTATTGAAAAATTGGATAGCTCGTTATGGTATTCCAAGCGTAATTACAACTGATCAGGGTGCGCAATTTGAGTCTCAATTGTTCCAAGAACTTTCAAAATTACTTGGTTTTAAAAGAAATAGAACTACTGCATATCACCCACAAGATAATGGCTGTGTAGAACGTTGGCATCGTACTTTGAAAGCAAGCATAATGTGCCATGAAAATCCAAGCTGGACAAAATCACTTCCGATTATTCTACTTGGTTTACGCACAACCTTGCGAGATGACTGTCAAGCCACCCCAGCAGAACTCTTGTATGGTGAAAGTATAAAACTACCTTATGATTTTTTTGAAAATTCAAACATTGAAGCGCAATCAGATTTCATTCAGAATTTAAAAAGCACCATGGAAAAATTAAAACCCGTCCCATTTCGTCATCACTCGAAGCAGAAACCATTTATATTCAAGGATTTAAAAACTTGCTCACACGTATTTGTCCGTACTGACAGTGTTCGACATAGTTTGCAACAACCATATCATGGACCATATAAAGTTTTAAAGAGAACCGACAAAATTTTCACTGTTAAAATGAAGCAAAAAGAAGTTAATGTATCTATAGATAGAATAAAGCCCTATTTTTCGGACATTTCTACTGAATTTGAAAAGACTTCAGAAACACCTTTACTGGTTGAAAAGAATTTTGGACCTATTTCATCGTCTACAATTTCTAAAGCTGCTACAGAGCAAGGCAACGGACACAAAAGAGTGAAGCTTGTTATTCCACCCCAAGTGACTAGATCTGGACGTACAGTGCGCAATCCAGCACGTTACACATGAGGTTATTCATCGTTCGAGTAACTCACTAGGAGGGGAGTGCTGTGGTGCGCAAGAGCAATAACATAACAAGCACTTAAATTTAGTTTTATAAAAAATAAAAACAACGCGTTGCTAAGACAACTCAATAAATAATTACTATCATGACGTTCCATAGATTGGGATGTAAAAGTAGTAATGGATGTATATATTTATATTAACTTGTAAGTAACTGTATATATTAAATGTTGTGATGTCTCCAATTTACTTCGTTTTTATTTTTCCAAAATCGCACATAGTATGAAGATAGAAAACCTTCCCTTACAAATGGTCAGAAAAACCAAAACGTTTGACGTTTTAAGTTTAGTAAAAAATAAGTATTGTGTTATATATTTGTACTTTGATAAGTCATTGTATATAGTATGTGTAATATTCTATCGAATGTTTATGTATTTTATAGAATGTTTAGATGTGATATAGATTTTTATTCTATAGCCGACGTTGAATAGCGGCAAATTTTAAGATTTATGATTAACAGTATTTAACTCCGTAACGAATTTATAAATTTTTCTAAGCCCTCGCTTTGATGGGTTTCAAGATTGTAATTGGGATAATACAAACGAAACCACAGTCTCTATGCATTACTTTTTGTTGATTATTGCTTATTTGATTAATTTCTTATCTGATATTACGCATTCTATTTAAATGCTTCAATTCTATTTTTAAATTAGGACAGTTTTTTTTAATATTTTTATATTTCAAAAGCTAACAATAGATATATCTATACAAAAGCTAAAGAAATAAAAAATATTTAACTATTGTGTAACTTTGATTTGTATAATATGAAATATTTAGATTCCAAAATGAGAATTATGAAATTATCGAAAAAGTTTTAAAATTTAGAAAATGGAATCGTTAGTGTAATGATAGCTATACTCTGTTGTAAGTTAAGAAAAGATCATTGTGGTAATCATCCATGATTGCAAATAGTTCCGTTTTATTTCGATATCATATTATACAAATATGATTTTAAAACAAAATAAAAGCTAAGCAAGTCTGAAAGAAATTTAATTCGTACTTTTTCATTATATATATCTTAGAATTATTAAAAAAATGCTATAATTTCGTAGTCTTTCAGGAATACTTGACTTGGGGAAACTTTTCGATAAAAAAAGGACAAAATTCGTTCTTGAAAAGAAACAACAATTAACGTCTTAAGAGAATTAACTTTGATTAGACCAATAACAGTTTTGCGTCTTATGCTGACATGCTTTTAACAAATCAAAGGTGATATAGATAATTTTTCTTTTGATTCGCTGTAGAAAGAAATCGTCTTTAAGAAGTAATACTCATTATTCTTTCATCAGTTTTTTTTTTTTTTTTTTTTAAATGCGAACTGAAAGTATTATTTAAATGAATGCAACTCTCTAATTTTACAGGAAACAAAACAATAGTTATTAGTCAATAAGTTTTATTACCTTCATTTTTCACAAAAAAGCAAGCAAAATAATGGCTGTGCAAAGGCGTTTCAAGAGTTGGCGACGTTGATATACTTTCGCGCTTAGAGTTTGGCATCGATTTAGCTCGCACTTAGATGCAAACTGGTTCTCTCCTTAGGGATAATAGTTTTTTTCTTAACTTGCAACAAAATATAGTTACGAAGGATAAGTCTTAACATAGTAAGTGAAGGAACAATATATATATATATATATATATATATATTTGAAAATCAAGCATACGTGAATATGGCAGCCAATTTTATGATAATAGTGAGTTTTGAAAATACAGGGTGTTTATAAAGTCCCGAACCCATTTTAATGTTTAATAACTCATAAAATAATGACGATATAAACAAACATAAGGCATTTATTGATGGAATAACTCATATATTTTCCTTTTCAGGTTTGAATATCTCTACTTTCGTAACTATCGCCTGCGCGTGTGGTTAATTTCAGATAATTTCATTTTCTAGTCTAAATATCTGTACTTTTCTAAATATCGTCTGCTTATTAATTGCATTTTTTCTCTCTTTTGTTTTTTTCAACTATTGCAATGTTATGTTTACTTTTGATGTGTTTGTTCTATGTAGTACTTTTCTATGTGATGTTTTATTCGAGCGGATATTAAGGAGAATACACCCCAAGAGAAAGCACAGATTTTATGGTGGTTCATAGAAACGAAATCGATAGTGCAAGCACAGAGAATTTGCAGAAGAATTTACCAAAAAGATCCTCCATCTAAAAGCAGCATCTTGCGGAAGAAAAAGAATTTTCTAGAAACTGGAAGTATCACAGATAAGAAACGTTCCGGACGTCCCTGCACAAGTAATTTTGACGTTGAGCGTGTCAGACAGACATTTTTACACAATCCTAGAAGATCTGTGAGATCAGCAGCAAGACAATTGGATATGCCAATTTCGACGGTGCTCAAGTTTAAAAATAACATATAAGACTACATGCATACAAAGTTCAAATTGTTCAAGGTTTGGAACCGGACGATGGGCCTAAGAGGATGGCGTTTGCAACAGATATGATAGGAAGGATAGAAGATGCTGCTGATTTTCTGAGGAGCATAATGTTCTCCGACGAAGCATCCTTTCATGTTTCTGGCATTGTTAATCGCCATAATGTGCACATATGGGGATCTGAAAACCACCATGAATACCGTGAGGCTCAAAGGGATTTCCCAAAAGTTAATGTGTGATGTGGATTAATGCACGACCAAGTCATTGGGCCTTTCTTTTTTACAGAAAAGACGGTCTCATCAGTCGTATACTTAGACATGTTGGAAAACTTCGTATTTCCACAACTAGAAGAGCTTCAGCCACATGTCTTTTTGCAAAAAGATGGTGCACCACCTCATTGGGGTATCATCGTTCTTAGTTCTTTGAATGACCATTTTCCAGGAAGATGGATTGGGCGAGGAGGTCCAATTCCTTGGTCACCCAGATCACCTGATAGAACGCCGCTGGACTTTTTTCTTTGGGGATTTATAAAGGAAAATGTTTACAGGAGGATCGTGTCGAACATTGATGACCTAAAAGTCAGAATTACAACTGCAATAGCCTGTGTGGATGCCGACATGCTTGCCACTACCTGGCGTGAAATTGACTATCGACTTGATATTCTCCGTGCGACAAAGGGTACACATGTGGAAATTCTTTGACAAGGGTCATGAAACTTTTTGAAACTATCTAACCATTTATGTTATTAATTTTAATCTATTTTTATTATTTTATGAGTTATTAAACATCAAATGGGTCCGGGACTTTATAAACACCCTGTACATTTTAAGACAGCAATCGAATACGTAAATGAATGAGGGAATTAATAAACATATGAACAAAGAAGTAAATGAACGAATGGGAGAGTGAACGGAAAGAGGAATGTAAATGGAATTAATTGAACAAATTAATAATTGAATGAGTAATGTTGAGAATGTAAATAAATAAATGAAAGGAATGGAAGAAAGGAACGAATTAGCAAATAAATTGAGTCTCTAAATCAGCAAATAAGCTTGCAAACGAATCTAAAAAATAAATTCTACAGTATGCACATTTTGTTTCAAAATTATAATAAACGAAACATTATAACGCTTAGAAGATATATTTAATACCATACTATTTTTCAACAAGTACTCAAACTGTTATAGCATTGCTAATATTATGAAAAATAAAAATAAACCGAATTGACTCAAGACTGATTTTAGACTTTAAAATGATAGACATGAGATGAATCTTCCTTTTCCGCGCATTGTTTGAATCTTGGGTATGAATTCAATTTCGATAACGCCATATTAATTGCACTCCTGCTACATCAGCTGATCTTTATGCCATGGAATCTTGTTTCATTTTTATGAATTCAGATTACTTTGTTAACGATATGCCTACCCCACCAACCCTCCATAACATATTCTCCAGTTTTTCTAGTTTTTTTTTTTTTTTTTTTTTTTTTTTTTTTTTTTTTTTTTACATTTTCTGTTTCACTGTCAGTCACCTCGGATTTTATAGTTTAAATTTTCACCTTTATTTTTCATTTATCTTTGGCAACTTTACGTTTACTCTTCCAAATCTCTTTTGCCTGTTTTCTGGCGTGTCATGAGAATGAGCTCCAATTTTTAAGCGTTCGAGGCATTTGAACTTTTATTGATATTTATAAATTTATATTAATTTTTAATATTAGCATGAAGAATCTGAAACAAGTATAAATATATTTAATTTTATTTGTATAAGTTTATACGCGAATAAATATATATTTTTTTCTCTTATAGGTTTTTTCATTCCATTTTTGTTTAAAATAATTGCCTTCAATATTGTTTTTCTCTGCATTGTTCAAGAATTTGAACTGCTTCTGGACCTACTGGAAATCTGGAATAGACTAGAAATATATATCATAGCTAATTGCATTCCTAAACTTAGCGTCTTTTAATGAGGTATTTATTTTCGAAAACGATGCTCTGTCACACAAATGTGATGCAAAAATACATCTTTCTTTCATCAATGTCTAAAATTCTCTATAAGTCCTTCAGGTATTGCACTTTTTCATTTAATTGGAGATTAGTTCAAGATTCCGAAATCGAAGTTTTAATTGCCTCCAGTTTTTAATGACTTAAGTAAAATATAAATAACTATGTTTACTTTAAATGTCAATCAAATTTTGTAAGCAATTAGCGCAATATTCGATAATTAACATTTGGATATTATTGCTGGAAAAGTAAATATCGCTTTTTCCTTTCATCTTTTGCAAGCAAGCAGTCATTTTATTTTAAGCAATTTCCTCCTTATAAAAAAAATATTAATCATTATTATTTTACAATAAATAAAGTATTATAAACAGACTTTTGGAAAGCAGTACAACAGTATTAGAAAAACATTGTTTTTAACAAATAATTTTATAATTTCCTATAGAAATAATTCATCAGGATTGGATAAAAAGACCAAACTTTCAAACCACAATTAACTGAATCTTTCTTTAGACTTTCTAACTAATTGTTTAGTTGTAAATAAAATATAATGTTAGACTTTCTTAGCAATTGTTTAGTTGTAAATAAAATATTATGTTAGACTTTCTTAGCAATTGTTTTTTTTTTCTTTTTAAATAAAATATAATGTTAAAGAAAGAGACAATTTGACAGCGTGTTTCTCTTTGAAAGCATAAACTTATAATAAGTGCTATAATAATCATAATCTATGCTTTTTTTTCTAGAAAGTAATAAAATAATTTATTTTTAAATTTCTAGTATCGCAAAAATGTATTTCAGATAGGGCTTACGAAAAACAAAACCTATACTTGCTGGAATTCGCAAAACATTATTACTAGGCCCACCTGAAGAAGTTAGTCCCACTTAGTTCCTCGTAGATGGGTACATATTAAAGCCAAGAGGGCTAATATGTCATTTTCATGATCGACAGAATTTCATAAATGACCGGGTCTCGAATCTCAGAATCGGTACCACAATATATCCCGCTTTCCCTTCAACGCATGAAGAGTTTTTTCGATGTCCTACCCTTTTTAATTTGTGAACCGGGATCATAAGAATACGTTTCTCTCGTTTACTCATAGATGGCAGCACCACATAGCTGCTGAACTATCGCCAATGTCCAGTTAAATTTCTTTTTTATGGTTTTGAAACCATGCTAGTTGTAAATGATTAAAAAACCATATAGTTTTGTGTTAATTTTTTTAGCATACTAGATGCAAACTGTTTCAAAGCCGTAATTCTTTAGAATAAATGTCTCGCTAATTGGATGGACAATTATTTTGTTATAAATTTAGAATGAAATTTTTAACATTGTAACGTAACATATATGCGCTTATTTCTTAGACATTTCAATCGATGTTGAAATTTTAAGCATATAAAATAGTAGTTAGTTTAAACTCAATCAAAGCAATGTTTAATTTTAAGACTTGCAAAGTCACTGTCCTTTTTAAAACATTAAAAACACTGGTTCAGTTTCTGACAAATAGTTAAAGTTGTGATTAATTGTTCAATTCAATTGTTCACAAGTAATTTTTCAATTCTAGACGTATAAAGTAATATGAACTGGATAATCCCCTGAAACTGAAGTAGGAAGACTTGTTTGTTTATGGAAAAACTTCATTGATTTCATAAGTATTTACGGTGCAAAAAATAAACACGTTTCGAGCTTTTAAAAACAAGGCGCACACCCTGAAGACCCATGTAGAGTGATTTAGGAAAAAAATCCAATTTCAAAAAAAGAATGAAAGAAAAGAAAAGGCTAAGTCACAAACGCAAAAAAGGAAAATTAAATAAATATGGAATGCAAAACAAGAAAAACAACAGTAACCGAGAAAAAACAACAGTAGCGAAAGAGAAAATCTGTCAACATAGTTAATTTTCAAAATTAATTTCTTATTTTTAATTAAATAAAATATAGTTAAATACATAAATAATAAGGTTAAATCGCACTGGTTCTAAATTAGAATTTTTTTGAACGAAACAAAAAGCAACAACCTTAAAAACGTTGTTTTTAGCAAATTTCCGTTCATCTATTATTCGATAAATAAAATTTATTCGCAAAAGCAAACAATGTTTGACTTATTCCTTTTTTAAGATTTCGGAGTTTTTTATTATTACAGTTACATTCCTAGAAAAAAATTAAATTTAAAGCAAATTGAAGTTTTTTGTACATGGAAAAATGCAATGTTTTCTTATTTTTTAATGTTTAACTTTATAAGTAAATATATTACTTTACGTGTTTTTAAATTATTAGTACTGGAGAGATCATTAAAAAGGATTGTATAATCGATAAATAACGTGAATTTTTTTTTTTTTTTTAATTTCAATAGTAAACCGTAAAAAAAAGGAAAGATCAACTCCAAAACTTAGTGAATTAAGTGTAAATAGCTCTTAATTAATATAAAAAATAACTTTCTAAAAATGCTCTTATTTTTAATGCTTTTTTTTGGAAAAAAAATAGAATTCAGAAGGAAAAAAGTGTAGAATAATTTTGTTTTATTGTCATTAAATTGGCTTTACGTTGTAATTAAAAAATTATTAAAACTCTCATGTAGTTACTGATCTGGGGCTCAGCAAAAACTGAATCGATATCAAAAGTAAAAATATATGAATATTCTTATTTTATTTTCACGTCATTTTTTTTTACTTGTTTAATGTTGTAATGAAGCACTTTTTTAAACCTCGTATATAGGTGTAAGTGATTGAAAAAAATTGAATGTAAATAACATTTAAAAAATGGTTTAAAAAACTGAAATGACTACACTAATTTTTTATATTAATATTTTTTTAAAAATCTTGTTAACAGAAAAAAGACTTTTTAAACAAATATAATTTTAATACAAGTAAATTTCTAATATAAGATATTTGGTGGTTAGAACGACATATTTTTACGATAGCGGGGTAATACTTTTCATAAATTATTAATCTTAAAGTTATTTAAGTTTAACACACTGACTGAAACGAAATGTAATAAATAGTACTGATTAAATAATAATTTAAAAACTGATGTTTGTGAGGAAAATTGTTCGTTGAAAATATTTTTCCTAAGTTAACTAAACAGTATGGTTTGCTCTATCCGAAGTTTATTTTTTCTGTCTTCGGAAAGTGGATTTATAACGTAACAAGCTTTAAACCTAATGTTGTTCATATTAAACAGTTTTTAACCCTTGGATTTATATTTTATCTCATAAATTTTCGCATATAAATTACTATGAGAATGCATTTCTATTTAATGCTTTTATTGAACATTTATTGAAGTTTTACAAAAATACTAACAATGTGAGTTCTAATAATGTGAAAATTGAGTTGAAGTCATTTTAAAAACAACATTTTAAACTTCAAAAAAAGCAGTAAGTCACGATACTATGAACATAAAAAATATTAAACATTATTTTTGTATTTATAATTTATTGTTGGTCCCTGAAACAAGTAAAAGCATTAAACTTCATTATTATATATGAGAAATAACATAAAATATACACTTCTAAAGTTATAAAATGATTATTTAAGTATTTCTTGAGAAATATGAAAAACTGTATTATTGTAGAAGTTTTTCCATTATTTAGCCCAACCCCAAAAGTGCCCAAGTGGAACATGTATAGGCCGGAACATCTTAATAAAAAGAATTTGTTGAGAGAAAGAAATGCATTTTATAACCAAAGTTTTCATTTCAATTTAGTGATGATCAGTAAACTAGCAATAAACTATATATTTGGAAAACTAACAATAATTGTTGAATAATCCTCCTAACGTTTCATAAAATAAAAACAACAACAAATGGAAGAAAAATTAATAAATTGGAATGACTTTCAAAAGGAACTTTACATAATAAAAAAATAAATTCACTTATTTCAACATTGTTGAATTTCGTTAACAAGTTGAATATGACCTTAAGTGAGAGAGTTATAATGGTCCACGTCACTTTTGTGCTATGTTTTATACATTGCATAGTGTTTGGGCAAACTTATTTTTAATAAAAATAAACATGACTTGGGGGATAAAATGATTAAGCTTTAGGCGAACTTAGCTTTTTAAATTCCTAAATCTATTAATCAATAATTCAGCAACTTATTCTGCATCTTATTTAAACATAATCGTTTTTCTTTCCTTCATCTTTATCACAGTTTTATCCATCTCATACGGCGTAGTTCGTCAATTTTCGTCAAACTTTATATGGGCGCGTAATAGGTATTACTGATAAAATATTTATATTCAAGACCGGGTATTTAAAGGTAAGAAATACATGCCCGATTGTACATGACTAGAAACTATACATAACCCGGGCCTGTCAGGCAAAATTATTTTTGAGTCCTGTTTCCATTGAAACAAACAACAAGTTTAAAAATAGAACATCAAACTTGTTTATAAGTTATAAAAAAGGATATTCTACTATGAAATATTTTGTTCAGTTGAAAAAGTCACACTTACTAAATAACTGAAGATCCACTATGTTCGAATTTCCAGATTGTTAAATGTAGTCTTAAAAGCTTGGGAGAAAAACTCAGAATATTGTTTTGAAAATGATTAAAAATTTTTTTTTAAATATTCAAAAAGAGCTCTCAATGCTTCTAAAATATGCTGAAATAATTGTAATAACTTAGGTATTAAATAAAGTTTCATGTTATTTAAGGGTTGCGTATGTATAAACCTTACGTTCATTAAACAATTTACATTACTTCGGAATTTGTGATGCAATTTAAATACCATATAATTTTAAATACATTGTAACTTAGATATTGTTATTAAGTTTCTTTTGAAAACTTAAAATGCATAATCCTTTTAAAGGGATACATTGTTTGGCCAAACTATGAGATGAATATCTTTTTCTAGCATATTATACAAGGAAGAATGGAGAGATAAATGGGCAATCTTCCCCTGTATAGTATTATTAGGAGGGTGTGTCATAATCTTTTACGGGAGATTCTTGATGTATTTTCTTCGAACAAAAAATGTGCTTTAAAAAAATTATAAGTTTTCTGATTTTTATAAAATTGAAATAACTTTCTTAAATGGCGTGTATCGCATGAATCTATAATAGTGTAAAGGAAAAAAGTACTGAAAGGTAAATAATAAGAGAAAATAAAAAATACTGGAAAACTGAGAAATACCAGAGGGGGGAAAATATTAGAAAATAAATAAAGCTTTGGGATATATTTGAGAGAAAAAAAATATTTGAAAATGAAAAATGGTAAAGGGGGAACAATATTAGAAAACAAATAAAACATTAGGAATAATGGATATTTGAGGGAGAAAAATTTTGATAGTTAGGTAGGATAGTTAGATAGTTAAAGATAGTTTGATAGTTAGGTAATGCATTATTTACGTCGCACTAGAGCTGCACAATGGGCATTTGTCGATGATCTGGGAAACATCCCTGAAAATTATCCGAAGGCAAGCCATCGAAGTTTTGATCCTATTGCAGAGGGAATGGCTCCTTTGCTCTGGAAGCCCGAAGACCTGCGCCCGAATTCGAGCAATTTACTATAGAACAGATTTATGAGGACCGATACCATGCACCTTCGGTCCATACGCTGGCTGATAAAATTGGTGACCCACCTACTTACTGATCGCCGCAGGCAGTGATGCTTGATTACTGTGTTCTACTGGGAACCATGTCTTTGTGATCAGTCCACTACGGGCCGAAGAGAAAAGTTCACGACGGTAAAAATAATATTCGAAAATAAATAAAACCTGAAAGAATAATGAATATTTGAGGGAAAGAAACATTGAAAAATAAATAAATAAATACTGAAAAGTTAAAAATATTCAAAAATAAATAAAACATGGAAGAATAATGAATATTTGAGGGAAAGAAACATAAAAAAATAAAAAAATACTGAAAAGTTAAAAATATTCGAAAATAAATAAAACATGGGAGAATAATGAATATTTGAGGGTAAGAAACATTGAAAAGTAAAAAATACTGAAAGGTGAAAAATATTAAAGAATAAGAAAAACATTGGAAGATAATTAATGATCGTTAAAACCACAAATATTTGGGAAAAAAGAACATATTTCTGGGCAATTCACATTAGAGTAAAAATACATGTATTGAGTATTATTATTGGAGAAAAAAGTATTAAAGAACAACAAACACTGAGTAAAAAATGTATTGGCGTGTAGCAAATACTGTAAAATGTTTCAATATTAGATAGTAAAAAATATTGGAGAGTATTAACAAAATATTGAAAAGTAATGAGCAGAGGAAAATTCAAAAAATAGTAGAGATTTATAAATATTTGTCAGTAAAATAATATTTGAGGATTGAAAATAAATATTACATAATAAAAGCCATATTCAGAGCTAAGAGAAATGTTGGATAATTAAAAAAATATTTCCTAATAGGATAAAATAAAATTTTTATCTATAAAACATTTAAAAACGACCGATGGATTGCAAAAGGATCACATCATAAACGCAAGACTTGTATTGCAAATCTTATTTTCAGATACTTCTTCAAAATGTGTTTCGGAAATTTGCCTACATTTTAAAATTACGGATGAAATTAAATACTAAAATTTTTCATATTTGGTTCTTTATGTGGAGTTTGTCATTATTATAAAATTTTCGAAACAAAATCTTAAAATGCATTAAAAAATTTATTGCACTTTAAGATTGTAAAAAAATTAAAAATGAACTAAAATTAGGAATTGAATTGTAAGTGGCAAATCGTTTAAGTACGTTATATATTAACCCTTAAAAATCCGGTAGTGATTTTAATCGCCACCAAGTATAATTATAATAATTATTCATAATATTAATATAATATATATAATATTAATACGAATGTTGATCATACTTAAATTATTTGTATATATTACAGCAAAGAAAATACAAGAAATTTATATTTTTATATAAATATATATTTTTATATATAGAATATATATTTTTATTATTTAGAATGAATTTATTTAGAATGAATTATGAATTTTATTATATATATTTATATATTTAGAAATATATAGAATATATATTTTTTAATGGGGGGGGGGACTTGGGAGAAAGACCCATTGGCCACAGAAAATACCAGAACTGCTTACTCGCTTTTCGTTACCCAGTTACCCAATTTATAGGGCGGGTCACATTCACACAAACACACACAAAGGAGAAAGGGCATAGAACACAAAGAGAGAGAAAGAATCATCCATGCTATGGGCAGGATTGGAACCTGCAACCAGCGGCTCCGCAGTCAGGCACGCTAACCACTCGGCCACCTGGTTGTCAAAAATACAATTTAAAAAAGAGATTATTAACGTCAAATGCGCGGCATTAGTTCCTATTAACATAAATTTTTCGAAGTTCTGCCTCCAAGAAAACTAAAAAAAAAAAAAAAAAAAAGGATGCAGCTTAAGTGCCTTACACTTGAAGCAAAACGATGATTTTTTTAACTATCTATATCATCTTGGTGTGAAGAACTGTCTGGGTTTAAAACAGATTAATATTTTTAATATTTTAAAGTTATAACTTTTTTTTAAAAAAGTTACCCTTAAATTACCAATTTGGCAACATTTTTCCACTTAGAAGAGAATTCTCAAAATCACTGCCTCATTCTCAGTTTCTGCAAATTTTTATGGGCCCAGTTAATGCAGCATTAAAGAAGTTTTTATGCTAAATTTTTAAAGAAAATTAGATCACAAACGCTTTTTTTCCCACAAAACTGTGACTTTTCACCATAGAATAAGTAAGATAATACTAGTTTAAGACATGCTAAACTTTTCCTAAGTAAATTTTTCAGTCATGAGTAAATAATATTACAAACTCTCTGCAGTTGTGAAAATAAGCAAACATTAATTGCAAAAACAGTTAAGATTACCACTGAAACTATATATGGTACATATATTAGTATATTAGTTACCATGTACGCTATAACTTTTCTACAACTACATTGGAATCACATGTGTCAAAAAAAATAGTTTAATGAATTCCTTTTGTCATCCCGAACTTGATAGAAGGCCATTTTAAAAAAAGTTAAAAGTCAGAAGCTTTTTTTATAATTATGAGAGCTGAAGTAAATTTCAGGAAGTATACTAAATTTTTAACACTTTTTAATCACATTAATTATTTTTGTGAAATTTATCTACCTTTTAAAGTTACTCATTGAAGTAAAGATGTACCTTATTTTATTGGCAATGAATTGAATTTATAATTAATGAAATTAAATTGGAAATGTGTGTGTATTAAAGAAAATTATGCCAAAAAGGTTAAATTAATGTTTATTTTTACTAACGTGCCAATGGAACAAGTGTTTCTAATTTGCGTGTTAATATTTAGTACAGAAAGCATGTTGTAACTTACTATTTAGCCATACCAATTAACTATTAAAGTGTTTAAGGAAACTAACCGAGAGATACGCATTTGACCTTTCCACCATTTAGTAACACCTGCATATCACTTACAATTTCAGTAAACTAAGTTAAACTTTGTAAGTTTAATCGGCGTAATTGAAGTCGTGACAATCAGTGGCTTCAGAATGGTTTTAGTTTCAATGCACAGCCCTTCTATAATTATTTCAAAAGTGTTATTGTTCTATACTTTGTTAATACTCTAAAATTCGGATAATTTATTTCGACTTTCAATAATCTATATTTTATGTTTCATACACATATTTCATTTTGCCGTTTTGCGTTTAGAGCCTGTCGATGTTGAATACAGATATTTTTTCTATAGTTTAGAATGATTATCTTTCTGAATAACAATATATTTCATATTTTAAACATATATTTATAGTTGCAGTCCAATATTTCAATCTCAGCATTTGTAGATATTGAATTTAGATATTATTTAATCAACTTCAGAACAACTATCTTGGTTTAAAAAAATATTTGTCTTATATTAAATATTATATCTCATGCATATTGGTTTCCGTACTCTCAGAATTTGTTAAGTTTATATCTCTTATATATATATATATCTTGTTTCATATATATCTTGTTTTAAAATATATATCTTGTTTTAAAATATATATCTTGTTTTAAAATAGTTTATTTTTTATATCTTATACAAAAATTTGAAGCTAGTGTCCTTTATTCTAATCTCAGTATTTTTATATTTTAAAAAAAAATCCGAAGATGAATATGGTATAAATATTCATCTTCATATGTACATACTATACTATATGTATTCAGTTGGACCCCAATTTAACGAATTTATAGGGGCCTAAAATATTATTTGCTAATTTGAAGATAATTCGTAAAATAGGGGGCAAAATAAAAAATAAATTACTAACTTTATGAAATATTCGAACCTCTGAATGGAAATCTTGCTCTCTTTATTCAGGAATTTAAAATACAGCGGATGATTACGCGCTGATTAATTTGAAATTTTAAGGCATTTTGTGAGTAATGTATACTTTTCCCCTTGTTTTCAAACTTTTAAAAGTTTTTTTCCGACGTCATGAAGAGAAGAAAATACTCCTTTATTTACATCTTGCTGATTCAGGTATGTTTTCTTTGTTTCCAAATAGTTCAAAGCATCAAAAAAAGTATATAGTTTTAACTGAAGATTCATTATCATCAACCTATCAGTCGTTATTCAATATTTTCTATAAATATACTTCAGAAAAACTTCAGAAACTTCATTAACTTCAGAAAATTCGTTAAATTGCGAAATTCGGTAAATAGGGGTCTGTTAAAACGGGGTCCGATATTATATATATATATATATATATTCCATTGATATGATATATCTAGTTTTCTCATTTTAAATTCGCAACTATTGCACTTTTCTAGTTAAAACGACAAAATTATGTATAAAAATAAACATTCCATGGCCCTTCGCCATTTTCCCTCCATTTTCCTGTCACGATTCAATTTGAAATATGAAAGTTATAATTCTTTCTGTGATCACTTTTGATTATTTAGTACATAATCGCGAGCTTATGGCATTATTAATAGTGTGGGTGTTTCGACAACAGCTTGTGGGCCGTATTTTCTGGCGAATGTTCAAAAAGCGGACTGTCCTAGTTTGTTGCAGACGACTAGTACCGGTGATATCCCTATGGAATACCGGAAATCCTGAGGATAATGCTTCATCTCTTTTCAGTCCAAAAGTTATGAAATAGTGTGGCAACACAAAGCATTTTTATGTGAGAGATTTATGCTTAGTTTATTATGCTGAATATTTTATATTAATGGAATTTTTGGTACGGAGTAAAACACTTGGGAATTAGTTTACGTTTTGGAATGGTATAAATAGTCATAAATCACTCATTTTTAATGATCATTGCTCTGCACTTTTGTTAAAAGATTGAGTTGGGACAAAATAGTGTGTCTTCTAAAATTTGCATAAAAAAATGCTTAATCTTAGCATTAATCCTTTTATTTCTGATTACAAGTAAGGAAAAATCAGAATCTTTGAATCTTAATCGCATCTTGCATATAAGAAAAAATTTACCCTTTGGCGCAGATTGGACACCAGCGTCCGTTTTATATAATTTCTTTCTGACGTTTTTATTACAAATAAAAGTATATTTCGGTACATTAATTGTAAAAAAACAGACTAATTGCTGGCTAATAAAACTAACAAAAATCTGTTAAATTCTCAGAATTATTTTTATTCTATGATTTAAAATCCGAAAAAAAAAATTTTCGACATCTTTTTCATTCGTATTCAAAAATTTATCAATAATTGATTTCGTTAATTAAGGAGATATCAAGTGAATAATTACTGTTTAACTTAAATTTAAATAACCGCAACTTTTAAAAATTATTGTTCAGAAGGGAATCATGTTTGGACAATTTTACCTACAAAAAAAAAAAAAAAGATTTACCAGTGTTTGATGCTGTATTTCATAACTAAAAATTATTAAAATGCTGAGTATAATATTTTTATCTTATTTTGACCTAAATTTATACAAAGTAATGAAAAAATGTAGAAAATATGTTTAGATAAAATTCCGCAATAATGAGCTAGAAATATGCATATAATAGTTCCCGATTATACCTATCTTTTCGGTAATTTTTAGGATATTATAATGAGTACATAAAATGTATGTTTAATACATGTTTAGATGAAACTCTTTATACTTTCGGGGTAGGATTACTATTTTCACAAAACAAAAATCATTTTCTTCATACTATTCATTCTAGAAACACTGCTAAAATTATTGCGCATTATTTATAGAACTTAATGCAATAGAATGATATTTTTTTAAAAATTTAAAACATGAAAATCGTCGTCAATTCTTAGATTCAACTCATGTGGCATAACTTAAATTGCATTTCCAGAGTTTTTAAATCTTATTTTCTAATCATTCTTAATGTTATTTTTTAAGAATAACCAGTAATAACCAGTTTTCTTTTTCACTCTAGAAAGGAAAAAATATCTCGTTTTTTGTTGCTCTGTAATTCTAAAAATGTTTAGTATATCTGACATTTTACCGTTTAATCCATCAATATATCTTCATGTGTTAGCTTTTTAGAAACGTATAATAGAACTTTAAATCTAGAATCTATGAGTTTTGTATTTTAGACTCTTATTTCGGTATGTAACCCATTACTCCTGGTAGTTTTGGGTATAATTTACCTTATATAATTACCTTTTGGTTTATGTAAGGTACCACAATTTCATTGAAAAAACAAGAGTATTTTTACGCATATCTAATTATTATTTACATTGAAAAGGAAGCTCTATTATTTAAGAAACTAATGTATGCGTGGAATTGAAAAATCACTGTTCCGTTTAATCAAATAATTTAGTTAACCAAATACAATAAAATACCATAAAATTTAAATAAAAAAATTCTATAATATGATTTTATCAAATAAATTATGTTTATAACTTAAGACTTTGGATGGGTAATTGATTTACAGACAAAGAATCTAGAAATGGCTGAACTGGTCCCTTCAGTCATTCTAGGTTTACAGATAACAATGAACAGTCCTTCTAGTATTAATACTAAAACGAATTACAAAACGAAAAGTCTGCGATAAATACTAATCAAAGTTATTACAAAGAACTTCTGACAATCGGTGGAACAATTTTGAATTTAAACACCATATCAGACAAGCCATGACATAAAGCTGAGGTGCAGTTCCGATTTTTAACAGGACATGACTATTTAGCCAAGCATCTACAAATCATTCACCTGGTTACATTCTTCCTTTTGTGGAACAATGTGGGAGTTTTCCTTCTAAAATCATGGTAAAGTTACCAGCAGCAGTCTGTCTATCCAATTAATCATAAAGCTTATGGTAAAGAACATTTTTTATCTTTAAGGTTTTGAAATCGTTTACATTTATTATGGTTGAAATAATATGAATACAAAATTGTGGTGGTGGTTTGGTTACTACATGGTTTTTTAACCATTTACAACTAGCCATGGTTTCAAAACTTTATAAAAAGAAAATTAACTGGGCATAGGAGATAGTTTAGCAGTTTTACGATCATCTATGCGTGAATAAAAGTATCGTGTTCTAACTGACCAGGGACACAAATTGGGGAGAATTGTTCATGCGTTGAGACGAATGGAAGAAATATGGAGGGGTCAACGTTGGAATTTGAACCCCGTTCTGTCGGTCATAAGATTGGCAGGTTAGCCGCCTCTGCTCTAGTATGTACTCATCTGAAAGGAACTAAGTGACTTCATAAGGTGGGTATAGTTAATGCGATAAAATTCTGGTTATTTAACCGTATTCAGGCAGTTAATCGACGCTTTTTCTCACAGTTAAATGCTTGAACACCATCCTATTTATGATTATTTGACTGCTTCGTTTAAATATGTAAAGTTAAAAATTAAATAATTTGTTATTCAAAAAAATGTTCGAGAAATTTCTAACAGTGTAGTCTTTTTTATTTTATTTATTTATTTATTTTGTATGGATGACCACTGCATTCTAAACTGTAGAAGCTTCTCCTGGAGATATATTCACGTGATATATTGTGAGGTGAGGAGACGTCTAATAAGGAAATAACTTTTTTCTGTGCCAGTTTTTATCCTTCTTAGTTTTCTCTTGTGTTGTACGTTCAACCCTCTTCCATGAGAAAAAAGAAATTATTTAATTTTTTTTTCAATTAATATTTTACAAAAGCAAATGGATATACTTATGTGTAACATTTTTAAGATTGTTCCATAATAATTTCCTTCAAACAAGTTATTCAATATATAATATTTATTTAAATCTTAAATAAAGATATTTTATGATAATTTTAAATGTCTAAACAAGCATAAATATTTCTGAGATATACAGCACAGCGAAATATATTTATAGATCAATAACGTTAAAAGATCTTTAGACCATAACGTTGAAAAATTATATATTTTTTTCTGCATCTGAAGCCTACTTATGTATGGAAATTTTTTTTAACTTTCGCCATATTTTTATCGAGCCGTAAACATTTCTTCCATGTTAGAAACAGTTTTATGATGGCTGTAAAAATAAGTTTTAGGTGTAAAAAAGTATATACTTTGAGTACTTATTTTTGAATAAAATCTATTAATACATTTTTATGATGATGCAATTAAAAGTTAACAAACTTAGATCAGAAGACTTATTTTTAACCACGTAGTATACAATTTATTTTCAAATTAGAATTTTTTTGATTATTTAATTGTAGGAGAAAAAGGGTAAAAACAATATAAAAATAGAACAACGAAAATTTAATTTTAAAATTACTTTCTGGCACATCCCCTTCTTAACTTATCAAAACCTGTTAATCTGCAGTAGAAAAAAAATCTGAACTTTTCTTTTCCTGTTCAAATAATATGTGATTTGTAATATTGCTTTGCTCCTTAAAATCGCCATCATGATGCTGCCCTTAACCCCTTAACGATCGGTTAATTTTCAAGAAAATGGTCATAAAAGTGCATATTTTTTTATCCCTGAAAATTATATAAAAATATGTGTATGAACAATATCTATATTCATTTTTTAATTTTCGATTTGCTTTTAGCTTGAAATTTAAAAAAATAAATTTTTAGAAAACTCAACATTCAGGGTTACTATGACTTAATATTGGTTTTCCAGCAAGCAAGGAAATCATGGATCCATTATACTAAAATTGGAATACAATTCACTTTCTGACTCTGACTCCATAATGAACACAATATTAAAAAATAAATTTTATTTTGAGCACAAACCACGTGTATTCACAAAGAGCCTAAAGTAACTTTGCTAAGATTACAAATAACATACCACAAATACATGTATTTGATTAGTGCTGACATCTAGTTTAAAATAAACTGTCTACAATTACCTTAAAAATATCTTAGTACTGCCGTCTGGTGTGTAACATGAGAAATAAAAGTTTTTTCCGGGCAAAAAAAAAATGAATTAGATTTATTCTTATTGGCGCGTTACAACTGAACACTCCAGCTCAAAAATATCACGAGAGCGAGAAATAGAGGGCGAAACCTCACCCCGTCATTTTTACGGAAACGACAAAGAAGGGGTTAAAGGTATTCCAGAAAAAATGACGTAAAAAACTTTAAACAAATAAGGGGATTCAGAAAATTTAATCTGACGAGACAGATTTTACTTGAAATAAATTTGTAAATACATCGAAAATATAAATTTTCTTGAAATTAAAGCAAACATACTCAAAGGTTAGATTAATATTTGATAAAAGTTATAACCCTTTTTTTAAGTGTACTAGTTCTACGTAAATATTCTAAAATCTTCAAATATTTCAAAATCCTAAAATATAAACAGAGATATTAGAATTCTAAATATCATATTGGTTATGAGCAGAAATAATTTTTATGCTACTTCGTCTTTCAACCTCTCCTATCAATCAGCTTTTCAAACTCAAAATTTAAGACGCAATATTTGATTTTTAAACTTTCCTTGCTTTACCTTCAAAAAACGTGAAATATTTCGATGACATTTATCTTTGATTGGTCTTATTTTTTCAGCAGAAGTAAAATCACTGAATCTAAAACCATACATGTTGAAACAACTACAGTAGCATCAATAGCTACTTCAATTATCAAATTAAAATTTAAAGTAAAAATCAATAACCTTTTTATTTAGCAATGCTTTTTATGTATCAAAATACAAGTCCTCAAATATTTTGAAATCACAAAATGTAAAAAATGAAAATAATTGAATTCTGAATTTTATATAAAATATGAAGTAAAAACAATTTTGTTTCAACTTCGTCGCTTTGCTTCCAATTCATGCACGCAGTGTTCACCTTCTCTACAATCAAGAGCGAAACTATCTGATAATATTTATCACTTCCTGTTCTTATCCCTTCAGTTCAAACAGAGTTATAAATTATGAAATCGTATCTATAAAATCTATATTAACACAACAAGAATAAAATATACTGATATTATTATCATTAACTGTTCTTATTTCTTCAGTTAAAATGGTGTTATAACTAACTATAAAATCGTATCTGTTAAAATCTATAAGAACACAACAAGAGTAAAATATTCTGATAATATCTATCAATAACATGTTCTTATTTTTTCAGTTAAAATGGAGTCGTAACTAAATGCAAAATCGAATATATTAAAATCCATATGAACTCAACAAGAGTAAAATATTCCGATAATATCTTTCACTACCTGTTCTTATTTCTTCAATTGAAATAGAGTTATGACTAAGAATAAAATAGTATTTTTTAAAATCTATATGAAACCACAGTAATAACTTTGATTAAAAATATATCCTTTTTAACATCAGTGTTTATCTTGCATCAAATACGAGTCACAGAGTGTATCAAAATCACAAAATGTAAGCAAACAAAAATATTCAAATTCGAAATTTCATATAAAATATGACGCAAAAGCAATCTAGCTACAACTTCCTCCTTCAAAACACTCTTATCGCCGAATCCTGGACGCAGTGTTCAATTTACAAAATCACCTACTCCCCCATCAAAAAGAGCAATCCACGCTGACACTATCGAACAATGCCAGGTCTTATCATTCTCGTAGAATGTAGGAACGAGAACGCCATAAACACTACTTCTTGGCGCTCACTTATTTTTGGCGATGGAACCGAAACCTGTTGTAAAAGAAAGTGCAAAAAATGTTCCTACTCCGAAGTGATATCGCTACTCGCTTTCCCTTTGTTGAGTACCCTTCTAAAAAGCCTTTTTACTACTGCCCAAAGAAAAAAAGAAAACAATGGTGGAAATGTACATTTGAACCAGAAAAACTATAATGTTTTGTTGCCATTTTTTTTTATCCCGATTGAAAAGTGCTCTCTTTTTCTACGCCAATAAGCAATGGAAAAGGAAAAGAAGTTTCTTTTTTTAGTGCCAAGCGTGGATACTTTTAAGAAACCGTGGTACTTAAAGCTTTTAAAATACAGTTGTATGTATGGATATATATATATTTGTTGAAAAGTCCCTATTATACTTCTCTCGTAAACTATAAAAGAAATAGATATTCGCTTGAAATAAAATCATTAATAATTCCTAGACAAAATTATTTTTAATAAAATTTATGGTAAAATTTAATTGGTAAAATCAAGAAGAAATTATATATATAAATAACACTGGAGAAACACTTGTTCGTTTTCTGTTTCATAAGTTTTTTTAACATGTCTTCGATATTTTCGTATCGCTGATTTCCAATCTACGATCTAATTTTCTGTCCATGCTACAGCTTTTTTAAAATGAAAAATTTGCAAGTTTTAATACGTTTTTATAAGAAGGGGCAGCATAAATATTTAACAAACTTAAGGGGAGTTATGTTACATCACCAAGATTAAAATTGCATAAGTACCCATGACCAAAAATATCATCATTCAGCCTGTGGGGTCGATTTTCTATAATGATCTGTTTTTTCTTGTGCTTCTGAAAATGTTATAATAGAAATGCGCCCCTAGCCGCGTATCATGACATTTACGAGAATGTGATCCTATTTAGTTTTAAGCTCAATGATGTGCCACTTCCCTATAAGTTTGCCGCCACCTTTGTGTGATTTTCTTTTATACATAACGTTCAACAATTTCGCCAAAAAAATAGTAAAAAAATATTATATAAAAATAACTTTAAAAAAAAAACTGTAGCTTTAGGAGCAAAACTAATTTCAGATTTGAAATCACCACACCCGAATTAGGCATATGTACAAATAAAACATAAATCTTGTTCTCTAATGTAATCGATTATGTTTAAATCGATTTGTGTACCGGTATATATCTGTGTATCGATTATTGTATTTTACATTATTTAGTATCATTTGAGGCGTTACTGTTTAAGCCGGTAATGGAATTTTGTCTCCTTTCATGCGAAGAGATTGATGCAAAAATAAGGTTTGTCGGTTTGTCCTAATTCTAGGCGATCGGTTTTAAGATTACCAAAATTAGCTTACAAGTGTGATTACAAAATTAGCTTATAAGTGTGCTTACAAAATTAGCTTATAATTGTGCTTACAAAATTAGCTTATAATTTAAATTGTTGACGATCAAAGAAAAATAATATCTTTTACCTTTTTTATTTAATAAATTAGATAATTTCATGAAGTAAAATTTCCAATTTAATGGTGTAATTTAGTTATATATAATAGATGATTATTATTTTAAGAACACTCCATTAGGTCATATTAAGAAAAACGTAATTGCATAAAATTCCAGAAGCCAGATTTTCCAACAAAAAGCCCATTTCCCCCCACTTTTTTTTTTTTGTTCAATTTTTTTAGCTTCATTTATTAAGCTCTTCAAATACTTAATATTGAATTAAGTCATTGCCAATTAAACTTATTTCGTTACTTATTTAAAACTGAATTTCGTGGCGCAATTTAAACAATGTGTACATTTAAACTTTACACATTTTAAGAGTAAAAAAACATTGATAAATTTAATTATTTTTATGTAATTTAAATTATAAAATACGCGAAGTTCAAAGAACGTTTTAGTTTAGTTCTAAAAATGTTTTAAATAAAACTTTTTTCTTTTTACAGTTACATTCTAACAATAAAAGCAATTATGTATCATAAGAAATTACATGGTGTAATTAAAAATAAAACCTTATAAATTACAACTGGGAACAAATTTTTAAATTACATTATAAATTACAATAGGGAGCATTTTTTTTCTAGATAATCTTTTTAGTCTACATTTGGTCGAAGTGTACAAGTTTAAAAACGTAATATATAAGATAGCGGGTCACTGAAATATTGCAACAAACTTCTAGGGCAGTTTGATCACATCATCAGAGTTATAATTGCGATGGAATCAATACCAACAAAACAATTCAAGATATGGAAGAGCACATAGCTCCTAACGATGTATAACGATATGGGTTCCTATGCAATTTTAATCCTGATGATGTGAACTCCCCTAGAAACTTTTCTCAGCATTTATGCTACCCTATGATATATATAAAACGCTTTTAAACTTATACATATCAACACAAAATGGATTCATGTGTTCTTTAAAACTAAATTACTTAAAATCAGCGGAATTGTATTAAAAAATAAGTCATGTACGGAAATTCAAAATTAGAAGGGAAAATTATTGCGGAAAGGTGAAGCAGAGGACTGGTATTAATTTGTTTAAGGGAATCATAAAAGGTCGTTATGCTATTATTGACGTTGATAATAATTTATTTATTTTGGTAATAAGCACTTTTTTTTTATAACTGTCGTTAAACAGCCAATCTAATTTTTGAGTTTACTATTACCGTATCTTCGTAATTTCGAGAAGAATCCAGAAGACAAGAGTACTCCAGGATCAAGTATAGGGAGAAAATTGCCGTCGTGGGGAACTATCTTATGGAACTAACTCGCTTTTTGCGTTAAATGGAAAGGAAAATATGAAAACCTAACATAGTTTCCCTGATGACAAGGGGATCCTAACTCATGATCCTAACTGATGATAATTTAAATCATCATACTTATTTTAATAACATAAAGCCACCTGAAGGGCAATAAATAGTAACTAAAAAAAAGAATTGCTTCAGCTTTATTTATTTTTTTGGTACATAATTTTTGATTATTTTATACACCCTGTAAGAAAGTCGGGTATTAAGCTGGTTTATTATATTTTTAACAATTATTTACGTTAAACTGCTAGAACTTCATTCTTTAGATCCAGAAGATTTTCATTCAAAACTTTTCTGAAACAACATTCTATCGATAACAAAAAAGATTATGATAATAAAAAAGCGCATTAAAGTTTGTATTCTTAATTTTTATCCATGAATTCTGGGAAACGAAAAGAACTGCTTCGTTTAGTTTCAAAATATTTCATCGCATATCTTTTATAGGACTATATTCCACCTTTAACAAAAAATATTGTATTCATGAAAGAAAACATTTAAGTCTATCTTCTTTAGTTTTAACTAACAATGAATTCTGTGAAACTACTAGTATCATATTGTTCAGATCCAAAAAGATTTTATGCGTAAGTTTCCTATAATTACATTCTACTATTCTTTTAACAATGAATTCTGCGAAACTAATTGAATTTTATTGTATAGTTTCAAAATCTTTTTTTAACATAAGTAATCAAAAATTATTTCCTATTAATAAGGAAGGAAAAGAAAAAAAGTAACTAATTTAACAATTCAGCTAAACTAATTGAACTTTACTGTACAATTTCAATATTTTTTTAATATAACTGTTCTAAAATTATTTCCTATTAACGAGAAAATAAAATAAAAGAACAATGAGTTTAACAAAGAATTCTGTGAAAATAAGTTAATTTTATTGTATAGTTTCAAAATCTTTTTTAATGTAACTGATCTCAAATTATTTCCTATCAATAAGAAAAGAAAAGAACAATGAGTTTAACAATGAATTCCGTGAAACTAATTGAATTTTATTGAATAGTTTCAAAATATTTTTATAGTATAACTGATCTAAACTTATTTCCTATTAATAAGAAAAGAAAAGAAGTTCTTAAGTGAAGTAGTCACTCCTACGTTCTTTAACATCGAAAAGGCAATATCTATTTCCTGTTGGTATGAGGTCTATATTTCTAACTTCCATTTTATGAGGCTCTTGTCAATGTGAAAATCTCTTCTCGTTTCTTACTTTTCACTTTCTTCCTTTCCAAGCGCAGAAGAAATTATAGATATAAATTGTATAAAATCTATCTTCAAAACGCGGCTGACACGAAACTAATTGATCGTATCAAAAAAGATGAAAGAGTTATGCCTATCATAATTACTAGATAACTGCTAGAGAGAAAGAAATTGTCTTGGAACTGGTAGAAAAACGTAATATATATCAGAAGGATAGAAATCTAAAACTCAGAAGTTAGAAAGAGTTTAAGAGCTCAGAATACACCTAATTTTTTTTCTTAAATAAGCCTATTAGCACTTACGCCGTAAAAAGGATTTTTTTTTAGAACAACTGCAGGAGTTAAGTTTTCAATAGTATGAAGTAAAATTACAAAAGAAATTAAAAACTGCAAGATAGCAAAAAAATCCACAGATTAGGTTAAGTATTGAAGTCTAACTAAGTAAAATCCTGTCAATTACTCACTTGCTATTAGACATTGAACCTTTTTCAGCTTCGAAACCTCTAGAGTAGAATACGAGCCACCAAGACACGATCGAGGACAATGACAATGTAATCTGATACCCAGCTTTGAGCACGGGGTATCGAACCCAAGTTCAAGTCGCGGTTGGCAAAGATTATCCACCACACCGAATAGATGACTACTTGCCAGTGAAATAAATAACAGTACGTTGAAATTTCTGAAAATTCCTAGAGAAATGCACAGTATAAAACAGGTATTTTCCGTTCCAAAGTAAACGATTTTATGGAATTAAATCACATTATCTAGGACAGTGGTTCTCAAATGGCGTTCCGTAGAACCCTAGGGTTCAGTTGAAGAATTAAATGGGTTCCGCGAGTTAGCACTTTTTATAACCAGTGATGACTTTTGAAACCTCTGATCATATTTAGATCAAAACTTTAATTCATAATTTATTTTTGCCTTTATGAACTTATTTGCGGTTGCCTTTATTGAAATTATTAAGTAAAATGCAAATGAAATATAAATATATTTTTTAATGGACCATATAAAATTTTTAATAACAATATATTAGCAAATAAAGAAAAGAACAAACATTTAAATAATATTCCATTAGTATTTCTATCTCCTTTTTCGAATCGAACGAACTAAATTCTTTAATAAAGAAATATGTTTCCATATTAACCATTTTCAACCTTTATCGCAGCTCTTTTAAGTTTCCATTTCAATGTAAAACATAATTCGGCTTATCTTTTTCAGCTTATGTACATACAAAAGAAACATATTTGTGACTTGACTAGTTGTATCACAAGGACTGAAAATTTAACTGTCGAAAATAAAACCCAATTAAAGATTATTAATGATGAAAAACGATGAAAAAGCTTCATTCTTCTAATTACATATTTTTAATATAAACTTTTATAGCTTATAAGGTTTACAATTAAAACTAACGAAAAAAACTTAATTGATTGGGGTTCCGCCGAAAAAAGGTCGATAACTTAGGATTCCATAGTCGAGAAAAATTAGGAACGACTGATTCGAGACGGTGGTCGGTATATTGTGCTTTGTAAGCTAATGTGTTGTTTTTGTGATTCAAGAGCGGTTTGTTTACTGATTAAATAATGCCGAGCGAAGATTTAGAGCAGAGTCAGAAGAATACAGAGATAGTCAAAAGTAATTCTATGTTATTTTATTTTATAACCGTAGTTGAACAGCCGATCCTATTTTTATGGTTTACTAGTTACTGCTGATGTTCAACACCGTAGCCTTTTGTTGGAACTTATCCGAATTTGGGTTAGACGGGAAAAAAAACCATGAAAATCTCCCACGGTTAGCCTGATGGCAAGGGGACTCTTACCCTTGATTCCTCTACCGCTGACGGTATTTCACATCGGCACAGTGTGAAGTGCAAGCCAGATGCGGAAATTGTATCGACCAGCCATCGCTGGGATTCGAACTTTGGAAGGTGAACGCTCTATCCCCTGAGCCATCTCGGCTCAAGTAATTCTATTGTTCGAAACTGGAAGTTAATCAGCAAAGAAACGACTTAAAAATACTCACAATATTTCTCTATCTATAAAATATGCTGCACTTTTTCCCAGAGTTTTTATTATTTTCTATTTTCTCATCTGTCAGTCTTTATTATTCAGTTATTAGCCGTCTCGTTGGCCTATTCTTTTAGATAGCATTATTTTACTGCACAAATAAATGTCATACAATTAAATGATAATTTTTCGACACCCTTTAGTACCAAAAATACACTATAATAATTTCTACCGCTTAAGTATTACGTTTCAAGGAATAATGCACAACGTTTATTGTAAAAAGTTTTATTTTACATAATATATTCATAACTAACAAAAATTTTGCTCTTTGGCTTTTTTATAATAAAGTTAATTTTATACAATAAGTACAAAATGACTCATTTTCTCAATATACATTCTCATATATATATATATATCTATCGTTTCCTGCAAATAACTATATAGTCTTACAAAACTTTTGATGTACCTGACATCATAATAAAATAATAATAAAAAAATTAAGTCTAAAACAAGAACATAAGTAAAATGTAATATTATAAACTATTCTAAGTATAAAACATGAAGATGAAAAATTACAACACATGAATTTTTTTCAGTAAATTACAAAATGTTGGTTTGATTTTTTAGCTGAAATAAATACATGAATTATTCCTTCATTGAAAATTCTTAAATAAATTCGTTTCAAAATTTACTCGAAATCTGATATATATATATATTTCCTATTTTCTTAAAACCTCATCATATTTTAACTTTTAAACACATTTAAATTGCACCTTAACATGTTTTCGTCTTATGGGATGTTAACATTTAAACTGAAATTCTATGAGCTACTTAATGGTTAAGCTCATTAATTACTTTATGAACTGTTGTCCTTTATTATTATAAATAAACTACTCAAATTTACATTTCACATCAGCAACATATTAAAATTAACTTTGAAATTACTCACAATCTACAAAATATTTGTTTAAAACAAATTCTTTTTTTCTAATTCAATATTTTATAACAGGAAATTATAATTTTAATTTAAACATGCTGTTTTGTACCTTTCGTAAAAAGAAAATAAGAAATAAAAAGATTGTTTAATTTTTCGCACTATTGAAACAGTCATTTTAATTTATTTTTTAATCTCTAATAATTGATTTATTTTACCATTCATAATATTTAATTTCTAGCGATGCTTTTTACCATTTTCATATAATTGTTTTCTTTATTTTCTTTTTTAAGTAATCATTTCATTTTCAACTATTTTATAAAATCGAGTATATTATTTATTAGTATAATTTTTCTTTCCTTTCTATTCGAATAATTTTTGACCCATTTGACATAATAATTTTACTTTTACTTTTCTGATACAATCGTTTTATTTTTTACTCACTTTTTATAATCGTTTTGTTTTTACCTTTCTAATGGGGTCATTTTTTACCCATTTGATAAAATCGTTTTATTTTGATTTTTCTGAGTGAATCGTTTTTATTAACTTGTTTGATGTAATCGTTAAATTTTTACTTTTCGTATCAGAAAATCGTTTTTTTTTATCCAATGAAGTAATCGTTTTAGATTATTCATTCGAAATAATTGTTTTGTTTTTACTTTCTGGTGGAATCATTTTTTATCCATTTGAAATTATCGTTTTATTTTTACGTTTCTTCTAAAATATTTTGTGTTAAATAAAATATTTTCATGTTATGTTAAATAAAATATAAATCAAATGAGTTAATCATTTGATAAAATCGTTTTTTTTATCCCCTGACCAAATTATTTTTTTTACTATACTAAAAGAATGCAATAAGTATTTTTTTAATGAGAAAATAGATAAGTCTAATTGGTTGGATTTATGCAGGTTTACTCTTTTTGAGAATGTTCTTTTGAATGGTTTAGATTTTTAGAAACAAATTATTGGAATTTCACAAGGTAATTACTTTTCTGGTGCCAAGGTAATTCCTTTTAGGTAATTCCTTTAATATTGTTTTGCATTTTTTTAAAGCTAAATTTCTTGAGTATAATGAATTCAAAGCTTTCTGATATATTGGTGATTTGATTTTGTTTAATTGTGATAATTATAATTTTATTTATAATATTTATCCTAAAGATTTGGTTTTGAAGAAAACTAATGAGGATTGTTTTAATGCTGAGTATTTAGATTTTAAAATTGATATTGTGGACAAAATAATTAAAATTGGTGTTTTTGATAAAAGAAAAGCTTTTTAATTTAAAGTTATATTATTCTGCAACTTTAATACTAATTTGTGTAATAAAATTTCTAAAAATTTTGTTTTTTCACAATTGGTTAGGATTAAAAATATTTGCAATAATGTTGAAAGTTTTCGAGAATCTGTGAATAATTTTTTGAATAATTTGAGTAATAATGATTTTCCTTATAATTTTTATAATGTTAATTTTTTAATTAAGAAAATGATTGAAGAATATTAGTTTTTTATTTCTTTTAACAGGGCGCAATTCAAGACTTAACTGAGCAGCCCCAGTTAAGCATTCTATTAATATGTGACGTAATTTTTTCTTTAACAGCCTCTTTCTTTCATTTTTTCAATCTGCGCATTTTAAAAGATGGCGTTGTTTTCCTTTGGTTTAAGTGTTTCCATTTTATTTTGTTTGCTTGTGAGTTCACCGTCTGACCTTGTTTATGTGAGTTTTTATTTTCTGATGATTTTTATTTTCTGATGAATTTGTATGAGTTCTTTTCTGAATTAGTTCTATGTCTTACATGTGTTATTTTCCTGGACTTTTATACAAAACCTTCGGGGTACTGCGGGAGTTTTTTTAGGCTTTTGCCATCTCCCTCAATAGAAAAGGTTTTGTTTTATGGCCACTAGGGCCGGTACCTTCTGAAGACGTCGGCTTCAGTGGCCATATTTTTAATTTTAGTTTTATTTCCTTCGCTTCCTTTATTTCTATTTTTATTTTTTTACCAATTTGATATAATCGCGTTGTTTTTACCTTTTCGATGGAATCCTTTTTATTCCCATTTGATGCAACCTAATCTGATTTTATCTTTATGATATAATCATTTAACTGTTTTTCTTTACCGTTTTTGTTATATTAATTTATTTTTCATTCATTTTGGCAAAATGATTTTCTTTTACTTTTTAAAACTATTTTCAGAATCATTTACTAAGTAGACATATTTTTTAGCAAAATAAAACAAACATTTAAACGAAATAAACCTATTAAGAACTACTGTGCAACTATGCAATCGCCGTATATTTCAAATTCAAATTAAAAAATATTTTTACGCTACAATGCTACAATACAACATAAATTTTTAAAGATATACTTAAATAATGTGTTTTAATTGAAGTATTTAAATATCGATTCTTAATTCCGGCAAGGTTTTTTTTATGCAGTATGCTTTAGTCAACAATTTAACTTCTAAATTATCTAAACCATGTACTAAAATCATTTAATACTTTCACAGATATTTAAAAATTAGTTAAACACTTTGACCTTTCAGATCGTGAACGTTTACACATAATTAATAAAATTAAAATATAATTTTTAAATAATAGTAGGTAATATCTTATTTGATAAATCAGCATGAGAAACGTAAATAAAAAACTGTAAATCAACGTAAGCTCACAGAACCACTTTCTTTCCTCTAGATGAAGAAACTTAATTTTAAATGTACTCGTTATGAATGTAATGATTTAATATTTCAGCTAAAATCGTTGGGCTTAAATCTTCCCATCGTTCTATGTCATCTTCGCAAGTGGTACTTAAGTTTGAAACATAGATAAAAGTTAGATTACAGTCACAGTTATCACACAAGGTGGCTTCCCACCGTTCCCAGTATGCAGCTACCAGGCGGACTGTCCGTTTGCCTTGTACTGCATACTGAAGGCTCGTCTGGTAGTAGTACTCTTCGAGAGTATCTTGAATCGTCTGAAAGAGTGGTAATGACGTCACTTGATGAAAGTGTAGTACTTAGAGGAACTGATTGTAAGCTCACGTGATCCTATTGATAAAAGAAGAAAGATTAGTATATCGTAATTGTTTTGTTTCATGAAGCAATATCGTGATTTTGAGAAATAAATTAAAAAGAACGGAAAGGAGGTTAAAAAGGCAAAAAATCAGTTTCTTTCTTGTGCTGATCAGAGTTTCAAATACAGTTAAAGCTTATCAACAGATGGCGCTTTCTAGCAACAACGCTTTCAATCTGAAGACCCAATGAAAAGTCACACTTTTGAAATATTTTTGTTCCAACTGACTAACATTGTTATTGTTGCCTACTACCATTTGCGTTTTTATTAAAAATTTTATAAGATTATTGTCAAATCGAAAAAAAGAGTTAAAAAACGATTTTCTTTGGGTTTTTTCCTCAGCGTTTAAACTTTATATAGCTACATGTCGGAGGCAAAGGGCACTATGTCCATTTGTTTCTAAAATTGAGTTGACACGACATGTCCATATTGCAGATTTTTCACAATAATATATATATATATATATATATATATATATATATATATATATATATATATATATATATATATATATATATATATATATATATATATATATATATATATATATATATATATATATATTGCATTTTCGGGATAAGCAGAAGTATTTTTCTCACCTAATAAGGGTTTAATACCATTGCTAACTGTTGTTATGTTGAATAACACAGAAGCAAATGCCGGCAAATAAAGAGTTTATTAAAACATAATATGCGGAAATAATATCGTGCACACACAGTGCTATGCAAAAAGAACACATCCAAATCAATCAAGTAACTCACTAACAACTCAGTCAGCTTCTACAACTAATATATTTCGATTTCCTCTATCGGGAAGTCGTCACATCAAATTACGCAACTCGCGTAACTTACCTGAGAGGGAGGGGGAAAATGGGATTTTATTTGCATATCAACAACACTAACATTTACCTCGCAAAGTTACTAAATGAAATTTAATCTTTTTTGTATTCTAAGTTGAATATATATATATATATTTTTTGATTTTTGATTCAAATTATTTAATAAAGTTCATTTCGATTTAAATTATGATGTGTTTGATTACGACTAATATTCGGTTCTAGATTAGGAACTGGGTGAAGATTAATTCTTAAATACTTTGGGTCAGCTATTATGAAGTACAATTATTTTTTGATTTAGTCTTTTCTGTAACATAACTTTGTGTCTTTCATTTGCTTGTATTCGAGAGTACATTCCTGGAGGGATAGAATGTGAACCGTCAGAATGTATTTTCTGTGAAAATAAAATTTGTTCTATTAAATATGATTACATGTTTTTGTTGGGAGATTAGGTTCTTCATGGTTTGGATAACACTCATTTTTAATACACTCATATCTTTTTCACGGATATTCCATGCCCAGTAATATGTAAATATTTGTGCTGCTAACCTAAGCAGAAGATTTGAACAATGATGTAAATAATTAAATAAATTCCTGGTAGCAAATTCAGAAAATCAAGTGGTAAATATTTGTGCTGCTAACCTAAGCAGAAGATTTGAACAATGATGTAAATAATTAAATAAATTCCTGGTAGCAAATTCAGAAAATCAAGTAGTAAATATTTGTGCTGCTAACCTAAGCAGAAGATTTGAACAATGATGTAAATAATTAAATAAATTCCTGGTAGCAAATTCAGAAAATCAAGTAGTAAATATTTGTGCTGCTAACCTAAGCAGAAGATTTGAACAATGATGTAAATAATTAAATAAATTCCTGGTAGCAAATTCAGAAAATCAAGTGGTAAATATTTGTGCTGCTAACCTAAGCAGAAGATTTGAACAATGATGTAAATAATTAAATAAATTCCTGGTAGCAAATTCAGAAAATCAAGTAGTAAATATTTGTGCTGCTAGCCTAAGCAGAAGATTTGAACAATGATGTAAATAATTAAATAAATTCCTGGTAGCAAATTCAGAAAATCAAGTAGTAAATATTTGTGCTGCTAACCTAAGCAGAAGATTTGAACAATGATGTAAATAATTAAATAAATTCCTGGTAGCAAATTCAGAAAATCAAGTAGTAAATATTTGTGCTGCTAACCTAAGCAGAAGATTTGAACAATGATGTAAATAATTAAATAAATTCCTGGTAGCAAATTCAGAAAATCAAGTAGTAAATATTTGTGCTGCTAACCTAAGCAGAAGATTTGAACAATGATGTAAATAATTAAATAAATTCCTGGTAGCAAAAACAGAAAATCAAGTAGTTTTGATTTAAATGAATAAAACGTGAAGCACATATTATGCCTGGAATAAATAGAGGGAAAATAAAAAAGTAATTATAAATCTAACTAAAATTAATTATAAAGCTATAACTAAAAAAATGGGCTAATTATAAATGTCATAAAATATTTATTGAGAACTCTATTATGATCATAAATAATTCTCTAATATTTGATTTACTTTCCAAATAGCGGAAACCGTAAGTTTCGTTTGTGAACTTACATAAACAAATTAATATATTTTGTTAGATAATTGTTATAAGGGTGATTCTTTTTAAACATGACAATTCAGACCAAAAAATTTCTTCAAATTTAAAGTCTTCAAAATAATCTAAATTTTTTTTTGTATACTTCTTTAGTTACACTCATTAATATCTTACAGACAGCAGTGTAGTTTATTGACATTTGCTCAAGGAAAAAATAAAATTGAAATTCATCAAATCTTGAATGCCAGGAAAATGACATATTAGCTTAGAAGTTTAAAAAACAGTCATTTTAAGTTAATAGTAAGTAACTCAACTTAAGCCTTTATGTTAGATGGACTTTAAATTGCCTAAATTAATTCTTTTTATCCACTGTAGAAAGAAACAAAAAAATTTTTGTTGCTGATATGTGCAGAATAAAATTGTGTATAGTAATCAATCATTAAATAAATAAATAACTTTGATTAGATCCAAGCATATTACAATCATACATAAACTTGGTATTAGGTTAATAGTTGCTGCCCCTTCTTACAGTATTAGCAGTTTAAAAAAATTTCTGGTAACACTTCAATGTCCTGGCATTTATAAGCTAAGATTCAGCCAGGACAAGACAGCCAGGACAATGATAAATTCGCCATTTTATAGCATATAATTTTATTTTAATTTTATATTTTGGCCTAAGACGTTTATATTCTACAGAAAACAACAGGATTTCTTAAAATAACTCAGATAAATCTATGTAGTTTATGTTACTAATGATTTCAAGAAGCCTGGAAAATGAGAACACAAAAACCTACTCACCTTGAAAACTTTTTTGAAATAGATTTTGAACCAGAAAATTGGTTCTTTATTCATGCAACAAGACATGTTTAATATAGGAGGATATCTAATCAATCTATTAACATAAGATATTGATTGCTGGCTCTATCTATTTTGGTTATAAACGACTAAATAAAAGTAGCCAGGAAAATGACAGATTTTATTGGGACAAACAAATTATTGACGGAAAAAATTATTTTAAACGAAGTTTTTGTAAATAATACCCTCAGTTCATATTCTAGAAATGCTTACACCGATTGAGATAAGAAAATTTAGATATTGAAAAATTTATGGGAAGTTTTGAAGCTAGCTATTATTGGAAACATGGGTTGGGACATGTCAGGTAAATGACATTTTGGTATTCAATAAAATTTTTAAGGGTACAAAACAGTCAATGCTAGTGCATAGTCATTTTAAAATGCTAACAGCAATGCTATTTATTAATTTTTTTTTTTAAAAAAAGTTCTTTTAATATTATAGTATTAGATCTTGGAGCAAGGGACAGTGAATTGTCATATTTCGTGAGAATCACCCAGAAATTGATTTGTTTAATTACATTTTTGTTGCCTTAGTCTCAAAATTATATATCTAATTTTATTTTAAAAATTAATCTATTTTATTTAGGGACTACAGTTATATGGAACAGTTAATTTGAGTATTTTATTAAAATTGAAAATAACTCCTTGATTCTTTGTCGTTTTTGAAGTTTAAATATATTTGCACTAGATAAGAAATGGTAATTTACGTTATTTCAGATTTTGCACAAATTTGTGCTACATTGTTATTTTTAAAAATTTAAATAGAATTTATCTTACTTTATCATCATATATATCTTTTAAAAACTAATATAACACTACTGAATATTAGTACATAATTATACATAACTAGTAATACGTTTAGCATTATTTTAGATTTATTTTGTTAGTTAGAGAATAAGTTTAAGTAGCGTTATTAACAGTGAATTAGGCGTTAAGTATTTATTGAGAAGACTTTTGTATTTTTATAAAAATAATAAAATTTTTATCGAAACAAATAATTCTTAGCTGAGAAGTAATTATTCAGATTTATTTTTGATCCTTTTAAAAAGGGCTGAAAAACTTTTTAACATAATTGGTGCTATGGTGTCATATAATGTCTTACAAATTATTGGTAATTCTTACGAGCAATAGCATATATTACTATATCCTATATCCTTGCAAAAACACTTCTATTTAGAAGTGTTTTTGCAAGTTCTTAAGCAATATAAATTTCGTATTGTATTTATACAGAAATAACTTAAGTTGTATACGCAACTAATTTAAATATGATAAGTGTTTTAAAAACTTTAAAAGACACACGTATTATACGTTCATATTTTTTTTCTAGTTTAATATTCCAATAATAAAATTATAAAGACCAAAGCTTACAGTTTCTTTTAAATACCCAAAAAAGTTTGATTTAAATTAGTAAAAGTTATAAAATGACTTTGAAGCGTAAAAAAACATTTATTATAATATTATTAGCCTAATTTTAGTTCGAAATATTTTTTATTTCAGTAAGTTAATTTAATTTTTTTTTAAAAGTAGAATATCAATGACAACTTTTTCTTTTAATATAACTTAAATAAGGGAAAAACATCCAATTTTAATTAATTGATATATAATGTTATATGATTTTCGTAAAAAAAAAACGTATGGAAAATACATACCATTCCTCTATTTTTAAGAATATCTGGGCAGTTATCTTTTTTTCTTGATTGAGTCAAGTCTGGAAAATGAAACATTTAGGCCTTCTTGTAAAACATTTAAAATAAAATATAAATACTATCTAAACACATTTTGTATTTTATATTTGCATAGTCTGTATTAAGTTGTTTATCTACATATTGAATTGACAACTTTGTATTGACAACTTTGTCTGTTAGTTTGTTTTAATTTTTATCGACTGCGCAGCTTGACTTTAAACAATACAATAGAGTTTAGAATTATATTTCTTAATGTTAGGATGCACTTACAACTTCAAACAATACAATATTGTTACAAATTTGACAATATTTGAATAGTTTTGAAATATGAGTTATATATGATGTAAAGTTTTTTATGAGCACAAATTTCTCATATAGATCCTAAATAAACAGTACAATAAAAAAATTGCAAGAAAGTCTCGGAATTCTAACATAATTTAGAAAGAAAATAACGCGGAATGCATTTTTTTTATAGACAACTTGGTTTGGCGTCATTCTTGACAACTTGGCAATAATCTTGGCGACTATTTTGGCAACAAAATTATTGTTCTGGAAACTTCGAGATTCAAAGTGATAGGGCCAATATTTACAGAGTTATGAGAGAATCGTCTTAAAGCGATTCGAAAGTTCCGGGCTGCGTCACCTAGCCTATACATATAAATAGGAGTGTGCCTCTAGTCTACTTGTTACTGTTGTAGTGTTATCATAATTTATTGATCTGACTGCGGTCGTAAGGTCTGGGTACTACACTGCTATTTGAGCTGATATAAATAGCTGTATCTTCTTAAATTTTCAACCAAGAAATTTTTGGAGTCTTATGAACTGTTTCGTTCATACAAAATTGAAATGAACCCCTGTGTTTGGTGCGTTATTATAGAATGTATTAATACGATTTACGGAAAAAAAAATTTTTAATTTCAAAAATAAACTACAGGTTACGACAGAAAAAAAAACCTGGGAAATAATTTTCGAATATAAATTAACTAACTTCTTTCTAATTTGCATTCTCATTCATTTTTGTGTACCACTTTAATTTAAAAATATTTCATAATCTAACATTTAGTTTATGCTGAAATTTTTTTCCTTCTATCCTTTTCCTTTTGGTTATTTTACAATGTTAATCAAAAGAGCTGTTATTTATAGAGTTGTTTAAGAAACGATAAGGACAGTATGAAATCACTCTTTTCATCTGTACACAATCGTTGAATTGCGCAAAAAAAAATAAATAAAAAAATAAAAAATATGGACCACCCAGAGTAATTTTTATTTAATTATTAGATTTTCACTTTCTAGGTCTCTATATTAATGTTTCAAGGGGGTAAACTTAAATATGTTAATCAATAAGTGCAGACGATATTTTAAATTACGAGATCAGACACAAAAACGTACTTTTCTAAAATAAACATTACTTTTTTTTCGACGGATTTGGCTTTCTGACGCCCAAAACATAGGGGGTAGCCACAATCTAGGAAGTATAGTCACAATAGTTTGGTCATTAGAGCGTTCCAAAGTTTGGCTCCCTTAATCTTAATTTTACTTTTTGCGTATTTCGATATATCTCGAGAACTTTCGAAACAAACTGAAACAATTTTGCACATAATTATAAAATTCGCTTTTTCGAAGATAATTCCACGAAAAAAATGAATTTTTGTAAACATTTATTCTTTTTTTTATTATTCTATTTAAGAATGGTCAAAAAGATTTTGAATTGTGAGATGTAAAATTTTTATATCATTCTAGAGAATGTAATTTTATATGGAAAAATACAAATTTTGGGTGAAATCGGACGAATAGTTCCTGAGAAATTGAATTTCAAAGAAGTCAGATATCTAAAATTTGCTTTCGAAAGAACTATTCGACCGATTTGACTCAAATTTTCTATGTTTCCATAAAAAAATATGACATTCTTTAAAATGATGCGAAAAATTGCATACCTTTAATTTTTTTTTTTTACCATTCTTAAATAAAATAACAAAAGATAATTACTATGTACCAAATGTTATTTTTTTCAAGGAATTATCATTCGGTAAACGAATTAAATAAATATGTGCAAAAACCTTTCAATTCGCTTAACAAGTTCTTAATTTATAGCGAAATAAGCAAAAAGTAAAACTAACATTAAGGGGTCCGAATTTTGGAGCACTTTCCTGACCAAACTATGAGGATTATATTTTTTATATTGTGGTTACCCCTTACCTTTTGGGGTGTATGAAATCTTAATCCGTCAATAAAAATGTATATTTATTCAGAGAAAGTACGTTTTTGTGTCTGATTTCGTACTTTAAAATATCGTCTGTACTTATTAATTAGCATACTTGTGGTCACTTCCTTAATCCTAGAACGTGAAGATCCGATCATTAGATCAAAAGTTATTAGGGAGGTCTGTTTTTTTTTTTTTTTTTTTTTTTTCTTTTTGCGCAATGTACAAAAAAAAGGATTTTTGAAAGCAATCTCTTCGGTGGGAAAAGGATAGATTAAAGTATTTGCCGCACTTTGCTGAAAATTTCAATAATCATTCGCCCCTCAAAATCGCTTCAAAAAGCTGTGAATTTGAAATCAATTAAATTTATTTATTAGTAAAAGTATATTCTTCTCATTATTTTTTTATATTTTTTAATTTATTTATTTTTAATAAAGTTATTTTTTATTAAAATTTGTCTGATCAGGTTTTTGCCACACCCTGTATTCAAATTCAAAATTTTTAAAAAATATTATTCAATTTAACAATTTAAATTTGTATACTCACCAAATGGACTTGGAGGTTGATAACCTGGAATGCATTTATCACTAACTTGTCTTTTAGCTTCCTGGAAAAAAAACTATATTTTCACGAAAGTGATTTTAATATTTAAGTATTTATTCATATGAACGAAAATGTGACATCAAAAAATATATAGATTTGTGGGGCGAGTGTTATCGATGACGTCAGCCTTTAAACCCGGTGAACTTAATACAGCTCTCACCACCAGTGCTAAACATCCGGTAAACTTAGTTCACCTTTCCCGGCTAGCACACAAAATCCGGTGAATTTAATACAGCTCTCGCTGGGTTTTTTTCAAAAACAACAATAAATCGATCAAATGGTATCCGTTCATGAAATTACGTCACAGATAAAATTCTGGCAGGAAAGTAATTTAGCATAACTACCACTAAAATCATTAAATAGCAATTCATTAGCATATAAGACAAGTTAGGTCGATACTAAATCGGGCACCTTTTGATAGATGAAGGTTGACCTTGTCGATAACATTCATCTTCCCCCCCCCCCCCCCCCCAGATTCAATCTCGTGTGTTTTTCGTTTTCTTTCCTTTTTTTCTTCTTCTTTTTTTTTTTTTTTTTTAATGTTAAATTATATGGCGCATAAGAGTATTATAATTTTAAAACATAGAGAAAAATTTTATGGGACTATTCTGTTTTCAAATTTTATTTTACTAATTTTAATTAATTTCAACTAATTCCTTTTTAAAAATAGATTTTCAAATTATTATTCTTTTTCTTGTCAGAATTTTCTTGCAATTTAACTGCATTTTCTGAAGAACTTTGATTTCGACAATGTTTTTTTTACGCTAATACACATTACCAAAAAACGTTTATTGTAGAATTCTTTGAAATTTTATAGATTCTACAATGATTGAAGATAGATTACACATTGAAGATTTTCTACAATGATAGCTATGTTTTGAACTAAAAACTAAGGTCTAAAATTAAATTTATTATTTGTATCAAGCTTTAAGTAACGATATTTACTTTTTTTTTTATTTTTAAATCGGCTATTCAGCAATGTATATAAGTCTAGATCATTGTTTTTCTTTTTTAATATGTTTTTTAAGGATTTTAGTTGAAAGAACAGATAAACACATTATTTAATCCAGAAAAAATTTATTCTGAAATTCAAACGTTACAGTTTGTTGTAGAGCTGTTAGCACGAGATGAAAAATTTGTAGTTTTTAAGCTCAAAATTGCCCATATTTTGGAAAATGTTTTTTTTTTAATATTTAACTTTTACTTTACATTTTTAAATTTAGGATCCCATGCTTACCAAACAGTAAAATTAAGTTTAAATCTAGTTTTTTTTTAAATAAGGCGCCGAAACCAGTGGGATATATTATACATTTATAAATAGAATACTGCTAATAACTTATATTTTTAAGCTCAAAATAAATCATAAAACTTCACTTACATAAAGCTCTTTCATAAGTATCTCTTCTTGGTAGCTGTCTTTGTCTTCGACTTGACAAATAGCTTCCCCATTTATTGTTTGTTGATATTTACTTGGTGTATACATCACAGAATCTGGTGTTGTAGCTTGTGTTAGAGCTTTGGGACTTCCTATTCAGAATATCAGTATAAGATTAATAGAATGAAGTATGGACATTTATAACACTTATAAAGTTTAAATTGAGAGCCCTTGCGAGAAATATATATATATATATATATATATATATATATAACATTTTTTGGTGAAAAAGCATTTTACGGTACATAGTACTATAGTACTGGCGCCCTGAATGTAAGTACTAGAAGTGTAAGTACTCGATGGAAATTTTTACTACGTTGTAATTAATTTGCTTTCGTGCCTGTAACAATGAAATTTTGTAATCACAATTTCGTGCCTTGCCCTATTTCCTAGAATACTCAATTGCAATACAGTTTTTAAATTGTTTCATAATGGCCGATCGAAGCTGAATGTATCATTATTTTACAGCGAAATCAAATCTATCCCCAATCAAAACAACGATTTTATTTTTAACAAGCTGAAGAGCTCAAATTGTATCTGCTCTTCTATGCTTATTTACAACGCACGTTTTACATTTAAAAGCACAATTTATTGCTGTTTGCCGAAAAAGAATTATGTCAAGAATGTGTCTCCGTGTTAACATGACATCGGTGACATCAGCACCAGTTACTGCAGGGAGCATATGTCCTGCACTTATCAGGGAGAATCTTCAAACTTCTGAATTGATTGGCTCTAAGTCTTGCTATAATCGATGTCCAATTTCTGGGGCAGTTAAGCTGGTTACTAGAGGCTTCTTAAAAGTGTGAGGTGGACATCTGTTTTTAGCTACTGCGTTATTTTGGCTGAAGTACTTTGTACAACTAAATAAGATTCTTTTCACAACACTTAAATATTTACTTTATTTTCTTCATTTATAGAGAAAACAGTCGGCAAAGAATTCTGTTAGGTTAAAAAACATTTCGCTATAAAAAGAACGAATTCTAAAAGAAATTAAAATAAACAACTTAAAAAATAAAAATGCTGTTGCCAGCCATAGAATTTTTTGAAAGTTAACTTAGCAACATAAATCAAAATGACATAGAAGCACAACTAGATCAAAATTACGAGACCTGAGCGCTTGAAGTAACAAATCCTTCAATTCTATAAGTGTTGTATAGCCAAATGCCAATGTTTTTAAAGCAATTCTCTCTCTCTCTCTACTATTCAGACTACTATTTCATATTGTTTTACAACTCATGGCTTTAACACTCTGGTGGGAAAGACTTTAAAACAAAACTTACAACAGTTACTTTTCTCAACAACGGAAATTTAGAATAGTGTGATTAAGAAAAATATGTGAACTGTTTGCAATTTCAAATTAATATTGAAATGCACAGGTTTAGAATTTTCTACAGTGAAAAGTTTTCGGAACTTCAGTATTCAAAAAAGTATACAAAAGCTAGACGTTAAGAACGTATCCAATGAGAGAGCAAAGCGAGCAATGAACTACGAAAGCAGTTCCGGGGGTCAGCGAGCGCCAGCGATCAGGGAGCGAAGCCTCCTAGAAATTATATAATATATTATATATTATAAAAATATATATATAATAAACCCATTTCTATGAATAATAAAATTGTAAGTTTAAAGGCTTTCCTGCTTATTACTAACTGGATTTATCATAATATTATTATCAATCATTGTTGAATCATCTATAAAAGTCCCCATGATTCTTCAATTAGATGCAAATTCAGTTTAATTTCCGTGCCTAATAACAATTGAAGTTAGAACTGTTTTCTTGAACGATGCAAAGCAAAATCTATTGTTTTCATCACCAAATAAATCAATCATTCCATCGCTAGTATAATTGTTTCTTAAATGGTGGAAAATAGAGTTTTTAAAATGCAACATAACATATTCTTCTACTGAGATTAGACACTCGAAATTATATTTACCTCTAGAACGGTTGTTTCTGCTTTTTCTTCTTTTAATAAAGCAGCTGACAAGGATAATGTTTAAAATCAGAAGCAGTGTCCCAACTACAGATACTATGACAAGCAATAATTTCGGCAGTTCTGAGTTTTTGTCATTCAGAGCATCAAGGCTGGCACCAGTGGGTGACAAGTTTCCAGGTTTCCATTCTAAATATTAAAAATAATCTATATTAAAAAATAACAATTTACTAATTTTTATTGAGATTAATTTGATCATAATTGATTATAATTCAGAAAACGCACAAAAAGAACTCCAGAATACTTTGGCTGCCTTCTTATCTTGGTATTCTTTTTCTAGAAGTTTGCTAAGCTGAAAGTTTTTTTTCGAATAATGTTTAGTAATTTATTATTCAATATAGGAGTTGAAAAATTTTTGTAGAGTGGAGCACACCATAAGTATTGAGAACTTCATAGAATTTCATGGCTGAAAATTTCATTGTAACAACGCTTTCTTATCAATACATATTTCTTTTTTATACGTCTTTGAAATAGAACGCTTATTTACCTAAATTATCTTAATTACATTTTTTCTAGTAATGATTTTCAAAACTGTTGTTCAAATAGGCTCATAATTAACAATTTAATCGAAATTTTTATGATTTGGCGAGTAACTTGACTTATTGTCAATATGCATTATTAACAAAAATGTATATAGTTTCGGCAATTAGTTAAAATCACATATCATAGTGAATATTACTTGTCAAAATTGACCCTACGATACAAAACTAATTCTACGTTGCAATGCTCTCATATTAACTATGGTGACAATATAAAAATCGAAAATAGTACTGCGAGTGTGTAAATAAAGTTTTATATTAATATCTTTTTGTGTCCGTTAAGCAATTATATATCTCCATTTTTAGGCAATTATTCGCTTTTATAAAAAAGAAAAATAATAATTTAAAGAAATGGACTATTTTATTTACATAGTAACATTCAAAAATAAATTGAAAGAAGATGAAATATAATTTTGTTTTTAAATATTGACCATAAACGGGGTTTGAATCCCAAACCCTCGGGTCTAGCAATTGCCCCTTCGTGGGCCCCCTAATATATCTTTAATTATTTGCTTTCTTACGGTAGTATAATAAATTATCTTAATATCCGTTTGAATTTGAAAATTGTAGGTTAATATTAAGGGGAGATATACTATCATTTATATGCATAGTAATATGAGCAAAAATTATTTCAACTCATTCCATTCTGGTTGACATCGTATTTTACACGCTAACATAAGTACATATTTTAAGAATACAAGTATTGTTAAGCATTATTCCTATGGATCATTATCTTCAAAAGCAGCCAACTGAAACCTAGATGAAAACGAAGGGAATAAGCAAATTAAGTAAATCATTCCCACAACAGTCTATAATTAGTCATGGAGCGTTGAGACTTCACAATTTCATGACAAAGCATGGGCATTGACAAGATAAATTTACTTCCCAAAAAATTTTCTACTCATAAATCTGAAGCTTGGTGGGCTTCAAGCCACCGCCGATTATCAAACTCCGATCTTTCGAAATGACAGTCATTCGCCTTTGACCACAAAGCCATTGCCGTTCAATCAGAAACGAATAGTGATTCATCTACATACTTATTACTCTTACGTGGTACCAAAATCACGAATATTTCTCTATATAAATTGGCAACACTAAAGTTATCTATAAAACTTAACTTTGTTAGATTGCCTTAAGTATTTTTTATAACTAATGTTAAATAATTAGTTATACGCTAAGTGTTTGTTTAGATTGATTTTGTTAAGATGTTTTAAATAATAATTTGAGTAGTATTAAATAATTAGCTATACATTAATATTTATTTAGACTCAGTTTGTCAGGTTGTCTAAAGTGATGGTTTAAGTAGTGTTAAATTGTTAGTCAAACTTTTAAGTATTTATGTTGAATAAGTTTGTGTTTTTATAGAAATTAAAACTTAGTCGCGAAGTAATTATTTAGAATGATTTTTTTTATCCTTCCCAAAATGGATGTAGAAATTTTAGTTACGAATTGTGCTATGGTAGAGGGCTAAAGAGAATAGAAGGGCTGGTTCACTCCTTTGAAGAAACTCTCGCCGCGCCAATCCTCAGATTTTCTCTAGTGACGTCACTTTGGCGCAAAGCTCGAACTTTTACTTCAAGAACAGAGCGTTCGGCCTTACTAGCTCTAACTAATATTGGAGCACTTATTTTTGTGACATATTCTAAGACATTTGTTATTTTCTATATTGACTTTCCTCAGTTTTTGCTGTGAATTTACAAAAATTTAGAACTATTAACGAAATGCCAGTTTGCGCGATTGCAACTTGCAAAAATTCTGATAGAAAAACAGAAGGAAAAAATATAATTTTCCGCGTGTTCCCTAAAGTAAATGAGCAACTATGTAAAGAATGGATTCCGAAATGACGCAGTTAATATAAAACAGCAATACGTTTTTTCTATCGTTAAGAACTTTTATGAAAATTCGTTATCTAAATAGAAACCGCCTCGTTACTTCAAAAAGAAAGGCGGGTGAAATAAAATTAAAAAATGAATAAATTCAAAAAAAATTAAAACGTAAGTAAAAAGTATAATAGTGTATAGTTGAAATTCTCCTAATTTCATAAAATATTTTTTAATGTAGTTATTCTAAATATTTATGATTTTTTTTTAAAAAATATATTCTCTTAAATTTATATATTTATAAATTATATCATCTTTAATTTAAATATCTATAAACAAATGTAAAATTTCTAATGTCATTATGAATCTAAATTATTATTTTGTTTCAATAATTAGCGTTTAAGGTTGATGTTTCCTAATGATTAAGTATGAACAAGTTGCTATTAACGGCATATTTTAAAATCAGGGATTCTAAATTTAACTCAACTTATTGTTATAAAAGAATATGTGGATTAAAAAGTGTCGATATATGCTTTCATTTTTCTTAATAATTAAAGTTAAAACTGAACTTTTTAAAATAAAGTATTTATAGTGTCATTTTCGCCAACTAGTAAAATATTTTTATAAGTTTAAAATGGTATTTTTTTAATATTATGGCCAAGAAAAAAATTTTGAACTATGTTTATGAACGAAAATAATGTGTAAAGTGTGAAAGCTAATAACCAGAAAAAGTCTAACTTGTTTTTACAGACAGAAAGATGCAAAGTTATTATAATTTCTTTGCTTGCGATCTCCGAGATCTGTGGACGTCATGAGGAGGGAAATCGTAGCTTCAGCTTCTATTCTCCTTAGCCCTGGCTATTGTTACGCCTATTACTGTTGACGGAATTCTCCCTTTTCGAGCAATAAAAAATAAATTATTCAAGTTACGGCTCGAGAAGTGCGTTAGGAAGTAGTACAGCATGTAATGAAGCATTGGTAATAGTTTCACTTTTTATCTGAATGAGATGGAAAAGATTTTAATAATTCTACCATACTGAAATGTCTCGAATTCATACTCAAGGTGCTTTGTATGATTTAATGACTCATAGACAAATTTTTAATTAATACTGAAATCAGAATATTCTTTGATAATATGGTGGACGTTTTTCAAAAATAGTTAGAATTTAAATAGATGTATTTTCTCAAGGTTTAAGCCGCGGGAATATCAAGAAATACAGAATTATTTTATAACAGTACAGAAAGAAACAAGTATTCACGTACTTTGAGTGAAAGCACGGGCATTTTCTTGACTGTACATGCTTTCTCCTAACATATTTCTCGCCGACAAACTAAATGTGTATTCTTTTTCAGGCTCTAGACCATTCAGTGTGAAGACAGTGGTATTGGCAGGAAATACATCGGTGTACTTGGCATTGGTGGAATCTGTTTCTTGATAGCGAATTCGGAATTGCTGGGGAAGACCACTGCTGTAACCAGGAGTCCAGCTGAGCACAACGCTGTCGGACGAAGTATTTACTATTCGTATGTTATAAGGTGGATCGGGTGGACCTAAAAATGATGGAAAGAAAAATGCAATTTTAAAAATCTTATTATATTGTATAGTAGATGTGGTGTTCTTAAAAATAAAATATTAGAAAAATATCTCATTTTACAAAATTTACTATAAATAGATAATTTATTCTACTAAATATATTTCATTAAAAATTAATTTCTTATTGAAATTATTCCACTTTAGTTAAACTTAAATTAAAACAAAATTTTAATAAAATAAAAGTTTATATTTTAAATTCACTTAATCATTTCTGTTCAACGATTAAATTCTGAATTTGGATATTTCATATTCGTGCGTTCTAGAAATAAACATAGCTTAAAAAGGAGCATTTGAGATGTTTTAGGCTTATTACAATCAACCAATAAGCCTCGAAGCTATTTAAGAAATGAACGAAGAATGGGTGAATTTGCTTCAGCTTATTGAAATTATCTTTTAAAAAAACGATTCACAAAATATATCACTACTTTGAGCTTTTTTCAAACTTCCTGAAATAAAGCAGGAAAACTGAATACTTAATAATGGCTTTTCAAATTTGTTTAATGACATGTGAGTTCACTCCCTTGTTTAAAAAAATATCAGGCCAGAAACTCCATCTATTTGCCTCTATTAATCTAATCATATAGAGGATTACTTAAATATTGCTGATTGCAAAATGCTTGATACTTTTTTTTTTCAATTTGCCTATAAAATTTATAGTTCTGAGGGCTCGCTGCAATAAACTTAAATAAAGTTAAAGTGTGTCACAACCGTTCTTTGTGAAACGGGTTTTTTGGTGGTTCGTCTTTTAAAACACACAGAATGATGACGAGGACTTATATACTCAAATCAAAATTTTTGATGGTTTTCCATTTATTGTCCAGTATATCCTTGATGATAAACATCAATAATTCCATCATGAACCATTATATTTTTTGATGTTAACCAATATAAGTAACCATCTCCCCAATGCAGGAATTCGGACAGATTAAAGATGGCCAAAGATAAGAATAGCTACTTGCTTTTACAATTTGTTCATGTTGAACCATCAGAAATTTCCCTCATTGCTTCTTAGAAATCAAATGTTGGAACGATCATGAACCATCATCACCCCAATGTAGGAATTTGGACTGATTTATGATGGTTCCATATGAAATACCAAATTGGTTTGATCATATATTCCTAGGAAACAACAACAATTCCCATTAAACCAGCATGGAAATTTATAATTAGAACCATTATGGATTGCTGGTCCATGAGAATCAAACTTCTCTTGATGGTTAATTATCATCGTATTAAAGTTGCATTTTTCATCATGGAATGATGGAAGTTTGTTGACACATGAAAAACCAGGAACGCAAAATGGAATTCGATAATGGTGGCCATCAAATGATGTTGTACCATCATGAATCGCACTGAAACCAACATAAATCATCAAATTTTTTGATGGGATCATCAAGAATTTTGACTTGGGTATAGGTCGTGGATTATTGTGCTCAATTTTTACAAATATAACAATTTTCGAATCAAATTAAAGTACAGTTCTGGTGCCACAATACCATCACTCCCTTCACCTTCATCCATATTTACTCTGTCTGCATCAATGATCAACGAGAGAGTTCTTCTCTTCCAATTCTTCCCCCTCCACGGATAGTAAATTACTCTTCCCGTGTCCATCACCCATTGCCCCTCAGGTCAGGGGTCGTCCAGATGCGTGGGAGTGGAATCAGAATCCTGACAAACTGATTACGTAGGTAGGTAATTCATTTACGTCGCACTAGAGCTGCACAATGGGATATTGGTGATGGTTTAGGAAGTATCCATGAAGATGGTCTGAAGACAAGCCATCACAGTTTTGATTCTCTGCAGATGGTTTCCCTGCTTTGGTAGTCAAGTGACCTGCGCGTGAAGTCGAGCAGTTTACAGTAGAACAGTTTAACGAGGACCTATACCACGCATCCTCGGTCAGTACGCAAGTTGATCAAAGTGATCCTCCACCCGCTTACTGACCACAACCAGTGATGCTTGACTTCACTATTCTTCTGGGAACCGTGTCTTTACTATCAGTCCACTGTAGGACTCTGACAGACTGATTAAAACGTCTAGAGACTTTTTCAATTTACTTGGCACGTTGCAAAATGATGACACTATCTGCCACGAGTCGAATTATGCATTTAAATTAGCCTAATATATAAACAGCTTACCTCTTCTTCGAAGTTTGACTTTGACATGATCATGCCCCAGTTCATTTCGAGCGACACATGTGTAGTAACCGAAATCGTTGGCTTGAAGGTGCTTGACAAAGAGGACGCTTTCCCACGTCATGTCGTCTAGTTGGGCAGCTTGGGAAGCGTATTTACTGCTGCTGAAGTTATCGCCAATAACACCGCCATTATATGACCAGACGAAGCTGATGGCTGGCGCCCCCTCCGCCAAGCAGACTAATCTGGCAGCCTCTCCTTCCTCTCCTGCCACGTCTACAAAACTGTGTGGAAGTCGCACTTCCGGTTTGACTGCAATTGAAAATCAATAATTAAAAGCAGGACATTTAAAATTTATAGACATAACTATTTAATTCAATAGTATTTCAATAGATTATTATTCAATAGATAGGTAAGTATTTCAATAGATATATTATTCAAAGAATTTTTACAGCACACGATAAAGACAAGGTTGAAGACTTGGACAGAGGTCCGGAAGCGTATAGTGATCTACTAATTCTTCGATCTCAATTGAAGTAAGTTTGCGCATGAGACGAAAATATCTTTCATTTTGTAACAATGAATTCTTAGCAGTTGGTAAATAAATTGGTGACTTAAGTTATAGATTAAGAAATAAAAAATATGAATTATATCTTTGAAAGTTTGTTACAGTTATTTAACGCGTGATGAATACGACAATTTTATTTAATGCGGAACCGTTTAAAGATATAAAAATTGAGGGAAAAGTGAGCAAATAAAAAAAGTAGCACCCTGGTTCTGATGATTGGATTTTCATGAACTAAGCACCGAGCTCCAAAAATGCTAACTATTTAGTTGAAGTATGGATACAAAAAAAGTATTTTTTTATTTTTTATTTTCTCTGAATAAACATATATTTGTTTTCGACGTATTTCGATTTTCTGTAAAATATGAGGGGTATCCACAATATGGACAATATGGTGTCCCAATTTTTTTAGTCAGAAGAATGGTCATAAACTTGGGCTCCTTCATTTTAACTTCTTCTGCTTTTCACCACATCTCGGAAAGTTTTTAAGGGAATAAAAAAAAATTGCACATAGTTAAAAATATAATTTATCCAAAAATTAGAAAACCCAAAGGTTAGAGAAAGTATTTTTTGTATGTGTTTGCATTCATAACTTAATTAATAGTTTGCACTAATAATTGAACATATTTTAATTCTCCTTTTTATACCATTGAAACCGGGTGTTACATTTCGAAAAATACGATTTTTAGATCAAACACAATTTAGGTTAAAATTTTTAAATGTTCCACGTCATGAAAAAAAAGTCTTCTTATTTTTAGGGGTTTAGTAACTGAGGTAAAAGGAAAACTTCGAGATACCTGACTTTAAAATCTTCCATTTGTACTCACGACGATTTAATTGCAGTAATTGTCATAAAAGAATGTTATAAACGTATCTTTCATTTACTATATTACATCTTTTTAATATAGATGCCGTGTTCCTTTCCGTATCCACTAAGTTGCAGATAACTGGTTTTGAAATTGCATCAGTATCAAAACAATTCCAGGTTTTTTTTCTTCACATTTCTCATGCACATTGATTCTGCACAGTGGTTACGAATAATACGATCATAAGGATTGAGAAAAGCAACTCCTGGCCAGAAATGTCATTGTATGCCCCTAGAGGCGCTTCTGTTTTATGGACTAGCTTCTCATACGCATTTGAATTTTTGCCTTTTTTTACCTAAATTATATTAATATTATATAATTCTTTAATAGTTATTGTCAAATATTACTTTCAGATAAGCTCTGACATGGTTATTTTGCGTTCTCCAATGTTTTAATGTCTGACTTGTCAAGCTTACTAAGCTAGAAGACGAATCACTTAAGTACAATGAAACGGATATTTCCAGATCTACTTAAATGCAATTTTTGATGATAATTCTTAAAATACATAAAATTAAGATTATTTAGATAAAACAAAAATTTCAAATTCAAATGTGCGCATGCAATCAGTTCATAAAAAAGTGCCCTTAACCCTTTGATACAGATAGGATGCCAGTGTCCCTTTTATTTATTTTTTCTGCCACCTTAATTACAAGCAAAATATATCTTGGTCTTTAATTATAAAAGACATTCTAATAGTTTCTAAAAAATCCTTGAAATCCACGGAATTATATTTGTGCATAAAAGTAAATTGTAAAAAAATTCATATTCAAAAATTTTTCAATAATAGATTTTATAAATTAGTTAAATTTTAATGGTGGATAACTATTTCTCTTAGATCTAAATATGTGCAAATTTGAAAGAGTATCGTTTGGAAATGAGTTGTGTTTAGAAGAATGTGAATGAGTTGTGTTTACATTTAACGCAGAAAAGACATCGGTGTTATTTATATGTTATTATCGGCTCCTATAACCATAAACTATTAAAATGCTTAATATATTATTTGTTTCACTTATTTTGACCTAACTAAATACAAAATAATGAAAAATATAAAAGAATATATATTAATAAAGCTTCTGGGTAAAAGTGTTGATGACATGTCTGGACATGGTTTCTAATGCAATTTTAAATCCTTCTGATGCTAAGTTTGAAACCACCTTAAGGAATAAGAACAGGTATCTTAACAGGTCATATTAAAGAAGTTTAGCTTCCTTTGAATGTTATAAAATTGATATCCTAAAATGGTACTACTCAGTATATCTAGGGCACTCACTGAGAATGCTTTAAAAATTATTAAGTAATCATTAAAAACTTCTTTTTAATTTTTTTGCTTAACTTAATCATCTTTAATTTGTAATAATTAATTTGTAATATATATTAATATAAATCGCTATTATGTAACCATAAAACTATAAATACATTTAAAATAAAAGCATGATGTGGATAGGTGTGGCAAGTTGTCACCTAAATCTAAAAACCACTCACAACTCACACTTGACTATCAGCTGTGCCAACATCACCGCTTCTGTGCCAATACCATTGAAGGCGACACATTCAAATTCGCCAGCATCCTGTCTTGACACGTTCATCACTGTAAGTGTAGATTTGCCTCGCTCAACTGTTTCATGTGTCCGACTCATATCAAACCCTTTACGCCGCCAAGTGATCATTCGACTAACGAAAGGATTGGCTATTGCTTGGCATTCAAAATCAGCATTCTCGCCACTTCCTGCAACAACGTTCCGCGTTAACTTAGTTATCCTAGCTGGATCTGCAAATAAAATACAATAAATTTGAAATATAAAACCACAGTAATCAAATTTTTAAAAAATAATTAAGGGTGATGAAAAACTTGTAGCATGGTGGCAATACAATCGTAAAAATTTTAATAAATGCTTTAATGCTAAATTATTTTTACAATAAAAAATATTATTGTGCGTTATATGTATCTTGCCCAACTTGTATTAGATAAATTAAATACAAGATAATGCAATATCATGTTTACGAGATAACATCAATATAAAGCAAGAATACAGGATAATATCGATATTATACTAGAATACAAAATAATACCGATATAATGTTTGTTTACCTCTGAAAATAGACTACTTAAAGAATAATGACATATGAATCACCAACTTGTTATAACTCGATAAGTGCCATTCAGAATTTGTTTCAAAAAAATATTTTGTAGGAGAAGGTATTTTCAATTCACGTAACAAAGGGAAAAAACAGAACTGGAACATGATCTAAGCTATTATATGCTTTAACTGTATGTGTTAAATCTACAACAAAATAATTTTCGAATAAATCTGAACTGGTCTCTTCGAGTTCTTCAACCTCTTGACTCACCCATACTTTATTAATAACCTATTCTTGGAAATAAATAAACGTTGTACTAATGCCATATTTAGGGGAGAGTGGGATAAGCTCGAGCTGTTAATATCCGAAGGCCTTTTGGAGCTATACCGTTCGACCTAGAAACAGTCAGATTTAATCAATATATTCATTGTTAAGTAATGTACCATAAATCATCCCTAAAAATTTAAAGACGAACTATTTTTTGCTTCCATATGATTTTTTTCTAGTAAAAGTCATGCTTACACATGCACCCGGCCTAAATCCACTACTGAGGAAAGGCCGGTAGAATATGTTAAGTCCATGGGAAAATTTGAAAACACTAGAATTTCAGTGAAAAAGTAACAGACATTTCTATTTTTTATGACCATTTAAGAAAATTGTGCATGGGCTCAAACTATGGGAAGTGACAATTATCCCAGAATCCGGGACTGTTGAGAAGCTAAAAAAATTCCTTAGAAAAAAAAATAAAGTGTGTATTAGCTAATTTTTTTTTAAAAAAAAGAAGACTGCAGCGAAGTTCTTACTTCTATATAAAAATTACAATTTAGTATAAAGGGGCTTCAAAATTAATCAAAATATGAAAATAAGTGTTATTTGTGGTTTGAAGAAGGGGCCTGAAATACATTTTGTCCTAAGGCCTGTAAAACCTTTGTTCAACCTTGCATTACAGCTTCTGTGGCGTCATAGACATGCATCAAAAAAGTACTACCCCGAGAGCAGAGATTATCCTTCTTTTTTAGTTTGCTTATGAATCTTTAGTAAACGCATTATAAGCTGGACAAAAAATTTTATTTGGTGCAGAACTTAATAATCGCCATACAGTTTTAAAAATAACTTATGTGACAACAACGCAGAACAAACCAAATCTTATTGTCTGTCTAAACTTGTTTCTTTAATCTGTGCAAAAGTTATCTCATTTAAAATTCAAATAGAAATTTTAATGATAATTAAGAAGTTTGTAGCTACAGGTGAGTGAAATGTGCTATGCATAGTAACTTAAGCGTTGATATATGAATTTTCTCTTAACGTGAATCTGAACACTACTTTTAGAAGTATAAGCTATTCTGCTAAGAAAAATAAAGCCTCGGCTTAAGTGCCTTTTCTTGAAGCAAAGCTATAATTTTATACTATCTATGCCATCTTGCAGTAAAGAATTATTTGGGCTTTAGAATGGACAAATGACTTGAATATTTTAAAAGTTCAAACTTTTTTAAATGCCAACAATTTTATAAGATTTTTTCCACCTAAATTAAAATGACTAAAATCAGTGAATAATTCTCAATTTTTGCATATTTGGATGATTCCTGATAATGCAGCAATCCTGTAACTTTTTCAAAAATAAAAAAGACTCTAAACGCTTTACATTTTTTACAAAACTATTTGGCATATTTGGACGTTTGACGTCATTTCCAACTTAGCATTAAAGGTGCTGGTTAAAGACAGGATTAACGTAACCTAACAGTCATAAATAACTGTTGGAAACCCACAGAAGTTGAAAGAATATTATATTATTCGCAAAAAAATTCCAACGTTCATGTAACGACACAACCTTCGGAAAACAGCCTTAACTCATTTGTGCATAGCGTCCCTTTATTGGGATGGTTACTTTTTCGAAAAATAAAAATGTGGCAGCACATGTATTATTAATATTTATGTTGCCAAAACAAGATAGATTTATCTGCAGCTATATAACAATATTATACATATTTATATTTAGATCGAAGCAAAATCAAAGACTTCAACTTATTAGCCAGTGAATTAACCAAACATCAAAAATGTTAGCCAAATTTAAAAAGTCTTAACCAAAGGATTCTGTCAGACAATATCTCGTGATCCGGCAACGAATGTGTTAATCTGTATTTTTTAATTTCTTTTTCTTGTTGCTTTTTTGTTGCTTACATTATCTTGTCTTAATATATATCTAAATATATAATATATCTTGACTAATTAGTTATGCGACAAATCTAATGGAAATTACTGTAAACAAATAAATAAATATATTTATGTAATTTTCAAGATCAAGGAGAATATATACTTTTACTTTCGATAGATGAAATTGTTAGCCAATATTTTCGTCAAAACAACATTTATTTTTCAAATATACCATTTTATCGCATTTGGCGAGTTGGCGAATGCTTAGCTTGGGCCATGATAGTGCTTTTTAAAGGCTAAAGTGGTAAAAAACAAAACGAAACATCCACTCCATGTAAACTAATATGCATTACTGCTGCTGACGTATTGGGGCTTTTCATATATAGGACACTTTTCTGTCTCAGGCATTAACCTGTTAAGCTATTGGGCCAGTACTAAGATTTAATACAAGTAATACCAAATTATCAAAAATAGTATTGCAAATATTTTGAATTCATAGAAAACATGTGTTATAATTCAATGTTATGATCATCTGATACTTACAAATGACATTTATGTTAACACTTGTCCACGTTACGCCTTCAGTGTTAGCAGCTTCACAGCCATATTCACCCCCATCTTCTCTTGCCACGTCAGTAAGTTCTAAAAGAGGACCTCTGTACACTGCTCTGTGTCCATATCTAGCCCCGCTGGGTCTTGCACTTCCGTCTGCCATGTCCAACAATGGCAGACCATTTCTTGTCCATGAGTAGGTCACTAAAGCAGGATTTGCTTTCGCTGTGGCGTTGACTACTGTGGATTCGCCCTCCATAACATCAAAACGTTCTGCAGGGTTAATAAGGAATTCTGGTTTATCTGTAAAATAAAAATAAGGTAATGGGCTTAAAAATTGAGAATATATTCTTAAAGGTTGAAAAAAATTTCTTCAAAATAGTCATATAGTTTTTATACAAAGGCTCAAGAAAATTTGTTTGGTTAAGGCGTAGACTCACTGACCTTTTAACAACAGAAAAATTTCGACGAATCAACAAATAGCTGAACTCCGTTGCTGGTTGCCACGATTTTTTTGTTTTCATTGACGTCACCTTCGGGTTACCATAATTTTTGCTTAACATTATGCGATTCGTTCTTAATATAGCTTTATCTTCGCAATAAAGACTGTCCGAAAGACAAATGTTTTTTTTTTTTTTTTTTTTTTTTTTTGGATTGAAACAAAAAGGTAAAATTATGATATTTGAAAAGAAATTTACAACTTTTTTCACTATTTGATATAGATTGTTTTTAAAGTCTTTTGATTAACACCCATTATAAATGTTATAACGTTTTGCTTAGTGTTTCAGTGGTTTTAAAAAGACTTTTATGAAAACACAACAGAAATCCATTATATTTTGGCTCCGTTCTTGGCGTCAAAAATTTCAGAAATAAAAGAGACACCCTATTGTTAACTATTACCATTTATTTCAGGAGATGCGATCTGTTCAGAGTAATGTAGATTTTTGGGGTCAGTTAATTTTAAGCTTAAATTGTAGAATCGGAGGCCCCTTGGTTTATACTCTTAGTTTGGCTGAAACCCAGTATCTATTCACCATGATATTATTTGCTGTCTTTTCTTTCAATAACGTCGAATTCGCATTACCGAAACTTTCATTTCTGTTACATGAAAGGTTCTTTGTTTATTTTTTCTTGCATATTTTGTTTTAGTTGTTTTAAAAAAAATCTAAAAAAGCATAACAAAAATGAATTATTTTTGGGCACCGATCTTACCACCAAAAAATTGCAGGAATAAGAGAGCATCTCGATTGTAAACACTTATCAATTTAAGAATGCATCATACAAGGAAAAGACCATTTGATTAAATGATGGGATTAGGATACTATATTGATACAATACGAGATTAGCGTACATGCTACTGATATGTTAATACTGGCAAAACGAAATTGCATAGAATGCTGACACTTACCGGCAAATAATTAAATGATTAATTTCAAACTTTGAGATGCATTGCAACAACATGTAATGCAATACCAAGTAAGAAATCATCTAGGTATAAAATACGATGATTTTATACTTTTAATTAGAATAATAATGATATATGTTTTAACATTGGTAGAAGTACGAAGTAAATTTGTATTTTATTCATTTTAATAAGAGAGGTATAGAATTTTAGTGACCACAATGCTAAGTGATAATAAGATTAACCGAAATACTAGCCCGGCATCGATACCTTTAACCATTTTCAGCTATTCATTAGCCATTTCTTTAAAGTATCGGTTAATTACCTGGTTTATTCTTTCCCAGCATTACCGACTCTGATGTTTCTTTCTAAATAAATGACCACTACACGGTATTTCTAACCCAGATATTATATTTTATTTTATAACTGTCATTGAAAACCGACCCAATTTTTGGGTTTACGACTGCTAATATTCAACTACGAAGCCTTTTAATTTTGAACACAAACCATAAGACAAGGAAACTCTTGGATCAAGCATTGGGAGAAATTTTATCCTCGTTGAGGACTTTTTATATGGAGCTAACCCGCCCTTGCGTTACTTAGAGGGGAAGACCACGAAAAATTTCCATGGTTAGCCTGACGGCAAGGTGATTATTACTCATGATCCATCTACCACTGAGGATATTTCACGTCAGCACTCTGGTCGAGGCAAGTCGGATGCGGAATTCGTATCGACCAACCATCTTTGGGATTCAAACCTGGTTCACCTAATTGGAAGGTGAACGTTCAATCCCCTGAGCCATCGCAACTCGCAGATATTTAAAGGCCGTTCCCTGTTACTGATGTTTTTTTTAATCGGATATTACTGATAATAGATGTAATCAGTACTGATCGCTGCGCTCGCCTGTGACTGATTTGCTGGATTCCTTTCAGATTGCTAAATTCACTCGCTACCCACTTATCTAATTTAATCTAGCTTGGTACTCTTTTTTTTTTTTTTTTTGGAGACTTTGGAGATAAGAATTTTAACTTTTGATTGTTTGGTAAAAAGCATACGTATGTCCTAAGTAACGATATTTCTTCCAATGTTCAAACTGTCTAAATTGCAAAAACAAATTCTCCACTGGGATAGTAATAAATCACAATAATTTTTTTTCTTCATAAGAACAGAAAAAAAAATTGAGCAAGATCAGTTTCCGGGTGACTAATTTTCACTTGTTCTTTTTATCAATGAAACAAGTTCCGTCGGATGTACTTGAGCCGCTAATTGAAACCGTCTACAAGAACTCAATTTCCGAATGAGTTGCTTTTTTTTATTTCCTCTCAAAAGCTAGCTTTACTCAAAATAAATTCTTTTTCTGTTATTCGATAGTAAAGTAATCTGACATTATCTAAGACTTACCCTCTCCATTTCTTTTATCTCGCAGAATTGTTTTAACATCATTTTTTGAGTTAGTAATTTATCCTCTGATAACTTACCAGTCTTTTTTTTCCCTTCCGAAATAAATATCTTTAAATATCATAGAGTTTATTTAGTTTAAAAGGAAAAAAAATACCGCCCTGTGAATCAATAGGGTTGCCTAATTTCAATTTTCCTTTAGATTGCGAGTATCTAAATAAAATTCTGTACGCATTTTTAAACTATTGTTTGATTAAAAAACTCCATTCGGGTAATTATTCTTATTCTTAATTATTTGCATCATTATACGTGATTATATTTATTTATTCGCATCTTGATTAATAAAAAATAACGGTCGATACGATGAAGCGATCAAAAACAGGGCCCCATTTTCATAGTTCCGGACCACATTTTCAAAGAGTCTGCAAATGCAATTCCCCTTTATTTGCCCCTCTCGACCACTGTGGTTTTTCTTGCATCTGTTGTTCATCTTTTTTTTTTCTCTCGGCTACGGTGGTTGATCTAGCTTTGTTTCTCACCTTTATTTTTTCGTTTTTTGTTCACAATTTTACGTTTCATAACTCAAATCAGTTTGGTGTCTTCTCATTCATGTCTCATAAGTCTAGAATACTCTTTAATATGAATCAAATATTATGATATTCATAATATTCGAAATTAGTTACAAAAGTTGACAACAGCTACAGAGTTCAAGGGAGATAATGAATTGCAACAGCACGTTGATAATGAATTGCAACCATCGTTTACAATCCGTGTTTATTTTTACAGCTCTATAGCATAGAACAAAATTAGCAATTAAAAGCTTTAAGCAGCATGCAGCGTTAACTGTTGACAATTTTTTTAAACAATTTCAAATATTTTCCATAGCATGGTATAATGTTCTGTCAATTTAATATTTGTTCCCATTTCTTTATCATTTTTCTTTAAAATCTCTTTATTTCGAATGCGGTACTCGCTTACTGGAGAAATTCTGCAATGGGATACCTGCAAGTGATGTTGCATAGGTATCTCGATCCTGATTGGTTTTTGAAACGTGATATTTGTTTACGTTATCCACTTCTTTTTACATTCTATTTAGAGTAAGTCTGAACCAGTCAAGAATAAATTCTCTTAAATGACTCATTCTATATTCTTTCACAAAGATGTTTTCACTATGCATTTCTTACTTAACACAAAGATAGGCACGGAGCCATGTAGAACATTAAAAAAAACTAATCCTGTATCGAATTCGCCAGGTGCACAAAGCCAAAATATATCACGGTTACAATAAAATATATAAACATATAATAAATCTCTAAGTTAAGTATAAGATGCAGACGAGAAAGAATCATATTTCAGAAAATTCGATGAGCGATACGTCTCTGTATTTAATTAACTTCACATTAATTTGAATTCTATTTCATGTGGGGACACTTAGCACATTTTTAACGCGCAATTTTGCTTATAAAAGATCATCTGACGCTGGCATCATAGGTCACATGTGCGGGTATTTGTAATCTACTTCGTACAAGTACCCAAATGAGAGCCACGATGGCTCAGGGGATAGAGCGTTCGCCTTCCAATGAGGTGAACCGGGGTTCAATCCTGGCGATGGCTGGTCGATACGATGCGCTTGCACCGTCCACAGTGCAGACGTGAAATATCCTCAGTGGTAGACGGATCATTGGTTAGAGTCCCCTTGCCTCCAAGCTAACCATGGGAGGTTTTCGTGGTCTTCCTCTCTATGTAACGTAAATGCGGGGGTGCTGGTTAGTTCCCTCAAAATGGCTAAATTTCTCACAATACTTGATCTAGGAGTTCCCTTGTCATCTGGATTGGGTTCAAAATTACAAGGTTACGAAGTTGAACATTAGTAGTCGTAAACCCAAAAATTGGGTCGGCTGTTCAACGACGGTTATAAAAAAGAAGAAAAAAAGTACCCAATTGAAATTTATTATATTATATATGTTATATTATCGAGATAAATATTTTTTTTAAATGTAAAATGTTAATGTAAAAATTATTAAATTTAAGAAAATAGTAAAACAAAACTTACATAATACACGGAGAACATACGTCTCGTGAACTGTTCTTTTCAGAATATGATTTGTGGCTTGGCAGGTATAAGAGGTCATATCATCTGATGACGTCACATTGAATTTTACTTTGTTCCGGGTACTTTTCCCACCGTATGTTGAATCTATTACTCCATCATGCTGGCCGGTAATGGACTCTCCTTCTCTCCACCATAAGATGGTTGCTTCTGGATTACTACTGGCTGTTTCACACGTTAGCGTGACCTAGGAAATATTTTCAGTGCTTTCGAATCACAACTAATAACCATATTTTTTTTTATTTACACTCATTCATTTACTTTTGAGCAAAATAAAATGATCAGAATTGAAACTAACGTTTTTGAGTTTTAAAAACATTATTCTTTAATAAAATGTACCGAAAAAGAGTGAGTCAAAATAAGGTGTTCCATAATCACGGATTTTAATCTATATTTTAGTATACGCAAATTGTTGATTTGATAAAGTGTAGTTTACTTTGTGCACCCTTACTATATATAATGAAATAAAAAATAAAAAATTTAAATATTTTTTTTTAATTTCATTTATCAAACATAAATAAATCTTAACTGAACTTTGATAATATTTACTGCAAGATAGTGAGTTATTTACTCATATTTTTAAGATTAATTTCATTTCAATGTTATAAGTCGGTTAATGCATACACTATTCCAATTTAGTACTTTTTATAAGTTCCTCTTTTCCATCGCAATTATTAATTCATATTAAAATAACTTAAGTATAAATAAATAAATACTATAAATTAGATTAAAGTGAATTATTATAAATACCCGAATGTATCTTCATTGTGTTGTTGTTTTATAATTTTTGAAATTTGTTTCCAAGCTAGAACGAATTTTTAGATTCAAGAGGGGAGTACACCTAAGTCTTATATACGCGACAGATCAGAAAAATAATTAATGAGAAAGAAATGGGTTAGGCAGGAATTAAATTAATCAAAAACTAGTTTATTCCTTTTCGGAAATTTGAATGTACTCACTTTAACTAGAAATCTACTCAAGAAACTGGATTTTAGATAATTTAATCTTTCTGATGTTCTTATTTAAGTTTTTGATCAGAGTTTGAAGAGTTTTATTTTTATTTTTCACTTAAAAAATAATTTAAATCTCTTTAATAATAGTTTTTATTATATTTATAGCTTACTCTTAATTAAAATATTGATTAAAATATTAAAATTAAGTCCCCTGTAAAGTAATATTTTACTTAATGTAAATCTAGTTTTTCGTATTGTGCTACAAGTTCTACGCTCCAATATCCAATCACCTAGTTTTCAACGTGTTCAATATTCACAAACTTGCTTTACAAACTTGTTTTCTTGTTTTTTATGAATAAAATAAAACAAGTATTATTTCAAAATAACCATTAATTACTTAAAAAATAAGAAAATTTTTCCGTCGGATCTCATAAGGTAAAAAACAACCCTCATATTTTAGGGTTAATATCATATATATCATTACATATTAACCTACTTACAAAATCTCCAGCTTTAGGTTTTCTAGGTTTCAGTTTGATGGACACAGATGTTGGAGGAACTAGAGAAGAAAAAATGTGATAAATAATGTTAAAAAAATAAATAAATAAATAAATATATATATATATATATATATATATATATATATATATATGTATATATATATATATATATATATATATATATATTTTATTTCCCATTACTTATTCATAAAACATTTAATTCACAAAGGGTAGGAAATAGTTATTTTATTTTATTAGTTTAAAAACTAGCCTCTGAAAATTACAATAAAACGGCAATTTTTTTGCCCATCGGAATTCAATATTCCACAACAATAATTAGAAACCATAAAATTAAGGTAATTTAAGTAAATAAAAGTATCAAATCAAATGCACGTGATATGGAAATTCATTATAGGAAAGCACCTCTAGCTACGTAAGAAGACATTTTTGACAATGACTTGCATTTGAAAGTCTGAATCTTTAAGGTGAGCTCTACTTTATCGCCAACAGTGTAATTGCTGAACTTAAACACCCAATATAATCTCTCCGGTTCTTCATATGCCCTTTTTTTAAACTAAAACCACGAATACATTCCACGGCCTTGCTACGTGAGAGATTATCGTTATTTTCCTGTCTGCATAGCACAAATGCGGGTATGCTCCATTAAAATGTTCTCTTTCTTTTCTTCTGAGTTGGGTTCAAAATTACAACGCTATGGAGTTGAACATTGATTATCGTAAACTCGGAATTCTGACAAATGTTAAACGCCTGTTATAAAATATAAATTAAAAAAATATGTTATAAACATGGTTTTATTCTAAGAATTGCAAATACGTTTTTTTTTTTTTTTTTTTTTGCCCAATATGAAGTGAGTATGAAAAAATGGTTTGTTCACACTAAAAGGCAACTAAACCAACTTTTCTAAACCGTTTTTTAAATAGTATGTGTGTATCCTACCTTGATAAATTGCACTCTTACCAGCTTATTCCATTCCTACCTTTAGTTCACACTCTCCTTATATCTTTAAATTTTCAATCGTTCATAAAATACTTTTTATTCATCCACTCAAGTTCAAATACATGTTTATAAACTTGTTGTAGATGATACTCGATGTTACTACACTTTTTTTTCAAATATTAATTCTTTAATTAAATACGGATAAGCGAAAAACGAAATGGAATTTTCTGATTGGTTGAGCGTTACTCATTGTTTTAAATTTTACTTTAAGCGATTTAGTTTTTCTCATATTTTAAAAATGACATAAGTGATAATTTCTAACTTACAGCTCTATTTGCATTAACAAATAGTTTATTGCGCATATTTAATTATTTTAACGTCACCCAATTTATACTGTTATAGTTATCTGTTACCACGCGCCTTTTTTTTAAATTCCTACTATTGATTCATACTCTTCCTCTATATATTTATATATTTTGTTCAAACTTTCAATCGTTAATAAAATAATTTTTATTCATCTGTTCAAATTAATTTTTTAAACTGGCAGTGGAGGACACTTAATGTTAATACAGTTTTTTTTTCGAATATTAATTCGTTAATAAAATGTAATTAATTAATTTTAGTTTTATATAGGAGAAAAAATTCTTATTATTTAATAAAAACTAACTAAAATAACTAAACTAAATAACTAAAAGTATCTAAAATTTTCTTTTGTAGACCTTAGTAGGAATTGACTTTTCTAAAGACTTTTCTGTATCATTTTCGAAAGGGTCTATAAAATACGCTTTTTCCTCATCTTCATAATAAGTTTTCAAGCTAGTAGGATGATGAGATGCTTTTTAATTTGATATGGGCATTGACCTTCAACATATAGTATTCACACATTGTATAGTCCAATGGCAAAGAAAGAAAAATGCAATATCTAATGTAACTTACATAGCACTGCAGGAGTCACGGTAGCAATGAGAGGCTTTGTCAAGGCACTATTGGTAGCTTCACATCTATACAGAGCACCATTGTCACTAGCTTCTGTTCTGATGATTAAGTCACTTGTAGTGCCAGCAGTGATGCTCTTTTCGACAGCCCGTATCTAAAAGTGTTTATTTTTAAAAGAAAACGGATTTAAAAACATTTTAATTTTATTTCAAATTTTTTTTGAAGAAAATGAAATCATGATAATTTAAATTTTGAAACAGTCGTAGTTGGATAATAAGTAGCAAATATGCCTAATATAACAAGTATGCTACGGAGCGTCGCTAAAATAGCTGAAGTTTTGAAAAATCTATTACGAAAACACAGAAGAAATGCATGGTTTTAATACTTTTCATGGAAACTTGATCTTTATTTCTTAGCAAAATTGAAAATTAGTTAAAAAGGTCATCGATAGATGTCGCTGTTTGCTAGAAAAATGAAGAAAGAACCAGATTGCGATGCATTTAGAACCAGACCAGAACTCAGATGCATGTCAGCACATTCAAACTAAAATATTTGTGCGAGTGTCAATTAATTTTGTCCCCTAACTCCAAAAACGTTCATTTGCACTATCTGTTGACAAGTTTTGTATATATATATATATATATATATATATATATATATATATATATATATATATATATATATATATATATATATATATATATACACACACAGGGTGATTCATAAAAGATTTGCAAAATTTTAGGAAGTGATAGTACACACCCAAGCAAACAATTTTTATTAACCCACTGGCGGTTAAGGAAATGGGCGAAATTGGGAGAAAGTTTCTCCCCTACACACAGTTCCCCTATCTATTAACATTGGAAAACCGGTTTTGCTATGCAGTGAAGACTGCAGGTTAAAATACGACTTTCTACGTGCAGAACCGTCAGTGGGTTAAAGAATGCATGGTCCAAAACAAAACGCAAAGGTGCTGGCTCATTTGGAAACTTTGATTTAGTTCCAGCAGAACGTATCCCCAGCTCATTACGTACGAGAAGTGCGAAACTGTCTGGACGTAACTTTTCCAAACCAATGGATTGGGCGAGGCGATCCTATAGCTTGGCTACCGTGCTCGCCAGATCTTTCATGTCTTGATTTCTTTTTGTGGGGACAGCTGAAGGCTCTTATGTATGAGGCTCCCATTGAATCTGCAGAAGAACTTGTCGCCAAGCTTTCAGCCACTGCAGAGAAAGTTCTGGTGTGTTTCAGAATGTTCGCCTATCTTTTTTTCGCCGTTGTACTGCGTGCATAGCCGCTGCCGGTCACTGTTTTGAAGACTTATTGTAATCACATGCCATTAAATTTGCTTTTATAACTTAACCTCATCGCTCTTTGTGTGTTTTTGCCTCATATAAGAACATAAACTTTGACGCCCTCTAGCGGTTTTGCGTTTTGCTTTCGACCATGCATTCTTTAATAAAAATTGTTTGTTTGGGTGTGTACTATCACTTCCTAAAATTTTGCCCATCTTTTATGAATCACCCTGTATATATATATATATATATATGTATTTGTGTACGTTGAAATAAACAATTTATTCTAGCGCAAAAAATTTAGTTAATAGAGCATAAAATGAGGTAACCCGGGTTCGAATCCCAGCGACAGCTGGTTGATAGGAATTCTGCTCCCGGCTCGCGCAGAAAACAGTGCTGTATTCCATCGGTAATATTCTCGATGGTAGACGAATCATAGGTAAAAATATCGTTGACATCTGGCTAACCGTTGGAGGTGTACGTATTCTCTTATTCCTGTAATGCAAATGATGGTTAGTTCCATTGAAAAAGTCCTCCACAAAGGCTAGTATCTCCCAGCGCTTGATCCAGAAGTCCCCTTGTCTTTTGGGTTTGGTTCAAAATTACAAGGCTATGGAGTTAAACATTGATAATCGTAAACTCAGAATTGGTTCGATTCTTTAACGCCGATTATAAAAAAATTAAAATATACAAAAAAAAAAACAATTATCAGTGAAATTTGAACGTGACCCTCTGTTGTTAAGTCTTTTCAAACATTAGAACGGAAATCTAAAATTTAAAATCTTAAGAAAAGATTGTATGACATTTTTTTTTTCTCTTTGACATTTTTTTTTCTTATCAGACTTGGAAGTAATCAAACAGAAAGGAGAGAAATCTTGATACAAACATTTCGAGGGCTATAGACGTATAAATATGCTTGGGTAAAGTTATAAAGTATGTCATAAAAACGCCTGTATACCCAACGGATGGAACAGTGTGTATTTCGATAAGTGCAAACTAAAATCTTTCAAAATTCATTCAAAAACTTAAGACTTCTAGATTTCCTAAAACTTCAAACCTTCTTTTTTTAAGCAACATTTTTTATTTTGTTAAAAATGACGGTTTTCTGAACAAGAAGAAAAATATGTATATTTTCGCTTTTTTCGTATGTATATTTTCCCTTTTTCTTTATAATAATGTCTACATTTTTCAAAACCAGGTAAATTTTACCATTTATAGATAATACATAATATTATCTATAATTGATTAGGCAAGGAAAATTACATAAAAAAAACAGTGAGATAAATTTTATTTAATTATACTAAACAACGTTGCTGCTTTAAAATGTTTTGAGATGAATAAAAACTGTAACTATATAATAAAATGCTCATCAATTAGTTAAAACTTTTTTGTTTGATGGTAAATGATTAAATTAGGATAAATCATAAATTATAGAAGAATGTCCGTCCAGTAAGAAAGTCTGATAAGTTTCTTTAAAAAAAAAAAAAATCTCGTTAAAAAATTCATTGTATCTGTTTTCATTCCCTTTTAAATCGAAATTACTATTTTGCTAGTTTTTCAGCTACTTAAAGTTTCAATTTTCTTATCGTATTTTTTTAATTTCCCATGTTTTGTCTAAACAGCAGTTAATGAATGTGCTGTGTCTGCGCTAAAACAGATGTGTATAAAAACTAGTTTAAATACTTCCAATTTTCTTGAATTGAGATTGATGAATAAATAATGATTATAAGTTATGAGTAATGATTTCAAATTTAAGAAAAAGTGTGGGATCTTAGTTAGTAGAAAAGCGTATTTAGTTTAGCTTTGTATTATCTTGTGCCCAGTCGAAGTGGTGGGTAGAATCTTTGTCAACCACTCCCTGGCAAACGTTTCTATTCCCCGTTTTAGCAGATTGTATTTGATTGGATTTCGCTTTAATCGATCATGTGTTAGTAGTTCAATATTCACTCTAATATGATGCCTGAATTTTTTGACATCTGGTAGTTGGGGAGCGTCTTCCTATTTACTTCTTGTATAACGGACGTTGCACAATTTCCTAATATATATATTTTTTTTAATTTTTCGACAAAGTCAAAAGAGTACACTTATTTATGATCTCAAATTAATAATTCTATTAAAAAAAGCAAATAAATATTATCGAATTCCGACGAATTGTTACTGAGGAAGGCAGTTTGTTTCTCTGAGGAAACCTGGAGGTGCTTCGAGTAATCACTTTTCAACTCGCTCAATATCCTCAGTATCAACTCGCTCAAAAAGAGTACACTTATTTATGATCTCAAATTAATAATTCTATGAAAAAAATAATGAAGCATTATCGAATTCCATCGAACTGTTGCTGAGAAAGGCAGTTTGCTTCTCTGAGGAAACCAGGAGGTGCTTCGAATAATCACTTTTCAACTGGCTCAATATCCTCAGTTTCCCCTTCCACAATAGTGCTTCATTAGTTATCAAAATTTTTTTTTAGTCTTCGCTTAAATATTAATTTTAAATATCTGTGGTAAATACAAAAAAGATTCTAAATTGTATTTTTTAATGTTCATTATTACCTTTGCATAAAACAAAACACGATAAATAATTTAAAATTGTGGAACGTGGATAGTTTAAGTTTTGCTATTAAATGAAATCGTTTTAATTTGTTTTTTTCAACAATGACTTAATAACTAGCAAATAAAACAATTAGTATGTAATGTTCGCAAAAGGCTATTTACTGAGCCATTAATATCTTTCCACAAAGAAGCTCCATCACTAAATATTGAGCATCATTACGAAAGTGTCTTCCAAATAGATCCGGAATTCGTGGCAACAGAATGATTTATAACACCCTCTGCTGTTCCCTCATCTGTACATTTTCTATTATTTGTTGCACAGAAAATGGGAGCCGGAAACTGTTTTAGCAGCTCAGAAACCATAGATAGAATATTGGTTTTCTCATCATGGCACTTATGAACGTGAGCGCAGTCGTCTTTCCGAAGACGTAATGATTGGCCATCATGGAAAAAAAAAAGCGAACACAAGCGGAAAAATTCCGGTCAGCCGTGATAAATTGGAATGGACTGCGTTTCATTCCTTTTCCCGTACTGTATGTTTGATTCATGGAATGAGCATAAGTTGCAGGATTATAAGTGATAATAGAAAGAGGCCAACTCATTGGATAATCTTCTCCGTATTGGTTCGCTAAGCGTTATAGAAAGTTTAATGGAATATTTTATACCACAGGCGATAAATAAAAAATAAAGGCCGTTAGATAAATCATACACTTATATTTCAATGTTCAGAGTAGGCAAGATTTGTAGTTATATGAAAATTGTAGCAATCACGTTTCTTATTAAAAATTGCCAATGTAGGCTTTTATAGAGTAAAAGATAAAGTTTGATGAACAATATTTTAGGATAAAACATAATAATTATTTACTTATACATAGTACTATTTCTACCTACAAAAAATATTTAAATAAATACAGATATACTGTTAGCTAAATGGTTATCAATGTTTCTCTTAACTTTGCTAAAAGAAATTTTTTTTGGAATAAATAATATTATTTCTTTTTTATTTTAGCACATATGTGCTTTTATGGGATAAAAAATAAAATTTGATAAATAATATATTAATATAAAACATAATAATTTTTTACTAAAAATTTAAACAACTTTCTACGTAGCAAAGATATTTACATAATAACGGATATACCATTGATTAAATAGTTATTTAATTTTTTTTAAGCATTGTTATAAGAAATGTTTTTGGAAGAAATAATATTTTTTTTCCATTTTTATCTTAGCAAAACATAAGCATTTTTATGGCATCAAAATAGTTTGAGGATAATTTGATATATATCAAAAACATTAAATATTAATAAAATTTTAAAAATAGCTCAAAAAATATTGTACGAATAAAAATAAATCTGTTAATTTATTTTTATTCATGGAAATGAACGTAGACATTATTAATTGAATGAATGCTAAGAATTTTAATGAGCATTAACGTAACAAAGAGTTCAACAAAAAAAAAAGTGTTTATTTGTTTGATTTTTGGCAATATAAGCCTTCTGAGAAGCCTTCTGGTAATATAAACCTTCTGAGGAAGCCTTCTAGCAATTTTAAAAATAGCTCAAAAAATATTGCACGAATAAAAATAAATCTGTTAATTTATTTTTATTCATGGAAATGAACGTAGACATTATTAATTAAATGAATGCTAAGAATTTTATTAAGCATTAACGTAACAGAGAGTTCAACAAAAAAAAAGTGTTTATTTTTTTGATTTTTGGCAATATAAGCCTTCTGAGGAAGCCTTCTGGTAATATAAACCTTCTGAGGAAGCCTTCTAGCAATTTTAAAAATAGCTCAAAAAATATTGTACGAATAAAAATAAATCTGTTAATTTATTTTTATTCATGGAAATGAACGTAGACATTATTAATTGAATGAATGCTAAGAATTTTAATGAGCATTAACGTAACAAAGAGTTCAACAAAAAAAAAGTGTTTATTTTTTTGATTTTTGGCAATATAAGCCTTCTGAGGAAGCCTTCTGGTAATATAAACCTTCTGAGGAAGCCTTCTAGCAATTTTAAAAATAGCTCAAAAAATATTGTACGAATAAAAATAAATCTGTTAATTTATTTTTATTCATGGAAATTAACGTAGAAATTATTAATTAAATGAATGCTAAGAATTTTAATGAGCATTAACGTAACAAAGAGTTCAACAAAAAAAAAGTGTTTATTTTTTTATTTTTGGCAATATAAGCCTTCAGAGGAAGCCTTCTAGCAATATAAGCCTTCTGAAGACTCATATATAGAGAGTATAAATTATAACAAAAAAATTAATAATATTTTTGTTTATGAAAAATTTATTAACTATAAAATTTATTTTCAAAAACAGTTGTTAATAAGTACTTGAAGTTTTTTCATGTTATTTTTACTTCAGTACCATGTCTCAGATCTATAGAGTAGGACAGGTTTAACATTACTAATGAAAGTTCCAATGTTTGTAAAATTTGTTATGTTTTTGCCGAATTTATTGAGAATAGAGTTACTGCTTTGGGCTCTGTATAATCTATTCAGTATATCTTCATCTGTCATCCCTTTGTTTTTAACCTTTTGCTTGCGGCCGGTACAACAAGTGAACCACATGTGATGGTATAACATGATGCAGGTTAAGCAAATGGTTAATTATACTCCCAAGATAAGTAAAACTGCTTACCTCCTCTAGCTTATCATTTTCTAAGAGTAAGTCATTTAATTGTTTAGGATTAATTTGCAAATTGTTTGCTTTATTTTGGTTGATCATAAGGACCTTTTGTTTGTCTCTACATTTATGATGTTTGAGTTTGTTTGCATGTCTTAAAGTGTGTTGGATAGTAAACATATGTACTCAGCAAAATCAGGATCAGAAATAGATTCAGTAAGGTTCCATCGTATACCCCTTTTATTTTTTGATACTCTGTTCATAATTCAGTCCGCATAATATTGTTGGAGGAAATATACAACTCTGTCGAACACTATATCTATGCTTGAAAGAAAACAAAATCCAGAAGGATATTCTATTTTTCTAAATGAAAAACTTTAAGTGTGAGTATGTATTTTTATGACTTGGAATTTTCATACCTCTGCAGTGTTGACTGTAAAAATAAAAGATACAATAGGCAAGATTTTCCATTGAAATTTAAAAGAAATATTTTAATGTTAATATGACAAAACTGAGTCAGTATGTATATAAAAAATATGAGTGTTTGTAGACTGCTGCTAAATCTATGCTTCTGCGCGTGTTTGTTCTTTTTGCTACATTCGAATTGTTTTTGTTAATGTCCTGAAATTTTAAGAGGGTGGAAGAAGCAATTTTGGACTCAATTCTTAAAAACCATTAAAAAATCTTGATTTCAAAAGGGATATTTCTTATATGATAAGTCGTATGCATTGTTGAAATTAAATAGCTAACTATTCAATTTTTTTTTCTTTTCAGTCTTTAAAAGATGGCGCTTATAATGTTTGCAAACATACGAAGTCATTTAGTAGAAAGTAGTTTTATTTGAAATTTTATTCTATGACATTAAGAAATTCACCAGTTTTTATTCTGGTCTGGGCAAGAAAAAAGTAAACATTATGCAAAACCAATGTTTTTGATGTTTTGAATAAGGTTTATTTTTCATGAAATGAACTTTCAGAAACATGTTTTATTTAATCCAATAACGTGAAATCACCAAGAAGGGCAACAAACAATAAAAAAAGAAACATAACTGTTTTAGCATTTTTTTTTATCTCGTATCAAGAGCAAACAGTCTGCAAGTATACTAAAAAAATAAATGAAATAAAAAATAGTTTGAATTAAAAATTGTTTTCCTTCCTTTAAAAGAATTTTATTTTTAAAGATCATCGTTTAAAGCATTTTTCTTTGCATAAAATCTCAAAAATAGAAACTCCAATTGCAAAATCAGATACTTTTCCGTTAGCTGAGTGGGAGGGTGCGACAATATTTTGAAAGGGTGCGAGAATTTAGTTTTTTGTTTCAAAAAATAAGAAAAAGGGACAAAATAATTGAAAAAGAAAATTGAATTAACTCCTTCACAGAGTTCTTAACTTTTTGCAACAGTTTATTTATTTATTTTTAAAGAATGAGGCAGCCATTTTGTTTTGCGAAAAAAAAAAATTAATTTACCCGCGCCCAGTTAACAGAAAAGAACTCAAAATTGAATGTATAGAATAGTTTTAAAAATGCTAAGAACATGGAAAAATAAAATCGATTCAGGATGCAAATTTACCTCTTTGTCATTTTTGAACCATTTTAGTGTGGCCTTAGGGTTTCCGCCTTCTGAAGTACAGCTGAATTTCTGCAATTCACCTGCTTTTATTGATTTTCCTTCCTGATAACCACTGATTGTGGGCGATGATGGAGGATCTATGAAAAGATTTAGTATAAGAAGAAGGAAAATATTTGCAGTTAAATCAAAACAAATACTACTCAGGAGAAAAAAAAACTCAAGATATTTTAATAAATACAAGAGTACACCATCTCCAACTCGCTTCTGCTCACCAACTCTCAATCATTATCACACAATCTTATATGGTTCGCTTTTTATATTATTTAAAAAAAAATATACATGTAAATTACATGGAGTGTAGTAAATTCCGGATGTAGTAAAGGCCGGATGCAAAAGACAACTGTCCTGGGGCACTGGATTTTTGAGGGTCTTACAAAAATTCTTTAAAAAATTTAGTTTTTATTAATATTTCTTTTTCAAAAGAAAATTGTATTTTTTTTCCCTTTTATATCGCTACAAAATATATAATCTGTAGGGTCTAGAAAATTCTAAAAAATATTAAAAAAGTGTTTTTCACGTTTTCAGAATAGACAGTTGCTACAATAAATTTTGTTCCTGGGAATCTAAGATCTTTATTCCGTCTTGGATCCACTGTACTGCAGCTTTCGTGGGCCGAGCATCAAAGGAGGGAATCGAACCGGATAGTACCCGGTTTTTCTTCCAGAACAGAGGTGATTGAAACGAAACAGAATAGTGCCACTTATCGGACTAAATCCATATTGTTTGTTAGGGTATGAATCTTTTTGTAAACATGTAATAAACTGGACAAAAAATTATTTTTATAACTGTAATATCCAATAAATAAGGACTGCTTAGAAACAAAAAATTATTTTTATAACTGTAATAACCAATAAATAAGGATCCGCTAGAAAACAGAACATATTTCTTCTCAATATTTTCTACCATTCTCCTCAATAAATCTTAATTGTTTAATTCCTTTTCTCCAGATAACCATGATGTTTTTCTCCTTTTAAACCGATTTTTCATAGGTTTAGGATGCAGGATTTCAAAACTTAACAAACAGAGATTAAAAATTGCATTTACTTACAAACAACTGCAACATTTGATGTTTGCACTATTGTTTCACCTAAAGCTTCACTGACAGCGTAACAAGAGAATGTCTTAGTATCCGGGTCCTGAAAACAAATGCATTTGTAAGTAAAAGTCATTAAAATGTGACCAAGAAAATAGATAAAATTGCGCCATGTGATTAATAAATAGTTTTACTAGACTAACAGAGAAACTATTAAAATGTATCAATAAATACATAATGATGAAACTGTGCTTACATATCAATGGGTAAACTTTACTTATTAATAATGATTAAATTTTACATATTGTTTACCGTATGATTAAATTAGTACAGTATAAATTTAGGCACTTCCATCTGTGAGGGTATTATATAATTGAATCTTTTCAAACGATGAGGAGGAAAATGTTATTCATTTTATTAGCTAGAGAGTTCCACTCTCCACTGACTGGTGCACGCCCCCCCACCCCCAAATAATTATTTCTCATTCTTGGTTCAGTACCAATTTAGATACTTCCTATTTGAGACGGTATCGTAAAATATACCTGTTTTAAACGGCGAGGGGGAAAACGTTATTTATTTTAATAGCTATAACACTCTACTCCGAACTCGATGCTGCTAGCTTACATTAAAACAGAAATATTTGCGGAAAGCAGATTTTTACTGCAATTACTAATTCTTTACCCATCTGTGGTGTTAATCTAAAAATGTCTCATTTCAAATGCTGAGAGGGAAAAGGTTATTGTTTTTATCCCGCTTTAAGCGATAGCTTTTGTGCTCACCTTTTTTGCTCCATAAAAAAATATAAGTTTATAATCAAAATGAATGGATAAGTAATATGGTCATTCAAAAAATCATTTTTTATGAAACACAATTTTAATTTTAAAAAGCCTGTTTATTTATTATTTTTATAAAAAATCGATGGTTTTTCTTACATTTGATTCACAGTAATTCGAATTTCATAAGACAAAAAAAATATTTGACCTATCGAAAGATCGACTCACTAGTTTACACACAGTTTTTGATTTTTAGTGTAAAATAAATTTGTATAATGTTATAATTATATATACAGATTATTGATAAGTTAATGAAAATTTAATTATTTTGATTTATCAGATCTTGTTCAAATTATGCTAAACATACTGAGAGGGGATTTCGAAAGAAATTTCCTCAAAATATTTTTCAAAAATCTGTTTCAAAATCTCTCTGTCCTGTCTAATCACATTAAGTTTCGATCACAATCTGTTTCCATCACACTATGTTTCGAAATCTTATTGCTCCTTCGAAAGGGAAAAGCAAGAAGATTTCACTTCGTTGGTGATAGGATAAACGATTGGTATTCTTTTAGCTTTAAAGAACGATCCATTTTGCTTGAATAAAGAGTTATCGGAAATAAAGAGTTATCGGAATAAAGAGTTATCGAAAAAAAAAGAGTTATCGGAAATAAACTTCAATTAATAGAAATAACTTAATGTGAAAATATAAATAAAGGGGTGGGACTGATTAGGAAAAATCGAATATTCGTATTTCAAATTATCATGCATTGACTCTATTACCATATCCAATTAAGGTACGTTTTGAGAAGATATTAATGTAAGGGTTACAAGTCAAAACAGATATTCTATTAGATTTGATCACGACAGTCATGTCTGACGTCATCTTGTAGTTATATCTACCGAGCGTGATCTTTAAACTGACTACCATGACTGTAAGTTTAATTTACCACAAGATAAAACAACAACCAATAAACAATCACCAGAACGACCACTTTCATTTTGTTTAATTGTAATTAATTAGACTTTTGAAACTATAAATAGTATCTAAAATATATTACAGGAGATTTACCTGCCTGGACACAGAAACAGTGACGTTGGAACTGGTCACCCAGCCACCAGACGTATCTTCTGTGACTGCCTGAGTGGACATCATGGGTCGACCGTCAACTACCCAGGACACTTCGACGGGTGGATTACTAGAGCCTGTTGTGCAGGACAAGGTGATAGATTCGCCATTTTTTACTTCTTTTGGTCCTTTAATGGTTACTTTGGAAGGTGCGACTGCAAGAAAAGTTGCAAAAAACGAAAAATTTGTAAAAACAAAAAAAAATTACATTACGCAGTTGTCATGAAGTAAGTGGATATAGTTGTAGTCAGTTCAAATTCACTAATTACTTTCACATTTTTTAATATCATTTCAGCTTCTTTCAGCGGTTTCACAACATGTAAGTATTTTTTCTAACTTATTCTTATGAAGAATCGATGCAAAAATCCCCATTAAATTCGAGGTATTTCGTGATATCTTATTCTTATGTCTGAATTGATGCAAAAATCCGTATTCAATTTAAGGCTATATTATTCTTTTGGTGTATTATTCTCATGTCTGCATAGATGTAAAACTCCGCATTTAACTTAAAGCACTTTTTTGCTATCGTATTTTTATGTCTGAATCGAGGTAACAATTCGTATTCAATTATACTGCAATTTTAGATTTCAAAACTCGAACTTGTCAACGATTATGGCCAAATGGAACAACAAAAAATTAACTAGCCAACTCAAAACATAAGAATAAAATCAAACAGGAATATTAACTGACGCTATATAATACAGAAATAGATTCATTATTGGCGATTTATCGATAAAAAGCTTTACAAAAGTCAAGCCAATCAAGACAACTCAACTATGCCATCTATAACTTTAATTTAAAAAGAAATTATTATAAAGTATGCGACGGATTATGCTAATATGTTGACAATGAAAAAAAATCTGAAAACATAATTTGATAACCGATAGTTGTTGCATGTGGCTTTGAATAAACAGTTAGCTTTCATACTTATCGAGAAAAGAAGTAAAGAAAATAATAATTTTTATGAAACGATATTAAATTTCGAGCTAAATATTAAAAGAAAAGAATATACGTAACAGCCTAAAATGACAGTCCTTGGTGAATTTGAAATCTAGCACGAAATAAAGACTAAGCAATAAAATTTTAGCACACACATCATAAATAAAACGAGGAAAAAAATGGTTTGAATGAGCAATGTGAAAACATCTTGTCAACAAAAAATAATTTAATAAATAACGTGATACACTAATTCCCCTCTTTCTCATTTGATCTTTAATTTCACCAGCAGTTATTGATACAGTTAAAGAATATGTAAATATTGATATTTCGACAAATGGATATGATAGAAAAAAGCTTTCATTATGCCAATTACTTATGTTTCGGTATATCTTATATATATGAGCTACAAATACTTGTAAGCTTAAAAAGAAAATTCAATTGCAGTCAAAATAGCCCATACTCTCTACGATTTGACAATTCAAAGCAAAATTTATGTCAGTTACTTAGATTTTTTTATAGCTTATTTATAAGAGCTACATATGGATACAAGTGTAAGATGAAAATTATATTGATGTCAAATTGACCACAAATGTCTACGATTTAACAAATAGATATGGTAGACAAAATGTCAATGTCAATTTCATGTCAATTACTCAAGACTGTTAAATGAACAGCTATAAGAACTATAAATGCATGAAAATTTTCAGGTGAAAACTTTCATACATTTTTTATATCACTATTGTCCACTATTCTACATCTTGAGATAATAAAACCACGCTGGCTCATAGGAAAGAGCGTCCGTTTTCCAATGAGATGACCTAGGCTCGCATCTCAGAGGTGGCTGGTTGATATGAATTCTCCTCCCGGATCGTACCGACCAAAGTGCTAACGTGAATCAATGGTAAATGGACCAATAGTTTCTTCGCCATCACGCTAATCGTGGTAAGTTTTCGTGGTTTTCCTCTCTATGTCATGCAAATGCGGGGCAGTTCCCTCAGAAATTCCTCCACGAAGGCTAGTTTGTCCTCTTGCTTGATCCAGGAGAGAACCCAGAAGGCAACTATCTTCTGGATTGGGTTCAAAATTAAAAGGCCACGGAGGAGATCATTAATTGTCGTAAACTCAGAATTAGTCCGGCTGTTCAACGCCAGCTATAGCATTGAACAAACAAGGTCTTAACAATAAAAAATAGATTGTTCGTTTTATGTCAATTGCTTATTGATTCTTATATCTTATCCCTAAGAGAGCCAGAAAGGCGTACAAGTTTCAGTTTAAAAATTCATTGCTGTCAAAATCGTCATTAGTGTCATTTTAGTCTAAAACAACTCTTCAGAATGTGCTAGAATTCGAATTTCCTTCTATATTTTAATAGTCTTATTTCTTAAAATTTGCTTAAAAACAGAAAGAAACTTATTTATATCGAATACTTACATAAAACATTAAGGCGCACAGACGCAACAAGGGGTTGTAAAGTGACAACACTGGAAGCTTCGCATTTGTAGACAGCCTTGTTATCTTTGGGTCCAACTGTGAATGTGTGGGTGTTTGTGGCTTCTCTTCCACCTGTTGAGTAGGTTATATCAACCTGATCGTCATTCCGGAACCAGATCAACTTAGCAGGTGGATTACCTCCCCTTGAAATGCATGCCAAGTTCAGCTTATCGCCAACTTGCACGATGTCTCCGTCGTGGTAACCTTCAATCTGAGGAGCACCTGGTGGAACTGGAATTGAAAGAATTGGAATAATTCCAGATTTTTTGTGAACGACCCCATTTTGTTACATTATCTACCTATATATTTTAAGGTTCGGTCTAGAACCGGGTGATACATCGATATATCACGATATATCGATGCAAAGTATACATCATCAAGCCGATATAGTGACTTCCGTTTTCCGCGATGCATTGGAAATCTGAGTCACCGATATAAAAAGACGTTGGCGATGCTTACCTTGCTTACGTTAACGCTATTACCGCACAATTTTTCGTCTTACTGCGAAGATGTTGCGAATTTCGTCTTTTTAGGAAGACGATGTTTAGTTCGTGATGTTGAGTGGCTTGGAGCGAATTGAATCAGAAGTCACGGTTTTGTGCGTGGATTGACAACAAAATATTGAACTCAATGTATTCTGTTTATTTTTGTCATTTTTTTTTCAATAAGGATTTATCAACGTTTCTAGTAAATAATTTTAATTTTGACTCCCGTGGTACAATTAAATAGCGGGATTACAAATTTAAACAATTTACTCTTTGTTATAATGAGTTTTTTTTATTTCTTTCAAAGCATTCTTTAAATTTAATCCATATACTTTTGTATATGGATTTGATATACTTTTATTTTGAAATTATATTAAATTGAAATTATATTAATTTGAAATTATAATTTATATTAAATCTTCAGTCGTTTTTATTTTTTTTTTTAATCAAAACAAAGCTTATATTTATTTATGCGACATTCGGACATTAGTCTATCCATTTTTAGAAAGCATCATCTTTCAAATCATTTATTACTTTTTTATTTAAGTGTGAAATTCTTTGTGTTAGTTTTTCTTAACTTTTTTCTTAATTTTTAAATATTTCTCAATCCATATAAGTTTTCTTTTAAAATGTTAACATTATTTAATCCTCTAAACATTTGTTCGCTTTTATGTTTGAAAAATGTCCTCAATTTTATTCTTATAATTCAGCTATATTCATCACTTTACTATTTCAGCTACATAAAAGGCTTAGTAATTTTTTGACGTTCTAAAAGTGACGTTTTTTTTAAAATAATTTAACTATCGTACTATTACTTTTATTATTTTTCTTTCAATGCTTTTGTAAGTTAATTTTTTTCATGGAAATTTAGTAATAATTTCTTTCACAGAAATTTAATAATATTTTTTAACGAATAAATCTTCCACCGATTTTATTTAAAAAAGTTAAAGCAAATCCTACATATATTTTTAAGTTTATTACGTATAGAATTCGATTGTAAGTCAATCCAACTTTATTAATTTAACTAAATAAAGAAAAGGGTTGTGATGTTTCAAGAACAAGCTTTTTAATCCAAATAATTTAAAACATTGTTTTAAAATATACAATTACTTCTGTTCGATTGTGCACTAATGAAAAATCTAGTAATAATTTTCTGAATCTTAAAGTACCGTATAATCATCTTGTCAAGGTAAAAAAAAAAAAGAAGAAAAAAGAGAAAAAAAAGAAGAAAAAAAAAACATTTTCCAAAAGTACAAAACTATGTATTTCAAAAAGTCATAGACTATGAATTAAATATTTCACCAACTTCGTGTTTTAAAAGTAGACTTCCTAAAAGGATTCATTTTCAATAAGAAAATTATTATTATTAAGTGTCCTATTTTATAGTAAAATAATTTTTGATGGATTTATTGTTTTCAAGAAAGATTTCTGAGAAGTTCCTATTTTGACTTAAAAGTTTATGCGTAAGGTCCTTTTTTAGACCCAAATATCTCTTAAAATGCGTTAATAATAGTAGTCCCAAACAGGCAATAATAATAGTGAGAAAATGAAGAACTCCTGTTCAATTCATAACTAATCTAAATGTACTTCAAAAGCTAAAAATTCTTGAAAATGCATTAACTAACTTACTATTTACAGACAATGAATGTTTTATACTAAATGAACAGTTACTCTAAATAATTGTAAACCAAAATACCAAAAATGTGAAGAAAAAAAGCATTTACTAATAGATTAATGACCTTCAGAGAATGATTGATAACTCAGACTGCTCTAAAAGTAAGTCAACAAAAATGAAAAAAAAAAAAAAAAAAAAAAAAAAAAGGTAGAGAAAAACATTAACTTCCTTGTGTTTGTTGATAGTTAAGCTGGTACTGATACGAAACCTGATAAAAACTTTTCTATTTCATTTCCCATCAACTACCCAGTTATATAAAATCTAATCGAACATTCCAGAAGTTCGTCAGCGCTTAATGTATTTTGAATGATTAATGATCACACGGTGTACTAAGGGTGGCCTGTGTTTCCCCTTCCATTATTTCGCATCAGGCTTCTTTTCTTCATCAGATATTTATTGCGCTGGTATGCCTTGTAAAATCAAACTTGGTGAAGTTGAGTTGTTTGAGATCTGACTTGGAGTTTTTTCTTGAATTTTTCCTCTGCGGGAGTCGTCTGGTCGTGATCGTAATCATGACTTTCTCTAAGTACTCGCAATCATTGGCCCTGGTGATGATTCAATCGATATCGTGGAATGGAATGGGGGATAGATCCATTACAGAATGTTCTATCTTACATTGATTTCTTCTACATGTTTATTTCCTTAGAAATTGAGACTGTAATCTGTATGGATTGGGATTTTTTTCCTAGATCATTTCTCAGAAATGACCAGGCTTTAAATAAGTACTAGGGTAAACCAAAAGAGTGTTTATCGATCACAAATATATTTGTACTTGTACAGGAGTACAGACAGCATGGGGATTTTTGTAAGTAATATATTGCTTGTGGACTAAGATATTGACGCAGTTTTCACAAATGTATCACAATTTTGATAAATTGATTCAAATTTAAACAACATATCAATATTAAATGGTTCAGACAAAATTGCATTGTGACCTAGATTAAGAAAAACAATATGTTATGTATATACTGATAAAGAATGAAAACAAGTTTATCTTAAATTATTAACGTGGTCAGAGATGTGAGCTTATCTCAGATTGCGTTAAAGATAAATATTTAATGTGGTTAAAAATGCAAATTGTTTACCAAGAACTGCGGTCGGTAAGGGTATATTGCACTTTCCTCCCTATGAAATGACCCAAGTTCGTTCACCGCAATGGCTGTTTAATTCAGATTCTGCACCAGATTTACACCGACCACTCTGATGAAGTGAAATACCTTCAGTGAAATACGAACAATGAATTAGAATTCTTTCGTTGTAAGGCTAACCATTGAAGATTTTTTTTTGAGGTTTTCCTCTCCATGTAACGCATTAGAAAGTTAATTACATCGAAAAGTCTTCCATGAAGGCTGCTATGTCTGAAATGCTTGCTCAAAGAGCAATATTTAAACGGTTCCCATGTACTCGAATACTATAAGTATTAAATCGATATACAAAAGATGGAAAATCACCATCAATCAACGTTACGTACTGTTTTTATCATGAAATGTCATATTTAAACATCTCATGACATGCATTTTTAAAATCTATTTCAGCAAGTTTCATTTTACTACATTTTAAACAAAAGTATTAAAATTCTTACACAAAACACTTAGAAAGACATTCGTGCGGATAGGTCTGGAAACGGCTTTATGTTCCCCAACACAGCTATAGATGGCGCCGTTGTCGTCAAGTTTAGGAGATAACGTGATGGAAGTTGTAGTGCTCTTTAAAACTGAATTTGATTCCTCTTCACGCATTGGTGTCACATCTACCAAAGAAAAAAAAAATGCTACTGAGTCGGTTAAAATACATGTTACAAATATATATGCAGTTATTTTTTCACAATGCTGATTTTTTAACGGGCATATTTATCATATTATCATTGGAAACATTGTTTTCATCCAAGAATTTTTAATACAACTAATAAGCAATTAAAAAAATAAAAGATAATTGACTAGTATTTACAAAAGCATCGTGTTTGAAATAGTTATGATAGAAGAATGATTTAAATGGCATTTAAGTCAATTTAGATATATTTTCAGAAAGCGTACCACCATTAGAAACCTGTTAAAGAGATAACACCTTGGTATCTTCTTCTAAGAGCTAATAATTATCGCTAGTACAAGAAGTTACTTATTACCACGTGAGTGAAAAATTAAATAGTTACTAACATAGATATTTTATTTTAAATATTTCCCAACTATATAATTGTATTGTGAGTTTTAAGCAAGTGCTTGAGAATTTCAGTCACAAATAAAAATTATTTCGATTTAAAAATGTCCCTTTTGGCCTAATGTGACAAAATAGACCTTCTTTTTTATTACTCAATTTTTATTCAGGCATTTTAAACTTATATTTTTATCGAAATATTTACAATGAAAGAAAAAAAAATATTCTTAAATAATATGCAACAGGTAAAAACGAACGTAGGGCGGTCCATATATTATTCGCTTATATCATCATCTCACCAAAGGAAGAATTTTTTTAAAATCACTTGGATAAGAATAGGATATCGCATTTTTTATTTTATTAACTAAAAACTAAGATAGATGAACTAAATTGCATGAAAATATTTTATGATCTAAAACTGAAAATAAAACTATAAGTTTGTATATGGATTTTTTTCAGCCATACTTTTGTTTAAAGCATAACTTTTAATAGTTACCTTCATTAAATAGTAGATTTAAAAATTTTAATAAGCAAATTTTTTCAATAATAGTAATTTCAATAATACATCAAATTGCATTCAACTCTTTGATTTGACAAAAAATCTAAGCATAATTTTTTCAATCATAATTTTGCATATATTTTTATTCAGTTATAGTTCGACACAGTATTTTATCATAAGTTTAAATATTGTTTAAGGGACACAGGGATTCACACTTCGTTTTATTCAACAATATTTTAATGTTTAGATATATCCAACCATAGTTTTACCCACAGTTTCATTTAACCATGGTTTCACATTTAGTTTTATTCTACCATGGCCTTATACATATTTTTATTAAAACATGGTTTTACTTATGATTTTATTATACCATAACTATGCGCATATTTTTATTCAATCATAGTTTTAAATACTGTTTAATTCTATCCTAATCTTATACATATTTTTGCTCACTCATAGTCTAACTTCGATTTACTAAACAATACTTTTAAACAGAGCTGCAGACTTAATAACTTTATTTAATAATGATTTTAAACACCATATTTTTCTTTATAGTTCTATTTAAATTAAATAAACAAAAAATATAGTTTGCTAATTAAATATTTCCAAATAGTTCCCACACTGAAAATTTGTTTTTCTCCATGTTTTTCAATGGTAAAACTGTGTTTGAAAAATAAGTTTTCGTATGAATTCATCTTTAGCTGCGGTAGTCAGAAGTCTAAATATAATATTATTGTAGCTTTGAAAAACACATAAACTTATTACCATATATATATATATATATATATATATATATATATATATATATATATATATATATATATATATATTTATTTATTTATTTATTTATAGCGGTATAGTTCATCAAACAATTAATGAAACAAATTTTTAAAAGAAATCATTTGGGATATACAAGTGCATTTAAAAAATTTGTTCTTAAAATATGTTATTAAATTGCTAGAATGATCAAAATAGTGTTTCATTAAACTTTGATCACGGCTTTCATAATCTCAAAACTGGAAATGGACAAAGCATTTCAACAACCAACAACTCTACAAACATTAATTCATGTACTCGAACGATGGTTATTTCACAGGTACTTCTAAAATCTGTACCAGTATGATTTCAACGCATGAGAGCTTTTCTCCACCCTCCCGATTTATGCTCAGAACATCTGAATTTGGGGAAAGGCCAAATTCTCTAATGGTTCTTGTTCTAGAACGTCTCTTAATAAGTAAGTCACTCATGTAAGGTTGAAGGATTTCTGAGATTTCTCGTTCATCTCACATCAGTGAATTGACAGACATTTTAAGACTCAAGGGCTCTATATGGATGGAGCACTTGAAAATGATGGATCACCTGTTAGGGAAGCTCTTAATTTAGATCAGTTTTGAAATCAAAGATTACTCACTTTCACGAACAAATATTAGTTGGCTTTCATAGGTGTAATACTATATTTATTTACAAAGTTGACTAAAGTTTAGTTTGAAAAGACAATTCTAGATATTATTTTACAGTACAGAAAGAAAAGTATTTCATGTTTAGCTATTTTTCAACAAAATAGGGCAATAAAATTTTTACAAAATTATATTTCAAAGCAGGAAAATTTCTAATTAGTCTATTTCTGTAAAAAAAAAAAAAAAAAAAAAATATGTATTAAAATTTGACAGACATATTCTTAAAAGTTGTACATTTTATTTGATTAATTACCAAATTGACAGACTTCTTTTGACTTTTTTTGATGAAACACTCAAAAATGGTGTATAACTTATAATTAGCTAAAGAAATACTAAGATACTATAAAAATACTAAAATACTCTATATAATACTAAAATACTATAAAAAATACTTAACTAATAGCTAATGTTTGAATTTAGTTCAAAATCTATAGATATTTTTCTCTTGTGTAGCTCCATAAATTCAGGTATTACTCTAGCTTTTGCAGAAGTAAAGTTTAATAATTGATATCTTAAGTATTAATTTCAGTAGTATCAAAATAAGTTATACGTTTGACATTGTGAGGGGGCTGCCACGCTAACCCCTATTGTGAGGGGGTAGCGTGGCAGCACGAATTTGGTTTTTTCCCTGTAGGACCACAAGTGCTCTATTGGATTAAGGTCAGGTGAATTTGGGGGCCAAGACATGACTTGAAAGTCACTGAAATGTTCCTTGAACCAATCCATGACGATTCAACCCTTATGACATGGTGCATTATCCTGTTGGTAAACACCATTCCCCGCAGGAAAAACTGTTGCCATGAATGGGTGAACCTGGTCGGCAACTATGTTCAAGTAGCTTACAGACGTCAGGGATTATTCTATGAGGATTATGGGTCCTAATGTGCCCCATGAAAACATTCCCCACACCATACTATCCCCGCCACCGGGTTATAGCCCATTGTTATAGATGGAGAGTGGTCATAATGTAATGTCTCTTCTGTGTAAATTAGTAGTGACGGAGCTTTTACTTTTTTAATATGAGCCGAAATGGCTCAGGGGATAAAGAGTTCGCCTACCAATGAGGTGAACCGGGTTCGAATACCAGCGATGGCTGGTTGATACGAATTCCACATCCGGCATGCACCAACTACAGTGCTGACGTGAAATGTCCCCAGGGGTAGACGGATCTTGGGTTAGAGTCCCTTTGCCGTCAGGTTAACCTAAGGATGTTCGCGTGGTCTTTCTCACCATGTAACGCAAATGTGGGTTAGTTCCATCAAAAAATCCTAAACGAAGGCAAATTCCACCCAATACTTGATCCAGGAGCTCCCTTGTCTTTTGGATTGTGTTTAAAATTACGTAATTAAACTTTTAGTAGTCGTAAACCCAAATATTGGATCGACTGTTCAACAACGGTTATAAAAAAATTATAAAATGGTATAGATATGAGATACTCAAGTTATGACTCGAGAGGCCCCTGAGGAAGTAGTACAGCAAGCAATGGAGCTCTGGGAGGAGTTTTCCGTTCTATCATGACGAAGTTGTTAATAGCTACCTATTATACTAAAATGTACCGAACTCATACTTTATGTAATTTAATGATTGTCGGATATATTTTAAATTGTTTTTAAAATTTACTACATAAATAGCTTTTACAACACCTCAGACATTTCTTGAAAGTAGTTAAAATTGAAATCTAAGTACTTCTGAGCTGGCAACAGTTAAGTGAGGGAAAAAAAAACTTGGATAAAATTTAGTGTTCAAAACTAATTCAGGTGTTAGAATTGGAAGAGTGTTTAAGGAATTATAATTTTGTTGTGCGTTTGGTTCGGTTAACAATAAAGCTTATTTGTTTTACAAGATAATTTTAATAGGAGACCAAGCAGGTCGGCAAAGGGGGCAGTTTTCTTCATAATAGAGTTTGCAAACATTTTTCAACTCGCTTGGAAAGTTCTCCAGATATGGCGCAATATGCAAAAGTAAAACTGACATTAAGGGGTTTAAACTTTCGACCGTTCTCGGAATGGAACTATTAGGAATATATTTTCATGATGGGGAATTACCCCGAAATATGGGAACACTTCGGCAATTTTATCAAATTTTGTACTTTTATCATTTAGGGGAGTCATAAAAAAATCACTTTACCATTATTGACACCTATAATGTCTACTTTATTTTGATAATAGATACTACTGGTTTTGTGCTATTTAGTACTGCTTTAATAGGTGCCATGTATATAAATATAGATACAAGGATACCTAATTTAGGTACTGCTGTGGTTGATACATTAATGATCCTTAGTCAGAACTACATCATTCCAAATAATATTAAAGTAGGTTAATACTTATTTTAGTGAAATGAACTTCTGAAAATGTGTTCTGCTTTAGTCTAATAACATAATAATATTGACAGAAGGAAAAAAAAAATGCATAACGAACATTTAAACTTAAAATTAAATAATGCCGTTTGTCTTAAAAAAGCATAGAATCTTATGACCATTTACAAAGTTGTAGAAAACTCACAATTATATTTATTCTTCTGGAAAAATTCCTTTTCTTAGCGTATAAACCTCAAAATCTTTTATAATAGAATGCCTTTAAAAACTTTCCTACTACGAAACTTAGTGGTCTAATAAACAAACCACAAAAGCTAAATAAAATTTGTTTGAAGTAGATTTCAATAAATGGAAAGAGAGACATACAAACAAAACTTTAGTTGTTAGCTTAAATTATTTATCTTTACGAGAATTTAGAGAACAGTTTAAAAAAAAAGTATTTTGTTATTTCCTTTGCTGTTAAATAAATAATCAACTAAACTCACTGTTATTTTAAGATTCGATTTATTTTTACTTGAATTTACCTTTGGTAATTTCTACGCCATTTCGCATCCATTTTAGTTTGGTTTGCGGTTTGCTATTTTTTGCGAAGCACTGTAAGGATAGTTTTTGATTTTCTCTCATTTCGACCGTGCTTCCGTTCTTGTAGCCCCGTATCTCCAGAACTCTTGGTGGAACTGAAATGAAAATAACAAATCAATCTTTTAAATAGTGATAAAACACTATTGTTTCTTCATACTGACTATTTTTACAAAATAAATAATTCAAATATAGAGAAAGAAGATAATTAAATCAAATAAAACAAAAGGTTTGGCAGTTAATAAACATTAAAATTCAATTTTCCATAATTAAGATGCCTTTTAAAAATCCTTTTCGAAAATTAAATTCTTAAAGTTCATAAATTACCATTACTTTCTTACTTAAGAGGATGCCATAGTGTGGGAGAAAACGCTCATGTCAAAATATTTTTCACCTATATAAGGAATTTAACATTTACAGAATAGGAAAAGTGAGTTCTGATAAATATTACATTAAAACACGAAGTTCCAAATGCTAATTTTTAAAAAAATATATATATTAGAATGCAAGCAAATTAAGGCAGGATAACTTAGGATTACGCATTGGGAAAGTAATCTGGAAACAATTTGTTTGTATTTTGATATTTTCAAAGTATTTTTGTGCATTTAAAATTTTATTTTTTAACCCTTTTTTCCGTGCACTCACTTTTCTAAAAATTTTAAATTTTAAAATACCAATTGAGGAGCAATAGAATTTGCCATTGAAAGCTTTTCCCGTGTTATACGGTACTCTTAATCTCTCCATGCTCTTGGCATAGAAGGCCTCGAGCTTGTTATACCAGAAACTCCTGTCCTTGGGCAACAGATATTGCTTTCTAGCATCCCGTTATTCCAATCCAGTTATAACCACTCATTCAAAATTATTTATCTGGACATCAACTTGGACCACTCTTTTTCTTTTTTCTTTGTGGGCCCAGGTATGGACGACATTAGTATCTTGTTCGGTATTTCGGATAAATGGTATCTTGATGATTGCCTTTTTGAAATGTTTTACTCATCTCTTTTGTTAGGCCAAAAAGATTTAAATATATATCCCAGGGATCTATTTCGTTTGGTTTATACATCTATTTCAGAAGAAAAACCAAAAATAAAAACTCGAATTTTTATGATCACCTTCTGACGAAGCAGGGGAGAAAAACATCATTATTAATTTGTTTGCCTGATGTAACTTGAAGATGTTCAAAAGATTTACCTTTTAAATCTTCTAACTTCCTTACGACAATCAAACTATTTTTTATTGTTTTCAGTATTTGCCTCCTTTAGTAGCAATTCGTTAAATTTCGATTTGGTTCTTGTTTTTAGCTAAGTTAAATATTTACTTTAGATCCTTAATATTCAAGTCTTTTAATATTTTTTACTTCATTTTTGACAAAGTTTCTCGAAATACATTTAAAAGTGGCAATTTCAAAACAGGTGAAATAATAATTTATGCAATAATATAGATCTTATGTTGAATCATGAATCATGTCATGAATTTTAAAGTAACATATACTTTACATCATAGAGAAAGTCCTTAGGCATTTTAAAAATTTATAACGGAAAAATAGTTACAGTTCAGATAAACATTTTGCAGGTAATGTTGGAAATAAAAAAATGTAAAGAAGTAATGTAATTTTTTTCACCCAAGTATTTCTTTAGTTCAAAAATCTTAAGACAGATTATTCTGCAAGTAATAAACCAGAGAAAAAATGATACTCTTATCTCAATTTTTCAATGTCAATCAAGGAATGAAAACCTTATTACAATATTTTCAAATCATTCTTCAATAATCACTACTACAGATTGCAATCGATGGATGCAAATCGCATAAAACAGAACACAACGGAAAAAATCCGTAAAAATGATTTGCAGCGCCATCTGACGAAATATTCTTAAACTATAGACAAAAACTTTGTGCAAAAAAAATTATGGCGAGGCACTAGAAATATTTTTTTATTTTTTTAACTTTGCTTTATATGTTTTTTAAAACTTTATTTTTTATTTAAAATTGTATTTTTTTTACATTTATTGTATTTATTTATTTTAAAAAGGATATTCAACGCAAATGATATTCAAGTAAATATTTTTTGTACTTATGTACTAAGTATCCAAATATACTTATATACCCTTAACGATTTAAATTTCAATTAATTTTACAAGTATGTTCATAATAATAATTATAGTTTATACTCACCAATTACGTTTACTTTAGCCTGGGCTCTTATTGGTTGATTGTTCGGTGCCGGACCGACCTATAAAAAGTAAAAGCAGTTAGAAAAGTGCATATTTTTCATATTACTGTGTGAGTACTTTAGCCTTCATGTCAATCAAACTATTTATGCATCAAATTATCGGTTATGAAATTTTTTCTGCGCAGTGTAAAATAAATGAATGATATTTTCTAGCAGGGTTTGGTTATTAACGTTGCACAAATGCAACACTAATTTTCTATTGACAACACTCTGGAGTTCATCCATAATGACGATCAAAATATAACACCGGCGTATGCGCATTATACCCTTAAACATTTTAAATCGAAACGGAATCGGACGTAAAATATTCCCGAGATCTCATAACAGAAAGAGATGACATACGGGTGGGTAATTATTTTTTTAGAATATCTTTAAAATCGCTTTTTGTCAAAAATCATATTATCTTGTGTCAAAATGACTGTCAAAAATAACAAAATACAGCTCAAGGAATAATAATATCGCCAAAATAATACGTTTTTTGATAACCTTTCATATTCTTTTGTAAAACCTTTAACTTTTCATATTCTTTTGTAAAAATTACAATATTACTTTAAACCATTTGGATGTTTTTAAAAATCTTCGTGTTACTTTTAAATATCTCGATTTTTTCCATCACATCAACAATTGATTCCAAAGCTTATCTCGAAATCGGTTTAATAAAAAATAAAACTAAAGGTTTCACAAATAAACAAAGCTTAAAAATTCTTTATTTTAATTTTAGTCGTTTTACCTTGGAATATTTCAGTATTATTATGTTTTCCTACTTCAATCATGAAACTCATTGTATCGAAATAGTCCAACATAATAATATACGTTTTCTTCATTTTGAAACAAATAAGCAATATCCTGATGATTTTCATGTCTCTTCTTTCAAGACATTTTTTTTCCTTATACAAATTTTAAAATATTTTTAAAGGACATAATAAAAAACTTTATATTTTTATTTTTTACTGTTTTTAAAAATAATTACGTTTAAATGTTTTATTGTTGCAGTGACGTTTTTTCTCTCTCATTGCATACACCTTTTTAACTGGAATTTTTCAGGGAGGTTAGGTTTTTTTTCGCACTGTATATTTATTGCCATAGTATGACGTAACTTCGGTTGCATTACATTATCTCTGTTTTATCATCCCCGCCATTGATCCTGTGGGTGTAATTATACTAATTGATACTGAAATACATATAAGTTTTAATAAAAGATTTGTTTTATTAAACCTGATTTACTTATTTTGTGACTTTAAAACATTTTTTTAAAGGAAATTCTGTTTCCCAGTAATTTTAAAAGAACGTCAGTCTAAATTGGAAAACCTGCATATTAGAGTTTGGAAAAGACAGAGGGAAAAAATACCTCACATCGAAAGCGTACATCTAAAATAAAGAAACTGTAGTTTCAAAAACATAAATTTTTTTTCAAAGTTCTACTAGATAGAAATAAATTCAAAAGAAGTAGCTTGAAGCGCTAAACTTGATTGTGCTCAAGTATTTGAATTCTTTATTTTTCCACATTTAGTCTTGCTTTAAATTTCAGTTTCTGAAGCATATATTTTTCAGCAATGCTAGATTTGCGCATAAATTTACCCACTTTTTTTCCGAGAAAAATGCGCAGGTGGTGCTTAATAGAGTAAACTATGATATAAAAAACGAAACTAAACAGAAATTTTCTTTTTCGGAAATGCGCATCAGAAAGAAAAAGAGTTCATTAAATTTAAATTCCTCTTCCGATCATTGAAAAATTGCTTTTTATATAATGTAATTTAAATTTATTTTGAAACCCATCCAGCTCTTTTAAAATATTTTATTGATTTCGTTTGGTTTAGTCTTATTGAATATTTATTTTTCCACTGTAAATTTATAAGGTACACTTTAATGGAGGTTAGGTATTTTTTGAAAAGATCTTTTTATTGAAAATAAACATTTCTAGTAAATAAGTTTCGTTAGTTGAAATAAAAACAGTTCTTAAAGTGCGTCGTCTAGTTTTGGAAATGTTCAAAATAATTAAACTTGAGTTTGAACTGACATTGATGAAGTGTTTTAAATTACAGGAAATATTTTCGGAAAAAAAAACGTTCAGTTTCTTTTGGGTGTGTTTTTCTGTTTATATATTTTATTGATGGATTGTGAATTAAAATAATATAAATTTTCGATTCTGGAAAAATTCTTTAAAAATAGAATTTTGAAGGAAAATGAGAGTATTAGGAAAAGTAATTCAAAAGATGTATAGCTAAATAATGACCTTGTACACATTTTAATTTATTTTATTCATTTTTTCTGTATTTATGTATAAATTTATTATTTGTGATGCATTTGCGTAATGTATATATATTTTTAAGTTTATTGTAATTTTTGCTGTTTTGAGTTTAATTTACCGAAAGAAAAACTAAAATTGCTTTTGAATAAATGTTTCGTACCTATTTTTATACAGTGAGTTAGCCGATCCCCAAAGTTGCTCCCTGGAACCCTTTTCTTCCGTGAAAGTATTGCAAAGTCTCCAAGAGTTAGAACTTCTTATTTTTTAACCAGTAATAACTATATTTAAATCTAATCAATAACAATTAGGGCAGATAAATTTTTTGTTCAATCCATGCGAACACTCGATCTTGCCTGATTCGGGTGTGGGAACCTGAAATCTGAAATTAGTTTTGCTCCTAAAGTAACAGCTTTTTAATGACATATTTAGTTTATTTATTGACTTACTTTTTGAAATATACAAGTTTAAAATCGTTAAATACAACAGCTTATGCATCTTTATTATGAACTGTCCAAAAATACACGAAAAACAATTTATAACAGAGATATGCCCCCAGAAGAGTATAACATTTTCAGAGATATATATAACATTTATGTATAACTGGAATTGTGAAAATTTGCGACAAACTTCCAGAGGAGTTAATAAACATTATTAGAATCAAAATTGCATAGAAATCCATGCCCAAAAATGACTGTACAAAAATGCTTTTACGGTTAGAGACGCTTCTCCATGGGCGCCCATAGGGGAGAGCCGAAGGTGCCCGGGCCTCTCCCTATAAAATATATGCGTAATGAAACATATGCGTATTTGAGTAATCATGCATAATTAAAAGTGAAATTAATTAGTTATTCAACTAATTAAGTTAAAAATATTTAAATAGATAAAATTTCCTTTCATTAATTTTTTAATTCATTAAGCTATTTGTCGTTTTCTTTCATGAGATTCCCCCCCCCCAAATTCAAACATATGGGCGCCCCTGCGCTTCTCTATTATGAACTGTTCTTAAGCACAAGAGAAAAAAAAACAATTTATAATAGAGGTGCCCTTTAGGCATATGACGACATTTCCGGGCATGGGTTCTTATGCAGAAATGGCATAGTACATGGCTAGACACTATATTCTCTATTTTATAATAATACAACTTTATAATACATTATAATACTTTAAAATAATAAAACTTTATAGTGTTCATAAGCACACGAAAAAAAATTTATAATACAGAAGTGCCCTTTAGGCGTATGATGACGTTTCCGGTACAATTTTAATTTTGATGATGTGCCCTAACTTCTCTAGAAGTTTCTAAAAACATTTAAACAACCCGTATTCATTTTGTACGTTTACGTTTGTACGTACGTTTACTTGTACGTTAGGAACATTTAACTTTTTTAAACTTGTACATGTTGACAGAAAATACAATTAAAAATTTTGTGTGGAAAGAAAAAAAGATTGCAGATTTGAAATCGGCTATACGGGAATATCTAAGATCTTTTAAAAAATCTCATGCAAACAAAAATATTTTGCTTAGTGTAATCTATGATTTATTTCTCACTTCGGTTGCATGTATGAAATTATAAGTAAATAAACCAATATGCCAATAGAGAAGCATCGAAATTGAACAAAACCTTTGATGATAACATATTGAATAAATTATGAAATCGATATACATTTATCAAAAATATAATAAGTATTTATCATAAGGCTTTTCACTTCAAAACAAAATAAATTCAAGAATTACGAATTAATTTTCTCTGATAACTATCCACCAAATTTATAACAGTTCTTTTTTGAAAGCCATAATTCGCCTTAATTTGCTAATTTTCAAATTTTACTAACACCAAAAATAAATTAACAGAAGAACTATCAGTTAGGGTTCCATATCCATAAGTAACTTAATATAATATACTAACTTAATATAGGTCATTTAATGTTCCAAAATTAGGAACCACTGCAGTACACTAACAATTAACTGGGATTTTGATTTTCAAGGACACTCCTAACCCCATAAAAATGCAAGTCATTCTTTGTGAAAAGCAACGGGAAACAACATTATGATATTTTCCTTCATATCGTGTTCGAATGACTGTAAATGTAAACTATACCATTATGATTCATGTTCTTTTTCTTTCTATTGTATTGAATAAATTATTAATATTCTATTATATTATGTTGCTGCGAATAAAACGTCCGTACAAAGTGAATATATATAGCTTAATCCAATATACTCCGTTCGCTTCTGCACATTTCTCACCGACATTTTGATGCATAGATGTCTATCTTAATACTCTGATCTTTGAATTCAATAAACTCTGCTATAGTATTTTTAGACTGTTTTCATTTCCATACTGTTTTGAAAGGAAAAATTGTTCTAATTTTAAAAAAAAAAATGAAAGTCAGATCCAGAAAGTAAGAATGCTACGTAGACAAAATCAAAAATATTTTGGATAGTTTTTACGGGCAAAAATTTTACCGTAAAAACTGTTCTAAATGTTTAAAAAGATTTCCTATATATGGGATAAATGATAACGAAGCAATGAGAGTTAAACAAGAAGAGAGTATTATTTCAGAATTTGGAAATGAAGAAAAAAACAATTATTTTTAAATGACAAAAAGCATTTAAAAGCATTTGAATTTGGCTTACTTTAGTTTTTAATTTTTTTTTTTTAAATCTTATATTATTGTGTTCCTTTATTTTTCTTTTAGCAGCTGGGATATTTTTTTCCCTTTTGCTCTAAATTAGCTACGAATTTCTCTCAATTTAAATTTGAAATGGAATTATAGCAGGGAATACAGCCCCTTAACTTAAAAGAACACTAGTGTAGGGGATACAGAAAAGAGTATAGCGGACTTTTTATGTTAAGTCCCACGGTAACCAGTACGTCACCGAAGTAGATTCCAGGTAGCAATAAGTGAGCTGGTAGATGACCACTCTAAAGAGACCGAGGGTGTGTTGTATCGGTCCTGTTAACTGTTAAACTGCTTCAACTCTTCTACAGTAAATTGCACGTAGTTCGTAGAGTTACCAAAACGGAGATGCGATGTCAACCCTTCTGCAGAGGATCAAAATTCAGATGTCTTGAGGAGAATTGCATTCTCAGAGATATTTCACGTAAAGCCCTGGATTCTTAGATAAAGTCGGGCCATTCTTTTCCTTGCAACCTTTGTTCCGCTTTCGATTTTAATTGGCTGCCACCGATCACATAGGTTTGTTGACTGATTTGAATAGTGAAGTTTGATTGCGACTGATCTGTTCTATTTATTTTCGCTTTTCTTGTGACTTTTATTGTTTTATACTTTCAATTTTTTAATGTTGTAGAGCATTTGGGTATTCAAATAAACCAAATATAGGCTTCAAACTTTATTGTTAGCTTCCTGGAGATCGGAATATGAAAAGACGGAAAATATGGCTGCATGGAATGGGCAGAAATAAATGGAATACAAACGGTAACAGCGGATTGTGTGAGGTAAGTTTGAAATTAATTTATTTATTCATCTATTACGAATTTTACATGATATTATTTAGTAACTATGTATATGTTTCGCTTTTTTTCAATTCGAGGTTTAACAAATTCTATTGCATTAAATATATTCACCCCAAAGAAAGGAAAATAGGCTACCAATATTGTTTTTAAGTTAAATATTTTTTTTTTTTCGTTAGAAAGCTTTTAAAATAAATTTTAATTGCATTTAAATAATTGAGTGTTTTATTTACAGAATTAAAAGGAAACTAGCGTAATATATTAAATATTTTTCAAATGAATAAATTTAAAATGTCTTCGTTTTAATAAGATGATCTAATTCCTATTTATACTCTTAGTTCTTTTACTTGTTATAATTTTAAATATTTCATACATTTTAGTATCATTATGCAACAGTGCAAAAGAAATTTGTTATGTTTAATATTCAGAATTTGAATAAGAAGTCTGAAATTTTTTTTTAATATTTGAATATATCAGATTTCATCTATTTTGATATTAAATGGAACAAAGCTCTCATTTACAAACTATTGACTGTTTTAACATATGCCCTGATTTTAAAGTAAATAAAAAGTGATATTATTTTAATTATATATAACTATATTTTACTCTTTGAATCTCATAAAAAACCAGCTAAAAAAATTTCAATAAGTCCAGAAAAAAAAAGTTACAGCATAAATAAGGTATTATTTTCCCTGAATAGAATAAAAACAAAATATAAAAATTCAGAAAAAAATAGTAATTATTTAAGTTATCTTTAAGAACATGAAAATATTAATCAATAAAAAGTCTCGTTTAAGAATAGAACTCAGTTTCTCTACATCGAAAGTTGCGATCACAAGAGAGTTGCAGTCACCAAGATGGCGGCGTGTCGTTACTTTATCTAAGTAGCCGGGGCTTTAGATTTACAGACTGATGTAAATAAAGTGCAACTACAACAACAATATTCTAAAAACATATAAATGTCGAGAATACGATACACTTCCTTTTCTCCAGATCCCAAAAAAAAGAAAGAAATTAAAAAAAAATTATGAATATTTTTTTACGTTTAGAGAAAGCATAAAATAGTAGGATACTGCGGCATGCTTGCTGTAGTAGTCTTGCGTCAAAGATATTGCATATCAAAGAGAAAGATTGCAAAACAAAAGTATGCAATTCAACCCCAAGCTACATTGCCACTAGAAGAGGATTTTTCACTTTTTTTCACTTTTTTGTGGGCGAGGCGTTGTATTTCTTTTTGCATTGTATGACTAACATTTTTTGAGAGTGATTGCGCAGTTTTCCCTCCACTGATTTTCTATTTTCTATTTTTTTTCCATTTTTTTTTTTTTTTTTTTTAAGATTAAGGGCTATTTTTTGGTTTTACGCTTGCACTCGATACCTTGCTCTGGTGTTAGTAAATAAAAAAAAAGCAATCGGCAATTATTAATTACCACTTATTTAACAGTTAATTTAAACTATAAAGAGAGTTTCGTACTGATTATCAAATTTTAAGTTATTCCATCATACCCTCTATGCCTTTTTCTACTCACGTTGAAATTTCTAAATGTTGTAGTGTTTGCGTTGCATAACAAAGTGTAACGCAAAATTTAACTCCTGAAATGGGGCTCTTCCGATTTTTTATTGTAGAGAAAACATTACATTCGCTTATTGTGTTAATTTTTATTTTGGTTATTTGCCAACATAATAAAATCATTATTTCAACTGAAATGAATTTTAAATAGTCATCCATCTTTTATAATAGTAAACAATAATACAAAGCTAATCAGCATAACATGAAGAATGAAACAAGAGAACTATCTCTAGGAAATCAGAATCTATTTACTAAAACAACAATTTACTTGATTGCTTATAGGTATTCATTCTTTTTTTTTTCATTGTACCGAAACATCATATATATCCTGATGCTGAACATCTGATTCGAAAATGATAGGATGGGAGTTTGTTTTAGCTTGTTCTCGTTTTTTTTTCCGAATTGTGTATGTTGTATATAAATGATTAGTTTGTGTACTTCTGATATAACACAGCATTTGTTTGGTCTATGTTATAAATAATTTTGAAACATAAGCAATGATTCGATTTTATTTAGTCGTAGCATTAAGCTTTGACCTCAAGTTTAACATTTTATTGCAGTTCGAAGGGATCATTAAGCAAAATCTTCCGATTACTTTATTTAATTATGTTTTTAATAATTCACTTTCGTGTCTGTAAGAATAGTATAGTTTCTGCAAGTGCAGTACAGTGTTTGTAAAATTAGTATGGTATCTGTATGGGAAGTATCGTGTCTTTAAGCATTGTATCGTGCCATTAAGGATTGTATCGTGTCTTTTAGGGTAATATCGTGTCTGGAAGGGTAATATCATGTCTGTCCAACACCTCCTAGAAGAAGGAAGGCCTCAGCACGGATCAATTTAGTACTCCGATGTGACGAAATTAACTGCGCTGTTGATCAAAAATAAGAAAGATGTCATTACGTTCGGGGTACTAAGCTGCGCAGTGGTTGAAAATACGAAATATGTCATTACGTTTGGACTATTAAAGGATATTTATGGTAACCCGTGCTGAGACCTACTCTTTCTAGGAGGTGTTGGTCTGTCAGGGTAGTATCGTGTTTGTAAAGGTAATATCGTGTTTGAAAGTGTAATATCATGTCTGTGAGAATAGCATAATATTTGTCAGGGTTGTACAGTGTCTGTAAGGATCATATCGTGTCTGTAAGAGTAATAACGTGTCTGAAAGAGTAGTATAGTATCTGTAAAGGAAGTATCATTTCTTTAAGGGTAGTATCGTATCGGTAAGGGTAATATCGTGTCTGTGATAATAGTATAGTATCTGTAAGGGTAGTATAGTGTCTATGAGGATAGTATAGTGTCTGTGAGGGTAGTATCGTATCTGTAAGAGAAGTATCGTCTTTAAGGGTAATATCGTGACTGTGTGGGTAGCATTTTGCCTGTAAGAACTATCCTCCAAAATATTTACTGGAGTCCATGCCCGATGACGTTTCAATTGTTATTTTGCCATTGCAAGTAAAGTTTATCCCTAATTAAAATTCAGATAACTTTCTGATGCTTGAATCTAATTTGTGGGACGTAACTTCTTTGGATGTTCAAGGAGGATTTTTATTATTTAGATCATTTCAATAAAAAGGAGATCTCAACTTAATTATCTAAACTAAAAATTAAATTTTTGATTAATATGTCCCGGAGCATCAAACAAATCGATGCAAAAGTATGTACTTTACATTTTCTCAAATATGAAAATTCAATAATTGTCTTTAATTAATCAAACTGGATGAACTAATATATTTTAAGTTTTTTTTCCAGGAAAATTAAACATCACATAGCATCTAGCTTTCAGAATAATATAAATGAAAAAGTAAAGTGCTGCAAATTTCAAACTTTTCTCGCTTATTGCCGAATTCTCTAAGCTTTTCATTAACTGATAGCATTTTCTGTAGATAGTCGGTTTATCGGTTATATTTTTTATTAATTATATGGTTAATTTTTGATAATATTATTAATTTAGTTAAAATTGAAAAGAAAATCTTACATTTTAGAAACATTAGGATAAAAGTTGAAATTTTAAGACATTTTATTAAAATTTTAGAGAATTTAAACATTTTAAGAGGATTCTGGGCCCTTGAATTTAGAGTTTTAAGCTTGCAATGACCTTATAAGTTTTAATAGTTTTTTTTTACTACTGACTAGTAAAAAGTCTAATGTATCTTTATATGGAATTTATAGCCAATATACTCTTTTTACGAATAATAGTTATTAAACATCCCCTGGAGTGTTGTGATTGATAATATTACAAATCTGACTTTGGTAATGAATTGCAACTGAAAATATGGTAGTGTTTAACCACGAGGTTGTACATGACATGTTAAAGTTACTGCTGTAAAACTTGGGATTGTATCACGCAAAATCAATGTAAGAATCAGATTTAAGAATACCTGCAAGTGACGTCATACGTATGCATCGAATCTGATTGACCGGTTCACTAATGACTAAGTTTGCAAGTATGCAATTTTATCCAGAGCGCTACACATAGAATTTGCCAAAAAGTTTTTATTTTTGACTTCTTTCCGGCTAGCTAGTTAGATCAAAACTTCAATTGTTGCTCTGCGCCTTATGAAAGTACAAGCTAAAATTGTTTCGGAAATCCTGCAAAAAAAAATGCATCACTAATCGAAATTTTAACTAATTTCTCCAGTATGCAAAGAAAAGAAAGTAAATGAAAATTATTTTTAAAAATTATGTTTTTCAAGTAAACTAAAAAATGAGAGATCGTTTTTTTTTTAATCCTTGAATGATCTTAAAAAAAAATCTTTGTTTACTCTAGCAAAAAAAAAAAGGTTGATTATAGGATTTTTTATTATAAGCTTCGAACACTAACCTAACCTTCGTTCAAAAAATATCCCACACATCTTTCGAAAGCGATACGCTCTACGAGTTTTGCTTTAGGTTTGAAAAAAACAATTTTTTTCCAGTTTTGGTCTGTTAAAAAAGTGTAGTTTTCAAAATTACAAGTGGTATTTTTATTCACGCGAATACTGGGTAAAATCGGTAAAACCTTGTTCGCAGATGTATAAATCAATATATTGTCTTTTAATTAAAGATTTTTGAAATCTAAATTTGACTATATTGAAAACTATATTATAAAGTTTACTGAATTGCTGATTAAAACCAGATTAATCATGATTCCATGGATAATATTTACGGTATCCATTAAGTTGTCATTGATACAAGGATAAAAATGTGGAAATACAATAAAAAAAGGTAGATAATGGTGTCATATATTTTTTTCCCTTTTAAGCATTAAATCTGAGGTGTATTATGACACTCATAGTGTCACTTTAGTTTATGCCTATTGATCATGGAAGCTTATATATATCTTAGTTTATACTCATACATCCTAGATGACAAGTATTGTCAGAAACAACGATATATATAAAAATAGTCTAAATCCACCGACTTTTTAACTGAGTGCATGGATAAAGAGCTTTCTGAGATAAAATGTTACACATGTATACGATGTATTAAATTACAAGTCCCTGTTCGAATGCCATATAAATGTTTGGTTACCTTAACAGCGAGTTTAATGTAACGGTAACTACACGAGGGAAAAAAATCGGTAAAAATTACTGATACTGTTATTAATGGCTTTTCTGGCTTTAAAAAAAATACAATTTAGGTTAATTAAACTAAAATGTACGGAATTTATATAATTTATTTGGTAATTTTTTCCATTCATGTGGCAACAGTTTACCTAAATTATGGGTTTCAAAATTAAAGTTCTGCAACTTTTTTCAGGGCAAAGAATTTATCATTGTAATAACTTTGCATACTTTAAGCTATTTATTTTCAACCATTCATTTCAGCTTGATGTTTTGAAGAAGAAAAAAAGAAAAAGAAGTCAGTATGATTCAAATTATTTCTAATTCAGTTACTTTTCTTACCCTTCCAAAAGAATTCTACTCATTTAAGAACAATTATAAAACTGAAAAGTAAATTCAAATGAATAAATGGTATTTGTGCCATGCTCTAAGATATCATGAAAAAAATTATCAAACGATACCAAATTTTATCTTATTTAATACAAAACCTATGGTAGAAAGACTATTATATGATAAACAAAACCATATTTTATTGTTAACTTTACCAAAATCATTAGCAAAAAAGTTCGGTAAAAATTAATGAGATATTGCTGTTCCCACACGGCCAATAACACGGTAAAGTTTACCATATTCAGGTAGTGATGATTGTGCTTTTTTTCTGCCTGTGTAGTAGTGGTCATTCTGTATCAAAAAAACTCTATATTTTTACTAACTCAGTCTGACGCAAAAGTGAAAAATAAACCAAACAAATAGTTTTCTTGAAAAAGAACGATAACTTTTAATTCCAGACATATTCATTTTTTTAAAAAGGGGATTGTGCCTTTCATTTTTAGATGTTATACTTTTAATAAACAATATTCGAAGCTAACTGGTACAAATTACCAAAAACATAGGGAAGTAAAAACACCCTACTATTTTCTATCGCAATCTATGTTAAGAACAAAGGAAAAGTTATCATAAAACTTAGTTAGGAGATTCACGTTCATGCCATTTAATTAAGCTTACTTTGTGGACTAAACCGTGATGGAAAGAACAAGGTTTATTTTTCGAATCACCTAACAGGAATATAAGGAAAAGTGAGAATTTACTAGACCAAGAACAGAGTTAATGGACTTTGTACAGGATCATATATAGTGCTGAAAAAAGAGCGAAAAACAAACGAAACATTGTTTCTTTATTCCTACAAAATAATAATAATAAAAAAAGCATCATAACATTATTATTATATTATATATATAATCCCAATTTTAACTCTCGTGTAAATGTTTGATTAAATGCGAAAATCTTTATTAACTTCCAAAAATTTATTTTATTGAATTTGTTCTGGAAAAAAAAAAAAAAAAAAAAAAAAAAAAAAAAAAAAACATCTCACTGTTCATAAAAATTTCGTCCCCGTAGAATCCTAAAAAATTGGCAAATATGCAATTAAGAGTAACAATAATTTCATAGGCAAGAAATGCAAGCAAAAAATGTACAACAATAAAGAGTAACAGCGAATGCTCCATGTTAGTCATTAATTGCAGGACTTGTCATGATGCCATGTTCCTGTCATTAACTGTAGGACTACAGCAACGAATGTAAAAAGGCGAAGAAGTCCAGCTTTTCGAATACGCAACTAAAGCTATCGTACGGTGTGGTATGCTCTACTAGAAAAATAACTTAGCTGATATGCAACATACTCAAATTTAACAGAGCATCAGATGTACTAGGAAGCAAAGTGACCGTCTGGAGATACGTCACGTCTGAACCGGTTGTTTGACAATTCTACATGTATGGTTAGGTACGTTTGCCTTTCGCCATTTTATTCTTTCTTTCTATGCCAAAATGTGTTAGCAAATGTAACCAACATGAATAGTCCCTAAGTGTTCTTTCTTTATACACAGAGAACACACCAAACCTTGGAGGACTGGTTAATATTATGTCTATGGAAGTTAGTCTTCTTCCCTTCTGCATATTTTTTTGATGACATCATGGTAACTGATAAACAAATAAATCGTGACTTGCGGGTAATCATTGTTATGACTAACAGGAAATGCTGTTATAAGTAAGCCATCAAAGATATTTTACTGTTTGTCTAACTTAAACTGGCTTCATGAGCATTGTTAGCATTTTGGTCACGAGATTAAACACTCTCAAGTTGGGATTGGGGTAAAATACTAGGGACTATATTTCGATTTGAGTCGGCAAGAGAAACTTTAAAAGCATGATTTCCTTAAATGCATTTTCACTTATTGCTATAGCAGCAGGCATCCCTTGACTGTATGGCAGGTACTGGAGTTGACTACTGCATGGTTAAGTGCTGTAACTTTTTTGATCACTATAATAATCATTTTGACTCAAAAATGATTGGATAAACACCTAAATAACGAAGACTTGTCATTCATAAATTAAGGTATAAAAATGATAAAATTTTTTTAGCTAGAATTAATGAATTTTAGAGACATAAGATATATAAGACTCTTCAAATAAGAGACATAAAACTAGTTCGTATTTCAATCATTGGAATAAATATACAAACCATAAACATTGTTCATTTCTTTCGACATTTTTCTGCTTGCTTTTTTTTATTTTTTTAAAAATTTTTGTTGATTAAATTGAAGTGAATTAAACGTAAATAAATAAATCGAAAGCAAACATTTTTTTGTTATAATTAATATGTCCGGAGTTAACTTAGCTAGATGTGTGATTTGTCATTATTTCAAAGCAATTATATCCATTGAAACTAAGAAAACACAATCTCACTTGGCATTGGTATTCTCCTTCATCATCCATCTGAACGTTAGAAATACGAAAGTTATAAATTCCATTTTTAGCATCTATCATCATGCTATAACGTAGATATCCCGGTATTCTAGGATCAAAACCTGAAATTAAATTTAAAAAAATAAAATAAAATTAGCTAAGGTAGGAAAAATGTCTAAGATAAAAAATTACAATGTATGAGATTATACAAAATAAACAATGTCTAAGATAAGAAGAATCTCTACAAACAATTTGGAAAATATTCCAAAATAGCAAAAAAATAAAAAAATAAAAAAAATAGCTCTGATATATCGTTGGGCATTCATACTATTAACTTAACCAATATAGCGTTGAAATTTTAGGACAAAAGAAACTATTGTTGTATAATTATTGTTGTATTGACATTTCTCAAAAAAAAGATAATTAATAAACAACAAAATAAGTGGTGATTGACAACAAAATGTACGGTATTCAAATTATTTATTTGATAACTTTCCGTTCTTCATGGCAAAGGTTTGATTGTAAGTTCAAGTGCCCAAAGTTTTATAGTTCTTAATCATTACATTTATTAAAATACAAATAAAGAGTTAGCTTAACAGCAAAAAAGGTTTTTTCTTCATTTTTAAGTTTTGTATTTTTACTGAATGTGTAAAATGCGCAAAATATAAAATACTAAGTTCGTAAAATGTAAAATACTGAGTGCATAAAATGTGAAGAAACACGATAAAATAATCTGACTGCCCTTCAAAATATATTATTAATTTTATCATTTATCTTTTAATTTTAAAGATTTGATTGTCTCCACCAAAAAGAATGGTAGTAGATCTTATAATCTGTTTAAACTTTTATAGTTTAAAGTGGCATTTTTTTAAACAAAAAAATGGTTGATAAGAGCCAGATGACTGTTAATTATCTCGTTTCTTAGTATATTTATAGATTATTATAGAAGGGAAAGGGGCGTGAATTATGCTTTCAAATATAATTTACCCCTTGCCTCCCTCTCCCGTCAAAATCACGAGGTGAGGTTTCGTCTCCTACTTCTCGTGCCCGTGATATTTTCTAGCTAGAGCGTTCAAAGAAAACGCACCAAAAAAGTTTACATATATATTCATCTCTAATGCCCAGGAATTTTTATTTTGTATTTTACACACTAGATGGCTGCACCAGACTATGTTTAATGTAACTGGAGATATTTAGTTTATTTTAAATTTGATGTCAGCACTATCTAAATATATCTATTTGTGATATGTATTATGAACTATTAGCTCAGTTACTTCTGCTCGTCGTGAATGCACTTAAAACACATACGAAAATCACATATATTTCTAATCTTAAAGACACATACTAAAACAATAATTAATGCTGAAATACTTTAATTTCTTTCATTTATTATTTCTTTTGCCCTTACCGGTTAGGGGAATTAATCTTACCGTTACTAGATTAAACGAAACACATTTTTAATAGTTTATCCCAGCAAAATAAAGATGTCTGAGGCCAACACACAATAACATGTTCGATCGAAAATATTAAAAAAAATTGCTTTTCATATTTTAAAAAAAACCATCTTATTGACACCAAATTGAATTTGGTGTTTTCAAATAAGCTTTTTTAATATTTATAGACTTTTCTAAATTATTTTGCAAAATTTAATTTTATCTAGTCACGTTTTTACATAAAATGTAGCAAAACAAAAATAAAATTTTTACGTTTATTTGAGAAAAAAATTATTTTTTTCGCTGGAATGATATGAACAGGAAAAGACAATTCTTCATTATTCTGTTTCGAAGATGAAATACAAACTTATAAAATTCAATTTTTAGAGCAAACACTTTAGAAAGTAATTGAGTTTCAGATTTTTTGAAATCGGAAAAAAAAAAAAATCCTCGCATCCGGAACAAAAGTTTATAAAATCAATTCATATCACTATATTACGTCACGAAGAATAGCTTCATAAAAAAATTCAATCCGACGTTTATTGCTCCGAAGCTGAGGATTTGAAGCTATATTTCTTTCTAATAAAACGGGAAGAAAAAGAAAATTCCAATTTTTCATTCATGTATGTAAAATCTTTAAAAGTTCAATAAATAAAATTGATTTGATTTGAGGGAAACGATTTCTTTCTTAACGAAAATAAATTTATTTTCTTTATCTTTGGACACATAAATTCACGAAGTTCTTTAATAAATGTCAGAAACTTGATGCCTGTATACTTTTATGATGCTAATTGGAATTTTTATAATAATATATATTTAAATAATACTAGGTTTTTATCTTTCTCTGCTCGCTTTTACTCGAAAACCCTTTGTAACATTGTGTCACTTCATTTGGATTTTGGTACAAAATTGTGACCTAAAAATTAAGCCGACCCCTGACCCCTCATCTCTGACGCCTTGCTGTCCTTCGTCCTTCACAACTTTGACCTTCGGCGGCTTTTGATGTTGCACATGCGAAACAGTGCAGTTGTGGTCGCAGTTAGTTCAAAATTGTAATTTCATTTAAACTTTTTTTAGTTCACTTCAAGTCCCTGCTTAAGCATGATTCTTACTGTGTTTTAGGCTAATGATATAAATAGCGGCCCAGTTCTTTGGATCGCGGCATTCGAATTGAGTCGTCTCAAATATCACGTCTCTCCGCTTAACGGGGATTTCATTTTTACTCCCTCCTCACCCTCGAGGTCGGAATATGGTGTCAGCAACGCCATGGCTGATTGTTGTCGCGACCTTCATTTAAGTTTTTTTTAAAACTTCATCTTTCTTCAAAAATAACCACCTACGGGATGATCGCTAAGTGATGATTCCTCTGAAGTTGTTAAATTTCCATTAAATAGATGATCGCTAAGTGATGATTCCTCTGAAGTTGTTAAAGTCCATTTTATAGATGATCGCTGAGTGAGGATTACTCCGGAATTGGTGAAGTTAATCATGCTTACTCCTCCACTAAAGTAGCCTGTTGCATGGGATCTTCTTAATAAAAGGGGAATCCTTCAGAATGTTTTCGGACATGTGCTTGTGTCAGTTGTTCCAAATTATTGACGGCCCACCTGCCAAGGTATACCGCTTCTCCGTCCCAGTTAAATTGTGAACAATACTGAATCTTCGTTTTTTTTCTCTGCAAATAATAGCATTGAACCCCTCAAGATGTTGTGAGTTTGGTGACTGTGTTTTTTTTACTCTGTTGTGGACACGACTATGGATTGTCTTTCTATTACAGATATCTGATCCAAGCCAAGGTTTGATTTATTAATTCAGTTTTTTTATCGGGTTATTTCAACGCCTCTATATGTACTTCTACAAATGTTTTCATCATGTGCCTTCTCTTATTAATAGTATAATTGTCTTTAATTAAACTCTTTTTTTTAGTATTTATTCTTCGACACCCAACCCTGAATGGAACACCCTTAAACTGCTTCCGCAGTTTCTTTCAGTTAGTTTTGCAATTCGTGCTCGCTTACCATTAGTAAGTAAAATATTGTATTCTTTTGTGTCTTAACAATATACCACACAAGGAGCCATGGCGGCTGATGGGATAGAGCGCTAGTCTCCCAATAAGATGACCCGGCTTCGATCACAGCGATGGCTGGTCGACAGGAATTCCGCACCCGGCTCGCACCAACCACAGCGATAAAGAAAAATATCCTCAGTTGTAGGCGGAACGTGAGTTAAAATCCCCTTGCCGTTAAGCTGACCGTGGGAGGTTCTCGTGGTCCTTCTCTCGATGAAACGCAAATGCTGGTTAGTTCCATCAAAAAGTCCTCCATGAAGGCAAATTTCTCCCAATACTGGATCCAGGAATTCCTTTGTCTTCTGGATTGGGTTCAAATTTACAAGGCTATGGAGTAGAACATTGGTAATCGTAAGCTCAGAATTGGGTCGGTTATTCAATGACGGTTATAAAATGAAATAAAAAATACCAACCAAAAAAAGTCTCTTAGTTATATTAGTAGATATTCCGTAACTAAAAATGTCACTAACAGTAATTAGTTATGTATCCAACTGAACTTGACGGGAAATATCACACAAGTCCACTGTGATTATATCCACTCTGTATGTTCTCTACTCCAGACTAATCGCTGGGAACAGTGAGTATCCGTGAGCGAAACACGTTTGACAGACCTGCGAGCATATACATCAATATACCCAAAAAGTCTATTGTTATTTATAACAGCTGATTCAATTTTGAGTTACCGGCTATCAGTGCTCAGTTCTGTAGCCTTGTAATTTTGAATCCAACACACTTAGTTCAACTTAACCAACACCCTTAGTTTTGAACACTTTTAGGTCAAACATTGAGGCAAACTAGCTATATTGGAGGAACTAGCTCTAGGGGACTTTTTTTAGGGAACTAAATTGCTTTTCCAATGCATTTAATGTAAAATTAAGGAAACCTCACATGGTTAGCCCAAAAGCAAGGGAATTTCACTGGAACCTATAATCATTTTACTACAGAGGGAATTTTAAATTACTATTGTGGTTGGTGCGAGCTAGGAGCAGAATTCACATCGACCAGCGAGTGTGGGATTCGAATCCCGGCCTTCTCATTAAAAGGCAAGCGATCTACTTCCAGAGCCAACGCTGCTTCAAGTTTAAAATTATAAATAATTTTAATTTATACAATTGTTTATAATATGTAAAGCAACTTTAAAATTACATTGAAAAAAATCTACTTATTTTCAACGTTCGCATACTAAATGAGATTCCAACTTTCTGCAAAATTTTAAAGAACCATTTTGTTTCTTTTGCTACATATACAGCTTCAAATGATTTACGATTGTAATTTATTATATTTCTTTTAAAAACTCACATTTTTCATACGATAAATGTAAACGCCCAATTGAATAAAATGTCAAGATATGTAACAATAATAAATTTATCTTTCCCAGAGAAATATATTCTCCGGTTTATTTTTGTTTCGCGACGATTGCCCGGAATTTATACATATATCCCTTAATGGACAGTTATATTTATCTTAAAGCTTTCGTTGAACAAAATGAACAAATAAATAAAAACCCACAAATTTTCAATAGGAAAAAAGAAAAACATTGGAAAACTGACAATATTTTTGCTCTTATGTTTATTTCAGTGGAAAAGTCTCATAAAGACTTTCAGATTTTGCTTATCCGAATTCGGTTGGAATCATTAAACCTATTTTTTTTTTTTTTTAAATTTTCTTTTCTTTTAAAAGGCTTTTTTCGCACGAAATATTTTAGTACGATTGTGGAGGAAGAATTAAAGTTATAGATCAGAAACGTGTATACATTACGCGTGTTTCTGCATAACATGGAGGCTAAGTAGTGGCACGAGAAAACATAATGTAAACTCAAAAATAAAATTGAAAAATAGTAGTTTCGTCTTCAAAAATTTGGTCAAAATATCTAAATCTTAATGCAATGAAAATTTCAAATTCCAAAGCTACACTAAAATATTTTATATAATAATATTTTATATATTATTTTATATATATAATTGACAACAATTCGAAATTTTTACTTTTGTTCGATTTATTTATTTATTTTAAAAATATCAACTACGCAGACTGAACTTAAAAGGAAATGAACTACCTGCAGCAAATTCCCATAATCAGAGGTTATAAATAATGTTTCTCTCTCTTTTTTTTTTTTTTTTTGTGTTTTTTAACTTTTTGGAAGTAACATGCATAATCCTTTATCAGATAATAGCACTTTTCCTAAAAATGTTAACCGTCCCCAGTCAATAATAAACAGAATATTTAGTAAAAATCAAAATGAATGTATTTATTTAAAACCCATTTTTAAAATTATTTCAAAGTAATCACATTTTGAATAGCTAATTCATTTTTTAGTGAAGAAAAATCAAAACATTATTAAAATATACCAAATCACTATCGAGAAAACAAAGACTATAAATATCGAAACCAGTTTAAAAATTTAAATTAAGTTTCAACAATTATTTTCTTTTAGTTTTTTTATGGCAATTAAACAAGTTAGTTTTTAATTTCACACTTCCCTTTACTGATTGGTCAAGTTTCGATCATAACAAACTGCAAATGTAAGATTAATCTACAAATGATTAAACATAAAACCTAAAACAATTTCTGCCACAAAAGCTAAAAAAAAAAAAAAAAAAAAAAAAAACATTTGGAAGTAAATTTATCCATTACGTTAACTAGTTTAAACAATACATGGTTTAAGTTGAAAAACCAATTATAGCAAGAAATTATTTTTAAAAAACTTTTCAAAGTCACTGAAGGTAATCCAGCACGTAAAGTCGCGTCCAAACTTCTTTCTTTATCATCATTCGTTATTCTAAACGTAGACTTGGCGATATAAAAAGGCAAACATGCATTTCACTAATTAATTCTTAATGCAGTCTTTGTGAGTGTTCCTGATAGTTGATTTTTTCTTTCAAAGGGAAAACAAAGAAATTAATGATGATATTCTTTAAAGTTACGAAGAAGTGGTGATGATGATAAGCTTGTCAGGAAGAGTTCTTAAAGATAGATGATTATTCGAAAACAAGTAAAACTTTGAGGAATGAAAGAGATAACGCTTTTCACATTTTGTTCGGAAGAATGACGAGCTTTTAATAGGGTTTTTTTTATTTAACTCATATCTTTAAAATGTATGACGCTTAAAATAATTTAAACCGTTTTGGCTTATGTTTATACGATTTTAAGTCATGGTTTCAAAATATAAAAAAAATATGCTTAAATATGGAAATTTTCATACTTTTAGTTAAGAGATAAATAACTATATTTTATTTTTTGCATATATATTTTTTTTTCAAAAAAAAAATTATTATTTTATCATTTTTGTCTATAACGCAGTGTGTATTTTTAATTTACAGGTTTATGTATTTTATCTTAAAGTAGGTCTGTAATTTTACGATAAATTTGAATTAAGAGAAATGAATTTGAAAGAAGAATCAAACAAATGTATCATCTTAAAGCAAGCTAAATATAAAGAAATATGAGGAGTAAAATGATAAGTTACATTGGGAAATAAAAGGATACGAAACACTCTAAAAAAGAGTTCAAATTTCTCTCAACTCTTCTTTAATACTATTTCCAGATGGATATTTCACTAACTTCAAGAATTTCTTTAATATACTATTTAATTTTCAATTCTTTTTAAAACCTATCTGTAGATTCTTATTACTTTTCGGTTTCGGTTACTATGAAAATATAATAATCTCACAAATACAGGAATGTTAATCAATTTTACGATAAATTTGAATTAAGAGAAATGAATTTGAAAGAAGAATTAAACAAATGTATCATCTTAAAGCAAGCTAGATATAAAGAAATATGAGGAGTAAAATGATAAGTTACATTGGGAAATAAAAGGATACGAAACACTCTAAAAAAGAGTTCAAATTTCTCTCAATTCTTCTTTAATACTATTTCCAGATGGATATTTCACTAACTTCAAGAATTTCTTCAATATACTATTTAATTTTCAATTCTTTTTAAAACCTATCTGTAGATTCTTATTACTTTTCGGTTTCGGTTACTAGGAAAATATAATAATCTCACAAATACAGGAATGTTAATCAATGGCTTTTGGTACATATTTTTAATAAATAAAGTATTATCCTATTAATTTCGGCTCATAAAAAATTAGAAAAGTACGTTAAAAATTTCTGAGTGTCTAGTTTGAAAAGGATTTATTTTTGGTGCATGTTCTTCTGAAACTATATATTATCGTATTAATATTTCAGTCCTTAAAAAAACTAGGGAAGGAATAAAAAAAAATCACGAATGTTATATCTATCAATGGCTTTTGCTATATATCCTTAATAAGTTAATTATTTTCATATTAATTTCGGTTCAGAAAAAATAAGAAAAAGTCTCTTAAGAAGTCATGAATGTTCAATTCATCAATAATTTTTTGTACACATACTTTTTAAATTATATATTATTTTTTCATACATTATCTTATTTTACAGATAAAAATATTCGTTCGTTTATTTTAAAAGAATTAAAAAAAATGTTAATTTCAGAGTTGAAAAAATTATAACAGTTTAATCGGAACTGGCATTTTATTCTTTTGTAAAAAATACATTTTTTGCGTAATTATAAATTTTTTAGTTGCAGAAAACTGAAACAAACTTTAAGTGTTATGATAGTTAGTTTTCTGAGTCAATTCAAGACAATCATTAGCTCGGAACAAATGTTATTGGGATCAAATGTTCAGTAAAATGTCAACAGAAATCCGGAAATTTTTTTTTAAAAATTCATGGGTGTCAAATTCATCAATTGTTTTTTTGCTACATATTTTTTATAAATCACGTAATATACTATTAATTGCGGTTCATAAAAGTTAGGAAAAACTTCTTAATCTTTAATTATTACATTATCGTATTAATGTCACTCCATAAACATTTAGAAAAATATTTTTAAAAAAATCAGGATAGTCAAATCATTATTGATAGCTTTTCTACATATGTTTTATAAATTAGGTATTATCATATTAATTTCAGCTCATAAAAAGTAAAGATAAGTTTCTTAAAAATTCAGAAGTGTCAAATTTATCAATGATTCTTTTGGTGCGTATATTTCGTAAACTATTTAGACATTTATTTTTATGTTTATAAAAATTAATAAGAATGAAAGTAACATATGAACCCGAAAGCAATTATTCAACACTAATGATTGTCTTGAACTAACTCATAAAATTAACTGTATTAAAATACTTTAAATTCTGTAAGTAAAAGAAATTTAATAACTCAAAAAACTGCATTTTTTACAAAAAAATAAAGTAGCAATTCCGTTTAAACTGTTACATTATTTACAACTCTGAAACTAATATTTTTATTCTTCTAGAATTAACTAACGGTATTCTGCATAAAAAAATAAAATTTAAAAAAATCCGGAAATTTAAAGAACTCCTGTAGACAAAATACTCATTGAAGTGTGACAGAAACAACTCATGTAATATTAATAACGGCAGGTAAAACAACGAAGAGAAAGCAATTTCCGAAATATTTCGGTTAATTTGTTTTGTCCTTACATAGTCTTAATTACTTACAATATCTTAATTGCCATCACACTAATTTCCACTCATTAACTCAATTGTAACACAAATTATGTTAGAAAAAATTTAAGGGAGATATTTACCTTTAAAAGTGAGTTATAAGATAAATCATAACAAACCGTATTTTGTTTTAACGACAACAGACCACTTTTTTTAAATGTGCACACGATATTTTGCACTTTTTTTTTAAGTTTGAAAGGTACATGGAATTCAAATAAGTAAGAGTTTGTTTAGTGAAACCATTTGAAATAAATGTCGTTCTGGGACTTATTAAAGTCTTAATTTATTAAAAGCATAATGCGTTTTAAGAAGCTTTAAACTTTTAAAAGCCACTTTAATATTTAACAGCATAGAAAATGAAACATAACAACTGGAATATATTTATTTTGGTGAAACAGAAACATTTTCTCTCTTTAAATTCCACATGAAAAACGTAGTTCTTAATATCATTTTATTGTTTTATTTATTTTAGTTATCTCCTAACTACTTTGTTTAAGTCAAAAGTTTGCCTGTGTATTGAATTGTTATTAAGAGTATGTAAGAACAAAACAAATCACGCGAAATATTTCAGAAATTGCTTTCTTTTCTTTGTTTTACCTACAGTTTTTAATATTGCATGAGTACTTTCTTCAATGCGTAATTTTTTTATATATTACCGTCGTTGAACAGACGACACAATTTTGGGTTTACGACTATTATGGTTCAACTCCGCATCCTTGTAATTTTGAACCCAATCCAGAAGAAAAAGAAACTCTTGGATCAAGTATTGGGCGAAATTTTGCCTTCGGGGAGAAGTTTTTGATGAAACTTGCCCGCAATTGCGTTATCTGAAGAGGAAGACCACGAGAACCTCTAACGTTTAGCCAGACGAGTAGAGGACTCTAACCCATAATACGTCTACCAATAAGGATATTTCACGTCAGCACTGCGGTCGGTGCAAGATGGATGCGGAATTCGTTTGAGTCGGCCATCTCAGGGATTCGAACCCGGTATTCCTCATTGAAAGCGAACGCTCTATCCCCTGAGCCATCGCGTCTCTTAATGAGTATTTTGTATAAGTCAAAAGTTTAACTTTTGTTTTAAGAAAACAGTGTATCTATTGTGTTTCAGAACCTCGATTTCCTTAAGCAAGTGAAATGGGTGACTTTACGTAAAAAGAAAAAAAAAAAAAAAAAAAAAAATTCTGAAACATTAAGTCAATGTCAAGCAATAAGTGTTTTAACCTGCAAATTCCTTTTTCGCCGACCTAATAAAAGGAGCGATTTTAAATAGTTTAGCAAATCAAACTGCAATTTTAAATCTCAAAATGAGAAAAATTTTGTTACAGCAAAGTGATAAAAATGTTTTTTTTTTTTTGCGAGATATTTTTATCAGGAAATTTTCATACATGCATACTTTTGATTTTTTTTTTACGTGCATGTGATACGTGCATGTGAACTAACAACATGGCTTTTTGAAAAAAAATATAGTAATATAAATTGTAATAAAATGTAATTAATAATATAAGTTATAAATTATTTATAACAAAAAAACTAAAATTAAAATACATTTTAACCATTATCCTGACTTTACTACAGGCATTGTATTTTTCAGATAATGTTTTCGATTTATTTTGAGGTTTCAAAATTCTGAGGGCGTCAAAAATGTAATTCTTGCACAATCAAAATACATTTTGTACCCGATTTTGAAATTTAAAATCTCGTTCACGTCCTTTAGTTAGCACGTTTAAGTTCTATCCTTTTAAACTATTAAAAACACGATTACGCAGATAGAAACCAGTCCATTATTTTGATATTTTTGGAAAAAAAAACTAGTTTGTGAAACTTTATGTTTTACTCTTGTTAAATTCACTTTTTTCTGAACTTTAAATTTTAAAATACTGATAGGTGAAACAGATTTTGGCTCCCTTGGTATAGTGTCGTCTTAAGAGTGATCCGTTTTATTATTTTTCATGATTTGTGCTCTTCATGACGTCTATTACAGCACTCTATTTACAAAAATTTCAAACAGTTTATTTTCTTCGAAAAATACTTTCAATGGAAAATTTTGGAGAAAACACATTTACCTGCGGGCACTTGTGAATGTGGAGGTGATCAGTATTATCACACTGCCTCCGATATCTGTTCATAAGGCCCCATTCACACATCACACAACAAAGAGCAACAAACAGAGAGAAACATCCATGCCCTGAGCAGGATTCGAATCCGCAACCATTGGCTTCGCAGTCAGGCACGCTGCCTGCTCGTCCACCTAGCCGGCTATTTATCTTAAACTAATCATAAAGGAAACAGTTTTGGCTCACTAAATATTACAATACGCTTCTGGAAAATAGGGTCCTGATAGTTTAGGCAGGAGAGCAATCGAAAGTTTGGACACATTAATGTTAATTTCACTTTTCTGCAAGCTTCGCTATAACTTGAACACTTTTTAAGCGAATAGAAAAAATAATTTGCACGCATTCGTAAACTTCATTTAAATAATTTCATGTAAAAAAAATAAATAAATAAAAAAAAATAATAAATAAATAAATAAAAAAAATTAAAAAAAACATTTTTAATAATGATTTATTATTTCTAATATTTATTTATTATTTTCATTAACTTATTTAATAATAGTCAATTTGTTTTTCGAATTATGCAAATTTGAACGACAAAACAACAAAGTTTGAACGAAATCGGTCGAATAGTTTCTGAGTTTGAAGAACTATTTGGTATGTTTAAAATTTGTTTTCTCGTGAACTATTCAACCGATTTCGCTCAAAATGTCAATCTTGAACTCACCTAATAGGAAACCGTCTTTAGCCCACTGCACATCACCAGCTAAATCACCCACTTGGCATTGCATATCTACTGTTGTTCCTTCAACTGCTGTCATGTCTTGGGGAACAGTTAAAAAATGCTGTTGAGGAGGAAGTTTTGGCGCTGAAAAAATACAAAAATGTATATAAAAATATGTATAAAAATTTGACAGAAATACATTGTTAGAAACCGAGTTATTGATTCATAATTATTGTTCTTAATGTATATTTTAGAATCTTTGTCCAAAAAAAAAAAAAAAAAAAGCTGCAAGAAAAATATGCATTAGAAAGCTAATGATTATTTAGTTTGAATATGGTGGAAGCGGTATTAAACGCATGTTTAAACGCGATATTTTAATTTAATATTTGTTTACGGTTTTCCAATGATCAAACAGGATTTTAGAGTTTAGCTTTCTACACTGTCTGTTTCTACACTTTTTCTGAAACCTCTTTCTATAATATTCAGAAACATTTTGCAGTACTTCAGAAATAATTTGAATCTCTTGATTTCGGATTTTTTTAAAAATTTTTTTAAGAGCTTTCTATAAGTGTTTCTTATTATTTCGGAAACCCCTTGTTAGGCTACCAATAATGTCAAACGTCATTTATCAAAAGGTGCCTTTTAAAAGAATCGATGTTTTATATACTAGTGAATTGGATTTTAATAGTTGTAGTGGTAACTATGCTACACCCTGAAACTGAACTGGTATCAATGTGATTCAGTTTCCTACTTTTGAAAATAAAAGAAATGCTTCTTAATTAATTGAATTCATTTATTTCGAATATTGATTGAATTGATTTGTTTAGAACTTCAGTCAATTGATTTATTGAATGAAGTTCTCCGAGATTTTTGGAAACATTTTTGTCTAGTCTTAATTAGTTTTTGAATTTTTTACATTGAATGTTACAAAGTATGTGACCATTCACAATAATTATTAGTCACAATTTCCTAACAGATATTTCAACATACTGAAATGCTTATTTATAATTACTGTGTTGCATCTTTCTTTAAAATATTCTATCATAAATAGTAAAAAAAAATTGATTAAAAAATTCAGTGTCTAGAAAATTCCAGTAAATATCATTTATGCTTTGTATATTTCTTCTGTTATATTGTCTATTGTCTTCTGTTTATGGCCATTCCCTACGAAAAACAATGCTATTACGAGCATGAGGAAAAAAAGAGTGTTTATAATTTTGCAAAAATTGGAAAACTTTTACAGAAATGTGTTCTCAATAGGGGACCTAAACATTACTCATTATGCACGCTAACTCAAGAGTTCTGTCGCAGTTCCTTTTTAATCATTTGGCAATTCGAATTCGCTTCCCTTTTTTTCATTGTGCATTTATATATTTTAAATAAGGTTTCTAAGTATGTTGCATTTGTATTTGACATGAAGTTCTAAAAATGTACAATGTGCAAAACACCCTAAGAATAACCTTTGATTTAATTATTGGATCTTTAAGTACAAAGACTCTAACGAAATGGCTAACAGTTATGAATTCAAATATACTACATTCTTTGTATAAACGCACTTTTTCGATGGATTCATATTTCTGACCCTCACAATCTAGGGGAACCTAACCTAACCTAAGAAATATGCCACAAACTAAGAAATATGGCCTCAATAGTTTGGCCAGGAGAAATTTTTAAGTGAACTGCTGAACGTAATTAAAAAATTCGTTTAGTCACAAGTGATTCCGGGCAAAAAATATTTTAATAAATATTTTTTTTATATAAATAAAGTCGAAAAAGTTTTGAAATTTGAGGTGCACAAATCTTGACATAATTTTAAAAAAAGTAATTTCGTATGATAAAATACAAATCTCGAACTAATTCGGCCAAATGATTAATAATATATCGATTTTTAAAAAAATGGCGTTTTTATAAATTTGATTTTTCGTGAACCATTTGACCGATTTCGTTCAAGCTTTATATTTTGCTATAAAAATTTCCATTTCTTAAAATCACCTGAATATTTGTATACTTTACTATTCAAAATCTGTTAAATTATTATTAAATAAAATAATAGTATAATAATAAATAATTATTAAAAGTTGTTCTTTTTCTCGGAATTATTTTTGGATAAGGGAATTTTATAATTTTGTGCAATCGTCTAAAAAGTATTCAAGATATGGCGAAATCGGCAAAATTTAAAAATAGTATTAAGGAGTTCAAACTTTGCACCCCCTATGTTTTGAGGGTCTGGAATATGAAACTGTCGTGAAAAAAGTATGTTCATTCAGAGATACAATCATGTTTAGTTTTGTAATTTAAAATATCGTCTGCGCTAATTAATTAGCACATTTAGGATAACTCCGTGAGCTATCAAGCTTAAGTCATTCGATGATTAGATCAAAAGTTATTCAGATTGATTAACTTTTTTCTTGCACGCTGTTCAACTTATATTACACCCTGTGAAAATTTTGATTTATTAACATTTCATTCAATTTATACATATTACGTTTGAGTTAAATATTTGGGAACATTAGCAATTGAAGAAATAATAATATTTTTTTCTTTTTTGAAAATGTGTTTTTTTTTATTAATATTATGAAGTTCAGTGAAGACATGAAAGTTCTATTTTCATTATCTTTAAACTTGTAAAATGCACCAATGTCATAGAAAAGTTTAGTATGTAGGTAGTTGTTGTTTTTGCCATTAAGGCAAGTGCGATTGTTCTTGTTTTCCAGTGGCGCCATCAATGGCCGAGAATTCGACTTCTGCCAAACTCCCGTTTATAGGACGGATCCATTCATACATCCACAGATCATAATTTAGACTTGAATCAGAGTACAATCAATCTCTAACTCAGTACTCTCAGAGGTATAATTTGTTTTGGGAACATGGGGGACTTTTTGATCCGGCAGTCACTATTTCTTCGGCCGGCTGGTTTTCGAGCACACGTTCTCGCAAACGTGACTCCAGCGTCCTGCTAACCAGGCTACCCCGGCCACAATTGTGTAGGTAAAAAGTAGTTTAAAAAGAGAGGTAGTAAACCATAGTTAAGAAAATTTTGCTGAATTAATGAGTGATGTAGTTATTACCAATCTTAGTTAATGAAATAAATCTCCACTCACATTATTAAAACTAAAACATTACTTCTTATTTGCTACCCGCGTGTGAAAATTAATAAGCTTAGTTTAAAGAACAAGATAGAATGTTTCATTGGTTTCGATGAACAGTTCGCTTTTAAGCTACTATTTTAATCCAACTTATAGCTCATATGTTCAGCTTTTCAATGCTAATGCAGGAAGAAACTTTATCTATTTTGTAAAACCAAAACTTCAAAGTTAAATACAAAATGAATACTAATTAAAATTAAGAAAAAAATTTGATAAGAATAACAAACATTAATTAAAATATAACAATCACACAACAATTATATTCTGAGATCAGCATTAATAAATGCAAGAAACTCTTAAAAAATAGTTTTATTAACTTAATAGCTAGACTTAAATTGCACAATTCAAAAAAAATTACAAATTACTATTAAATTTACCTTTAAATTTATAAAAAAAAGCTCAATTGATGAAGCGTAACAATTGGATTTCCTTGTAAAATAATTTCCTATATAACACACAATTTCCTATATAATTCAAAATAGTGCGATTTATTTGTAAAATATTCCCATATATGTTTGTGCATTAATTCAATTTCCATGTAAAATATCTTTAAGTAATATAATAATAAATATCTCTATCAAATAATCTAATTATATAAAAGGCATAATATTTTTAATTGTATACTTAATAAATAAAAATTTGCATTTTAAATCATAAAAATATTAAACATTTCACACATTATTTAGCATTATTAAACATTATTAAACATTATTAAACATTTTTATAAATTAATTTCTACTTTCCTTTGAAGAACAATGCTTTTTTATTCAAAGTGAAAACTAATTAAATCTTTATTCTTTACAATTACAAAGTAAAAAAAAAAGAACTTTTTAATTATTTTTAAAAAGAAATAATTCCAAATAAGTAAAAAATTCTTCAGAACATTTTTTTTCTTTAACCATTTCGAAAGAATAAAGTTGATTTTCACTCCAAGAAACACTTCTTTAAAGAGAAAAGAAAATACGAGTTACTTTTCTGAGAAATAAATAAATAAACAAGACGAAAGAAAAGGATTTAAAAATTCTTGAGCATTTTAAAGCTACTTAAAAGTTTTTAAGCTTTACAAACGTCCACGTTTTTATAGCGTGCTTCGCAATTGTAAGGTTAAAGGTATAATTCAAGCAACCATAGGTTAAAGGTTGTAAAGAGCAAAACTTCCAAACATTTTTTTCTTACTCTTTTAATCTTTAATAAAATACAAAGTTTAAAAAGGGATTTGAAGTCAAGTTGAAAGAAAAGTGTCTAAGAAAACATAAAAGTACTTCTTTTAATGCATTCTATCGAAATATTTTTAGACCAAAAAGCATACAAAGTTATTTTACGAAACCGAAAAGTGCTTGAACAAAAGCTTTTCAAAACACGCATATATCTATTGATTTTTGCTATAAAAAGTGAAGTGTTCAGAATATAGTTCGGAAAAAAAAACAATTTCTTACGAAATGAAAGGTAAAGCTGCTTCAAACACGAAGCAACTTTTTTTTTAGGTTTTTAAATCTAAAAAAAATTTTTTAATTAAAAATAATAGTCTTAAATTTAAATTCAACTACGTACTCATTAACAGATAAAGGAGAAAATAATTTTCAAAAATCGATTGGGTATTTTCTAAATTTAGGAATAAGTAGAGGTAATGAACCTAATTGGCAATAATGTAAAATCACAACTTTTTGTAAATATATAAGTCTCGAATTTGGGCTGTGAATTTGTTATAAGATTAATGAGAAACTAAAAAAAAAAAGTTTCTTTCTAAAATTATGTTGAAATAACTGGCAACAGTCTGTCCACAAAATAAACCTTGAAGTTTACGGTTAGGAACAATTTTTACTTTCATGGTTTTGAAACCGTTTACAACCGGTACGATTAAAAAATCATGAATAAAAAAATATACGGTTTCTTAACCATTTACTAATAGAATAATACCAAAACCAGAAAAATGAAGTTTAACAAGATATTGGAGTTAGACTGTTTGTTATGTAATAGATATTGAAGTTAGGTTGGAGTTCATTTATGTGTTGTCAAATGAGCCTTTGAAGGTTGCTTAACTAGTTTAACTGGTAGTGCCATCTATCGTGAAATATGGAAAATATTGGACTGTTTTTGTTTTAAGCAGTTGTGCCACTATCTATGTGTGAATGAGAGTATTGTATGAAAGTCCAGATACACAAATTGGGAAAAGCAGGGAGCTAGAAATTCTCTCTGCGTTGGAGGAATGAAAGAAATATTATAGTGTTCACTGGGATCGGAACCTCTATTTAATTGGTCGCCTCAATAGACCTCCGGTCTGTCCATGTACACAGCTACATGGAACTAAGTTTTTTTCATAAAGTGGGCATAGTTGGCTAGAATAAAACTCCAGCTGTTTTACCATATTAATCGGAAACAGTTATTAGACGATTTTTCTTACAGTTAACAGTTTAAATTCTATTTTTAATGGTTATTTCACTATTTTGGTAGAATATGGTAAGATAAGAACTAAATAAATCGTTATTTAATTATTATTTTTAAGAAATTTCAAACAATTCATATTTGGCATGCATCTTCAATCATTTTGAACAGCTTGAAGGATAAATGTAGATATTACTTATTCATTATATAAGGAATATATAAATTCTTTTCGATAAATTATCAACACCGATTTCTGTTTTCTCTGATTATAAAAATACATTGAATGTCTATCTGTAAGAGATTGACTGGAATAAACTGTAAAACAAAAGTTACAGGTATGAAATCTGTAACACAATTTCCCGACGTTACAAAAGTGTATTTACGATTTAAAAAATACACATATTTATAAAAGAAACTCAAGAAAAAATTATCATTAGAAAAGCTTTGTTTAAATTGAGAAAAAAATTGACAATTGAGAAAAATATAAAAATGGTATGCGCTTAAAAATAGTGATTTCTTTTTAAATGAATATAAGTCTAAACGAAAAAAAATATTCCTGATATATGAATGTATACCCAACAAAGAATTCTATGCTGTCATTTATATCAAAATAGCAACAATTTATTTTCTTTTGACAAAAGTCCTATCATGACAAAATAATAAAACTGTCTTTTTCATTCACAATACATTGTGTGTGTTATCATTTTTTTTGTATGAAACTATGATAGTAATAAATGATGGGATCAAGTTTAAAAAATTGAAACTATTTGTACATTATTATATTTGAAAACGATGCAATTATTTAAATTTTAAGGAATCTTTTTTTTAAAAAAAAAAGGTATTGGAGGAAAAAAAACTCATTGACGAAAAAACACAGAAAAATAAAACTCCTGTAAGAATTGGAGTAATTTTATCACAATACAAACTATTATAAAGCAGACGATAATCTATTTCATTAACTTAAATTTAAGTTCGAAAAAAATATTTAATTAAAGAATAAATCAAACGACTTTATTAAAAAAGGAATTTCCAAGATAAATATGAGAAGAAAACTCAGTTAAAAATGAATTAGAATGGTTGAATTCTGCTATATAGAGCCAGTGCGGCTTGTACCAAATATTTTCAACTTCCAGGTTGTAAATACTCACTTTATTTACGACTTTCAGAATAACCATGCTCATAGCTTTCACGTGGCGTTTCAAATTTCGTTTCCCAGTATTTAAAATAACTCTCTAAGAATAAACACAATGTAACTGAAAGAGTTTAAAAACTATATGAATTATATTCTTATGGAACAGATCAAACCGGTCAATCTAAATGGCTTACTTAGATTCCGAATTTAACTGTCCGGTTTTCACATGAGTTTTAATTTCAACGATAAAAACAGTCGGTGTTGTAAAATATAGTATTTCTAACTATAAATGAAAAAAATATTTACTTTCATTCTCCTTATACTACGAAATCGTTACCAACCTCCCCCCAGCTTTTTTGGGTATTCAATTTTTTGTTTAATTTTGTTTTTATTTAAATTTGTTTTTTTTCCGAGTAGAATAAAAAAATATTTCCATTATTTAATTCGACAATTTTTAACTATTTTATTTGTAGTAAATTAATATTATATCGGATTACTCTACAACTCACAGAAATGCAGCAACAGGTTTGTAATATGCCAATTTTAAAAAGAAAATTAAATAAATTTAATTTTAAAGACCGATTGTAAAATAATATCTTTCTTGAAATTAAAATTTTTCCGTAAATTGTTGCAAGTTTTTTTTTTCCGATGAAATTTTTTTCACATTTGCTTTAAACAATGACTGTTTACATATTATTGGAAGGAAATTAAATCTCTCAAGATTTTTATTAAAGATCACAGTTACATTGAGACATAAAAAGTATTAATAAAAATAAAAGAAAAAGAAATGGAGATTAAATGTTGCATGGAAAAAAAAATTAAAAAATTTATTAAAGTTTTTAAAAATATAATAGAAAAACTTAATTGATAAAAACGGTAATATCAATATAAGGTAAAATTTATATATCGTTAACGAGTACAATTATTTATAATTTATTTCTACTTATTATGTATCATTCTAAATTTAATCTATATTCATGTAATCTTACCAAGTAGTACATGGTAAACTTTATGATTACCTGGATAATTACTTACAATTAACATATTAATAAAACATTTTACGAGAAATAATGATTTTTAAGGGAAAAAACAATGTTAATTTTAAAGCAATCAAAGAGGTTGGTGAGCGCAGCGAATAAAAAGTAGAGACGCCTAGTGGTTAAACAAAATGGTGCTAAAATAAAGAAAGTAGTTTTAATTTCTTCTTTTTAAACAAATAAATCATATAATGTTTTTACCTTTTTGCGTACAGCAACAAATTCGACGATGCAGAATACGCTCCATTGATTTCGTGCCACAAAACTCGACTAATCTTAAAGGCAGTTACAATTTATTATGTTTTGTGCGAACAAAACTCAGTTTCAATTACGAACGCAATAACTGGTTACTGCTTTTATCATTTACAACAGTTAATGAAAAATTTAAATTTTAAAAACTCTTATTCTCGCTTAAAAGTTTTAATTCAATGCTTTGAAAATTTTTTCATTAAATCTAATGATCCTGGAATTACGAAATTTAAAAGATTACGAGAAAACAAAAAACTTATTATTCGTGGTGAGGCAAAACAGAATATTCCTTTCGCTTCTAAAAATAAATCGGAAAAGAACTCAAACTTTAAAATTTAAGCATATGTTTTTTTTTTTTTTTTTTTTTTTTTTTTTCAGAAAAAAAAAAAAAAAATGGAAAAAATTTCAAAGAAAATTTAATATAGCTTTCACTTCCGAAAAAAATATTTGGATTTTTTAGAGTAACTCAATACTGAGAACTTGTGTTATATAAAAAAGCACTGAATATTTCATGAAAGAACAGGAAATTCCTCCCCAAACTTACAAGAAGGAAAAAAAAAAAGAAGATGCAATCTTCCAGAAAAGAAGAGTCTAATCCAGTTTGACACAATGAGATCGAGAATTTTTTAACAAACCAAAATATTACATACTTTTTTTTTATTTCACCACAACTAAATTCCTTTATAGAAATTACAAATAAACATAAAACTTGTAAATTAAGAAAATATTAACTACATAATATGATTTTCAAAATATAAGAAATTATTTTGGAGTATATAAATTAAAATAGAAATGAATGTTCAGTTTGAAAAGATTAACAGTTTATTTATTTTTTTAATCTCAAATTACTTATTCTTGAATTCTTAAGGAAATGAGAGTTTGAAATAGATGCCAATTTCATTGCATGCACTTTATAGTTTAGTTAATTGCTTTAAGACTTTGGTCTAATCCTCTATAATCTATGCTCACATACATTAAAAATTTCTAAGAACATGAATGTAAAAGACATAAAAAAGAGCAAATTATAGCTTATGTTAATCTTTATTCTGGGATAATATAGTCTGGTACTAAATATTCTAAGTTTGGCTTTTGGTAGTAGGCGTTAACTAACAACTAGGCTAAATAAATGTACACAGACTACTCAAAATATTTATTAACCTTTTGCTAATGGCTGGTATGACGGGTTGTTCAGAATGGCGGGCTTCATCATATTAAGCAACGTAAGCAAAGGGTTAATATTAGGAGCCTCTGCTCACTAAACTCGGTGGTTGATCTCAAGTCTCATAAATTTTTTTTCCTTTTAACCCACCAACGGTTCTGCCCGTAAAAAAATCGTATTCTAACGATTTTTTTACGGGCAGATTTTTTACGGGCTGTAATATATTTTCTATATAGCAAAACCGGTTTTTAAATGTTATTAGATAGGAAAATATATCTACAGGGATAATCTACAGAGGAGAAACATGCTCCCTATTTTGCCCATGTGCTAAACCACCAGTGGGATAAAATTCTATGTTTTTTTTATAAATTGTGTTAATAAAATATATAATTATTATAACTTTAAGTAAGAACATTTTGTTAATATGTCACTCGTAACAAAATCGATTATATGGATTTAAAAATAAATCAAATGTACTTGAAAAAAAATAATTATACTTAATATAGAATGTGTAACATAATAAGAAGTAATAAATGAGCAGTGATTTTTCTTATGAACAATCTATAACGATAAACCTTAAATTGTATAACAGCTCTAATTAAAAATGAATTTATCTTTCATGTTTCTAAGAATTATGATATCGATACAAATATATAGATACCAATATAAACAAATATATGATTAGGTTATTATTTAGAAAGAAATGTTGTAATTTATCTATGCAACATCGAATCGCTTTTTCTTTTTTTTTTTTACTTTTAATTTTTTTTTTTTTTTTTGTGGTTTTTGACATAAAGTCAAGCGCGGGGTCATGAAACGTAAATCTCGAGGAAGGAAATTTTTTCAACAGTAATGATCATTATTTGAAACAAAACATTTTAAAAAATTGGAAGAAAAAAAAAAAAAAACACTTGCAATACTTCACGATCATTTTAGAATTTCGAAAAAGAAAATACTTGTGTTAGGTTCATGATTAAAAATGGTCATTTCAGCACGTCTAATTTCAACATTGTAGTTATATTTATACTTAACAACTGTTATTGTTGCAGTAAAAATGATGTTAACTCTCAAATTTTAATTTTTTTGATCCATCAAACTAACGTTATATACTTTTTACATTATACAGTCAAACCCCAGTTTAGTGAACCTTCAAGGGACCGAAATTTCGGTTTACTATAACCGGGAGTTCACTATATCCGTTCTGCAAATAATTTTAATTAATGGTTCCTAACTCCACCATTATACATTATTTAAATAAATGACCAATAAAATGCATTACAAAAATGATTGAAAAATAATACGTAGTAACAAATAATGTGGTAACTTGTTTTTATTTTTTATTACTCTTTGTCCTGTGTGCAAAAAAAATTAGTTATCTTTAGCTGTTGCAGGGAAAAATTTGTCCATTCGTCTGCCTGGGTAGGCCTTTGTTTAGGGATGGAAAAGTGTGATAAAAGATGCAACAAGAGAAAATGCTTATTGCTACATTTCACTCTTTAAATGGTTTTAAAAATCAGTATAAGTATTTATTTTGAAGTAGACCATTTCAAAATTATTAAAAAAAAAAAAATGAATACAAAAAAATCCGTCGAAGACAGAAAAAAGTTCATAACATCCAACTTCTTCACTTTTTATATCTTATATATATATATATTATATTTTATTTCCTATGAGCTGCACAATCAGTCTTCCCAATGAGCAGACCTAGTGCGTTCTCCAGAAGTGGTAACCACTCTTTCAGGACCACCACAATGGGTGAGATACCGTTGGCCATGTTAATTTGGACGTTTAGTTTCTGCCACACTAGATGGCAGCACCGACTCTATTTGAATGCTAAAGTGCACTAGGAATTTAATTTTGCCAGAAATGCCAAGAGCCAATAAGGCTCTCCAGGGAACTTTTACATGCCGCATAAATCATACGACATGGCCGCTGAGGATCTTCTGCATCCAGAAAATCCGCTGTCTGGGCCCGGGATCGAACCCGCAGACTTGGACTCAGAAGGCCGACGACAAACCATAAAAGACGGCATAATGTAAGTCTAAGACGGCATAAGTAAGACGCCATAATTACTCAGTAAGTAATCAAATGCAAATCAAAACGTTACGTAAATCTGTGAATGTTTTTAGAGGGAAAAAAAAGTAATAGGTGTTTTTAAAATAGAAGATTGGTACACTTGTAAGCATCATACGACATGGCCGCTGAGGATCTTCTGCATCCAGAAAATCCGGTGTCTGGGCCCGGGATCGAACCCGCAGACTTGGACTCAGAAGGCCGACGACAAACCATAAAAGACGGCATAATGTAAGTCTAAGACGGCATAAGTAAGACGCCATAACTACTCAGTAAGTAATCAAATGCAAATCAAAACGTTACGCAAATCTGTGAATGTTTTTAGAGGGAAAAAAAAGTAATAGGTGTTTTTAAAATAGAAGATTGGTACACTTGTAAGCAAGTTTGAGAATTCCAATTGCTTGGCAACAAATTTAAATTCCAAGAATGCATACACGGTATTTCAAATAGATTAAATTAACGCTAAAGAACTTGAGTTCGTAAATTGAACAGTTTTGAATGAAAAGTAGTGGGAAATCAAAATCTTTATTTGCATGAGTCAACGTATAAACTTTAAAACCAATTCATTAAAATTTTCTAAAATTTCAATTAAAACCATAATTTCTAGAGCTTCCTATAGTTGCGCATCATTTTCATCAGAAAAGTAGATATTTTCTCCAAAATTTTATATGAATTCGTAAAAATACAGTTCCTGGCCATATTATTAGATAATATGGCCAGACTATAAGATTCTATGTAAAACTATAATCATCGAGCGATACTATACAGCTGTATTGTTTCTAATCGGATGAAACCGGTCTGCATTTGTGTCCGCTCCTGTATCAATTGGTTTACATTGTAATGCAATACGTTAAAATAAATACAAGTAGGAAGTATAACAGTACATAAAAAATCTTCTGAATAAAAACCCATTGCATGTATGCATAAATATAAAAGTATTGCGCATAAATTCGTTCAAATCATGTAATTATTAAAAAACTATAGTGCGTCCAATAATTTTATCTAATTATTATGATATACTAATATAATGCTTGACATAATAAATATTCTATATTTATATAATATATCGTCTAATTTATTCTATCGTCAAATTAATATTATATATCGTCTAATTTAACTAATTGATACACTAACGTAAACAAGTGCACACCGGTTTCAGTCGTATTAAAATAATAAAGCTGTATAGTATCACCTGATAATTACGATTTTACATAGAACCTTACAGTGCGGCTAGTTCGATCCTCGCCGGCCGAAGACTCCCCGTGTAGTAAATGGTGACTGATGCACGTTAAATCTGTCGAGTCTCAAAGTCCTCCATGTTCCCATAACAAATCAATACCTCTGGGGGTACTAATCCAAGGGTTTCCTTGTCTTCTGGATTGGTTCAAAATTACAAGCAACGGAGTTGAACATTAGTAGTCGTAAACCCATGAAATTGGGTCGGCTGTTCGACGACGGTTATAAAATAAAATATATATACAAGGCCGGGATAGTCTGATTGGTAGCGCGATGGACCCGTGTCCAAGAGCTCGTGGGTTCTATCCTCGCCGGCCGAAGACTCTTCGTGTATTAAATGGTGATTGATGCACGTTAAATCTGTCGAGTCTTAAAGTCCTCCATGTTCCCATAATAAATCAATACCTCTAGGGTTACTGAACCAGGATTGGACCTTCTGGATTGGATTCAAAATTACAAGACTACGGAATTTAAACTTAGTAGTCGTAATTCCATAAAATTGGGTCGGCTGTTCAACAACGGTTATAAAATAATATATATCTATATCTATCTATCTATATCTATCTATCTATCTATCTATCTATCTATCTATCTATCTATCTATATATATATATATATATATATATATATATATATATATATATGTATATATATATATATGTATATATATATATATATATATATATATATATATATATATATATATATATATATATATATATATATATATATATATATATATATATATATATATATATTGTTTTATATTTTCATGAATATTATAGCAATAATAATATAAAAAGTTTCACGAGTGGGATTTAAAACAAATATTTTGTGCCTAGACTAAATTTTACCTACACAATATTTGCGACTTTATTTCATTCTATTATAAAATACATAGATACGTATGTCAAAACTTATGCATTATGCATGCAACTGGATATTTGAGAGGCATTTTACTTCCCTCTTTCATGTTTGCATCATTCTTTCTTGATTAGAGCTTTCAAAAAATAAAATTTCCTTCTACAGGATTTAGAAAATGTTTTTCGACGAATGCCGTTCCCCTCACTAAAAATATTACCTTGCAAATATTTTACGCAAATATGTCGACATCAGCTGTTATGTGATATCTTATTCAAATTTTAAAGGACTTGATGTAAAGTATATGACAAGATATTTCAAAATAAAAAAAAACTATATCAAATTGAAACATAAGTAGTTGTCATTTTACATAGATGTGAAATGCTTTTAGCTCCGTAAGCCACGCATGTTTTTTTGTTAGAAGTAAATTTCCTTCGAAATCATCTTAGCATGTAATAATTTTTCTTGAAGATGTTTTTTGTTCTTACTGAAAAAGAAAATTTGGCTTCAATACATTTAATATGGAGCGTGTATTCATTTAAACGTAAACATCGAAAGAAAAGTCATTTATAAAAACGGTGCGGTTTTAAACAAGTCATTTATAAAATGACTTTGTTTAAAACCGCACAGAAGCGTATCTCTGATATCTGAAATATTTAAAATATGTTTATCTCACCTTTGAAAAGCAAAATGCAACTTTATTTTCAGAGTTTCTAAAATTTCTAGCTTGAAACTTGATGCATATTATGCGAAAAAAAATTTCATGGTCATAGAATTGCAAGTTGAGGGAGGTATAATCTAGTTTTGGAAATAAAAAATAAAACGTTATCTTAAACTGACCAAAGTAGCTATTCAATATTTGTCGTGTTACAAAAACGTGTTGAGCGATAAAAAAACAAAACCATTAGCAGTATTACTTAAAAACTATCCACGCTGACGTCATTCTCAAAGTTTATTTTGACCCAACATGTTGCTGCGCCCTCTATCAGTACTAAAGGAAAGCATATAAGTTCATACAAAGTGATGTGTTGACTTTCTGCGGCTTATAGCTAGTATCTCTTTCATATGCCTGTTTACTTCAGTACTATTCAGCATGAACAATGATTATATTTACAGCATCAAGAACGAATTACTTTTCTATATATGTATATAGATTTAAAGTTGTGATTTATTTTGCTTCATTTAAGTTAAAATTGCAATATAAATAAAGAATTTCATTGATTAATGTTAACGTTTTGGAGTTATTTAAAATTTTGCTTTTGTGTGGAAGTATAAAATTTTCTAACTAATTTCAAATCTTATGGCTTAGATTTTATTTCTGATATTCGTAAAAAAAGCTTCTGTCATATTTTTTTACTCCTATTTATTTCATTTTGTCATAGTACAATTGCTACTATAAACATACAGAATTCGAAACAAAATCTATAGATTAAAGTGATTTTCTGTATATATCCTTACATTAGCCTAAGAAAGATTAATGCTGCATGTCCTCCATGTAATAGTGCATTCAAACACCCTGTATACGCTTACACAAATTAACCAATAAAATGGAAAATTTTGATATATTATTAATATAATTATTTATCCAATAAATTGTTCTGTTATTATGTATTAAGGTATATTGTTCTGTAATTATATATAATAATATTATAAATAAATGTTTTTCATTAACATTTAAACAAAAGCAAATTTTGATGAGATTTGAAGTGTCAAATGTGACAGTACTGTGTTAAATGTGACAGTATTTCGAAAATGAGCAACCAAACTTTAAAAAAAATATATATATATATATATATATAAATAAACAATAGAACTAACAAACAACCAAACAAATTATAAATAAATAACATATTTTAAATAAACAAGCAGGCAGAGTAAAAGTTCTCATCAAAAGTTTTCATTTCGGATTTTAGTTTCGTATCCCATGTTTTTAGTTCAAAAAATTTGCAACAGATAGGGCTGCAAGTAGTAAACCTGTAAAGGGAAAAAAGAAACCAATGATTACAATACAAGTTTTCAAAATGTATTAATGAATCAAAATCAAGCTACGATATTTTTAAAATGTTAAGTGTTAAGCCACAACAACGTGTCGTTATCGGATGTCAAAATTTGCTTACATCAAAACGCAATCGAATAAGGGAAAATACTTGTAGCTCCATCTTTCGGAATTTTTTTTAAACTAAATAAGCCGAGAATTTTGGTAGTCTGCCCATGAATTTAAAGTAAGCATTTTTTTTTAAATCGTAAAATTTTTTTTTACATATTCTTTTTAAAATATTATAAATTTTGCTAAAATTTTGAAATTTGTCAGTTAAATTTAGAACACTAGTACAGTCAACCCTTGTATAACACTAAGTCTAACCATAGTAGAATTGAAAGCTTAATTTTAGGTTAACAAATAAAATAATTTAAATGTTTTATATAAATACAACATTTTTATATGTTATTGTATTAGAACACGCTTTTAAATAATTATTTCCACTTTTCTTTAAAGAAGTATTTCAATTGAAAATGTTATACTGTAGTCATGCTTTTGTATTGTTTTTTGAAGACAAATATCCCATTTAAAAATTTTATATTAATTCCGCTTTATATATATCCAAGTACTGAAAACAATTGCAAAATTTTCGTGATTATTAAAAGCCAAAGTGAAATATGTTTTGGTAAGAAGACGTAAAATAATCTACCTCAAAATGATTTGAATAGTATAAGTAATAATTAGATATGAGATTTTTATCGTAAATATTTGGAAAAAATATTTCACATAAAATCAAACATTGATTAAGCTTCATAATTATATTGACAAAAATATTAATACACAGAGTTTTATTTTAAAATTAGTTTAAGGTAATTCTCAAGAAATGTGATTAAAACTTTTTACTTTTGTTTAGCTTTTTATTTTTAGCTAAATTATATTTGAGATCCTTTGCCAATAAAAAATTCAGTAAGTAAAAAGATAAAATATCAAGTAATTAATATTTGAAAATTTGCATTATCATATGTTCAAACAGCAGTGGCTCTAGAGACGAGGTGATCCAGATCTAATCAAATCGAATTCGGGCTGGTCGATTCGTCTAATCAGAAACAGATTGCTTACATCAGAACGCGAGGCTGGTCGATTCGAATTCTATTCCCAGCTCGCAATGCTGACTTAAAATATCTTCAATCTGAGACGAGTCATGGGTTAAAATCCCCTTGCTTTAGGCTAAACCGTGGAAGGTCTTGGTGTTTTTCCTCTGCATGTAAGGCAAACACGGGTTAGTTCCAACAAAACTCCTCCACGAATTCTAGTTTGTCTCAATGCTTGATTCAAGAGTTCCCTTATCTTCTGGATTGGGTTATAAAATAAAATATCATAAGCGAAAATTGACCATGCTTGTTTATTTTAGATATTTCGAGTGAATGTGATTATAGTATTTGAGTTCGTGATTATAGTAAATCATATGCAAAATTTTTTTCAATAAAAAGTCGTAACAAAAATCGACCCCAAATTTAAAGCTCGAAGCGATAGAAATGTTATTTCCTTCCGTAATCTTTCCCGAAAGAATTAAGTTTCCACGTAGAATACTAAATCTGGGAAGTTAAAGTAGAGCAAGCAGTTTCCCTTTGAGTTTCTAAGAACACCTTTAGAATCCAAAATATTCTTTTGTTTTTCTTTAAAAAAAAATTTCAACCTACCACCCGACCCTTTTTTGCTTCTCTTCTCTTTTTTAATTTTGGTAACTTTTTTCTTTAAGAAAGTTAAAAACAAAAGTTTAAAAATTCACTGTTAAGTTAAAGTACCTCTGAGAAATGATCGCATAATTTATTTTAAAGATGAAAAAAATAAATTTTAAAAGTTTGAAAAACCTTTTACTGCAGAACATGGAAAATATTACTATGTAGTAACTTCTTACATAAAAGTCGTTTAGTCTTGTCTTTAATTTAAAAAAAAAAGTTTTAAGCAGAAAAGTCGAAAACGACTTCCGAAGCGGATTATTTATAGAATCGTTTATGTTATTTATTGTAATAGGGTAATTGTAACTCAAAAAGAAGTAAAGTTATGCCTAACCATGTGATTTAAATTAGATTTCATTGGATACCTGTGAGCTTTGCGTGCGTTTGCGTTGAATCTGATTGGTTTTGAAAAAACAAATACAAAGATATACCTACGATGACGTCACTTTCAGATATGCAATTCTTAAAAAAAAAAAGATACTTTACGACTAACACGCAAATTATTTTAACTAAGCACTTGATAATTTTTACAAAATTTAGATCATAGTTTTAAAATATTTCTCAAAGAAAATTTAAACAAACAGATTTTAATTTTGCCATTAATATCATACATTAATAACAATTAACAATTAAAAATTTTTTATAATTTTTTATCATCTTTTTTTATTATTTTATTGCAGCATGTAATTTAAACATCTCTGTTTATTAGTATGAATGAAATAGGGTTGTTTTATTTTATCGACAGCACTACGAAACTATTCTTATTTACCCTCTGAGCAAAAAACGAAAACTATTCTTTCCCATATATATGAGAAAATAATAGATAAGGTTGTAAGATTCGTGGTTTTCCTCTTTATGTAACGCAAATGCGCGTTAGTTCCACCAAAAAGTTCTCCATTAAAGCCAATTTGTCCCACTGCTGCATCCAGACATTCTCAATGCACGTGCAATCTAAACATCTAATCTCTAAAAACAATAATACTGACATTGTAATATTCCAGTTTTGTGGGAATAACGATTCCACCTTATTGCTTCTCGAATCTCAACGATAGCTGGTCGAAACGAATTCTGAACCCAGCTCGCAACAATTACAGTACTTACGTAAAATATCCGGTGGTAAACGGATTATAGACTAAATTTATTTTGCCGTCAGTCTAACCATGGGAGTTTTTCTTGGTTATCCTATTCATGTAACGCAAATGCGAGTTAGTTCCCTCAAAAATCCTCAACAAAGACCAGTTTGTCTCAATGCTTGATCCAAAAGTTTTCTGGTCTTCTGAATTGGGTTCAAAATTACAAGGCTACGAAATTGAACATAGGCAGTAGTAAACTCAAAATTTGAGTTGGCAGTTGAACGACGGTTATAAAATAAAATAAAAGCAAAGTTAATTTTTCTATTTAATTCTTTTCAGTTTTCATTTGTAACTGAATTAATATGTTTGAATTTTGTAATCATATCAATAGTATTACGTTCATTTTGCAATTCTACAATCTAGAGTTAAGAGTAACTAAGAAGCCTTTTCAATAAAAAAAAAAAAACATCAACTTAAAACTCTAATAAAATGAAAAGAAAAAAAAAAAAAAACGAATCGCAATAACATCAACAGAAAACCTATTGTCATAACTTGAACAAGAAGTTTGCGAATATCAAGCTTGGAGAAGATATGTTCTTCCTTTCATTGCACAAGTGTTCCCATACACGTCATCAAGTTAAAAACAATTCTTGTCGAAACTATCAAACGGCTCCTCTTATCTCTAAAATGTGGTGTCATATAAACACTACTTCACAACATATTCTCTTTTAAGAAAAGAAAATATATATATTTACAACAAGTTATGTGAGACGGTGTAGAAAACATTACCATCTTCAAATGATAGCATCTTTCTTTCCTTTTTTAAAACATTTTCCCTCAAAAGCTCTTCCAGTTCTTTGAAAAGATTGTGATAATTGAAATTCTTTTTAGAACTAGAATACTCTATTTTTTTGCTTTTTTTTAATCGAAATTGTGCCCTTTTCTTCCGCGCTAATAAATACGTAAAGAAAGAATTTACTTTTATGAGTACTTCTAAAGAAACGTTCAGACATTTTAGGAAATCTAAACTGTTCTTACCTTTTTCTTTTATTTGGAGGGCGTTTGATGCTTTTTGGTGATTACTCTTTGAGAGGCAATAAAGATAGTTTTTCAATCCCAATTTATCCCAACTTAACATCACAACGAAGGTATCTAACGTTGCAAATTAATTATTTACATTTATTTACAATTTAATTGGATTTTTGTAAGTTACTTTTAACTGCAAAATAGATAATTAGGTTTTTTTTTAAAACTTGTATATTATTTATTTATTTAATTGTTTTCTAGCGCAAGAGCCAAAAAAGGCTATACCACGCTAATCACTTGGTCAATATAAAACTATAATTTATATAATAGAGAAGAATCCAGTGCCTTTCAATAAAAGTTTAAAATTGATTAAAACAAATTTTAAGAGAAAAGATAGATTGAGATTAGGATTACTTTAAAATAAGTCAAAATGGAAAAGCGATTAAAGCAGCTATAACTAAATTTGTCTTATGTAAACAATTTAAATAAAAAGTTAGAAACCAAAAACAAGCAAGACGAAATAAAATATCAATTAATATCCAGCTCATGAAATAAGTTTTTATCTTAAAATTTGCTTAAATCAATTTCATACTTTAATTAGATTTCCTATTTTCATATCTGGATTAGCAGCAATGCGCGATCTTGTTTGGAATTTAAAATGAAAATTATTATTTCATGATTTGGATTTTATTGATATTTCGTTTTGCTTGTCTTTTGGTTTCTAACTTTTTATTTAAATCCCTCGTCTTTTAAGAAATCAGTAAGATTTCGGTGTGGAAATACACCATAGAAGGTAGATAAATTAGGAAAATCGCAATTAAAATACCCACGCTGCTCAATTTTCAATTTCGTACACTGATGGGTTGAAATATATTTAATGGTTACTTAAATGGCTTTGCAAGAGGTGCAAACAGAAGATAGCTAGTTTAGTAGAAGGTGTTTATCAGTTAATCGTGTATGGCCAGTTCGTAATCTGTTTATTAGCACTTCAATTTTCCGCCGGCTAGACGGTCGACCGGTTAGCGTGCCTTACTGCAAATCCGATGGCTGCGGGTTCAAATCCCGCTCAGGGCATGAATATTTCGCTGTGTGTTGTTTTCTATTGTGTGATGTGTGAATGTGGCCCATCCTGTAAACGGGTATCTGTGGCAGTGTGGCGTGGGTAATCTTGCTCGCCTCCGAGTCTTAGGTTCACAGGTGCCTACTGGGTAACGTTAAATGAGTAATACTTCAGGCATCTTCCTAGGCGAAGGACATAAAAGTTCAGTGCCTACCATTGGAGAAAAAAAATTCCCTTAAAAGTATTTTTGAAAAAGAAGAGTTTCTTTTAATTCTAATTGACGGTTTAATTTCGTATAACCTATTAAAGAATTTTCTATCCCATTCAGTCTGCCAAATAAATGTTACAATATTTCCTATTGCCTTCATAACATCCCTTACAGAAATTTAATGCGTTTTTAAGGTTGTTTGAGGTGTTAAGTTTGGTTTCAGGTTTATTTGAAGTTGATTTTAAAAATAACCTTTCTAAATCAACTTCCCAAGCTGTATAATCAAGGTGTATGAAGCTGTTTTTTTCCTTTTTGAGTTTGATGGAAATCTACTTTTGAGCAACCAGCTTAGGAGGTAGTTTTTTAGATATAAATTTTATTTTTTCTACACTTCAAGCAAATAAGTATATTAGAAGTGAGAGTAAATTCACTGGATCTCAACTAGAAGAATCACTGAGCTATGTATGAGGTACAAATTGAGGTTTATTAATGATGTTGTTTTGGGTGCAAAACATAACCTCATTTTCTACCTCAATTCTGGTTTTTTACATCTATCAACCTCAAAAACACCTTATTCTTTGTAAGAGATCAGAGAGAAGAATTGGCCTAAATTAGAAATAGTTTTAATAGATTTTGCAGCAAAATCTGAGGCTTCGTTTCCAGTTATTTACCACTTAATTATTAACTCTCTCCAGTTAATTCCAGCTTGTTTCGTGTATCTTGGATACATCTTGTGTAAACATACATGCTTCCCTTATATTTTATCTATGTTTAATTATCTCAACAAGCGTTATCAATCAGGAAGCCAGGAGAATAAAATTTTAAAGCATTTATTATTACGTTAAATTAAAGTCTTACAAACAACTTTTAGACTCTGAGTAAATTATCCAATTACTATGATTTTGAGTACAGATGTAGTTTAAAGCTAAGTAAATAGCGTGATATTCAGATTTGAAAACGGTACTTTAACAATGAAGCTTCGCAGAGAAAACAACGTGACAACAGATGTCACGTGTTATGAAATAATAAACGAAATGAAGATCTGTGGTGTTAGTAGTAATTAATTTACAAATTTTCATTTAACTTTAAATTTTCAAGTTATTTAACTGAAAAATAAATACTTTGATTGTTTTAATTTTTTCGGAGATAATAAACATAATACAATGTTAATTTTATTAGAAATATAATTTAAATATTTTATTTTCATTTTTAGATAATCTGAAAAAGAGTTACACCTATGGTTTATAGCATACTTACTTGATTAAAATTCTTTGCGTGCTCTACGTTAAGTTTTTTTTAAAGAAATTTTTTATCAAAGAAAAAAACTTGAAAATTATGACATAAAAACTTTACTTTAAACAAAATCTGGAATAAAGAATTTTTTTTTGCTTTAAACATGATATGGTGGAATAAAAAATTTAAACAAATATTTAATTTCGCTTTCATAGCTGTAACTGCAGTTGTCTTGTATTAACCATGCGTCTCCAACTTCATTAAGACTATTAACAGAACGTAGAGCCTTTCCAACTAGAAATTCTTTCTTTTTACATAATACGGTACAAAAAATGCTTTCATATTGTACAAATATTTAATTAAAGTTGCAAAATTGTAATCGCAATTAACTTGTATTAACCATGCAACTACAATTGACATGTATTGAATACGTTACAACAATTAATATGCTTTAACCTCACAACAAACTTAATGATTCCAATTAGAATTTCTTTGTTTTTACTTAATACGATACAATAAAATATTTACATAATGTACAAATACTCAATTGTGGTTGCATGGTAATAACTTCATTTAATTTGCATTAACCACGCAACTACATCCGATATACATTTAGAACGCTACGGCAATTAATATTATAACAGTCGTTGAGCAGTCGACTGAAATTTGAACTTAAGACTACCAATGTTCAATTCCGTAACCTTGTAATTTTGAACAAAATCCAGAAAGCAAGGGAACACTAGAATTAAGGTACAAACTATCCTTCGTGGAAATATTTCGTTGCGTTTTCGTTAAATGGAGATGAAAACCACGAAAATCTCCCATTGTAAGCCCAAAGGCAGAAGGATTCTAATCCATGACCCGTCTACTACGAAAGATATTTTATGTCAGCACTTTAGTCACAACTTTGTCGTCGTGGAGGATGTTTTAGATGACACTAACATTTGCAATACATGGAGATGAAAACCACAAAACCTCTCACGGTTAGCCTGTCGGCAAGAGTGCTATAACCCATGAACCTTCTATCACTGAGAATTATTTACGTCAGCAGTGTGGTTTGTGCAAGCCAGTTGAGGAATTTGTATCGACCAGCCTTCGCTGGAATTCGAGCCCTACTCATCTCATTGGGAAGAGCGTCTTCGAATTCCTGAGCCACCGCGGTTCTAAAAAAAAATAATATACCTTAATTATCATTCAATAACCACAATCAATTTGCTTTGAAAGCACATCGACAAATAATATGTCTTAGTTACGCAATATGTTTTAACCATGCAACCTCAATTATTATGTATTAGCCACACACAACCAATTAATCTGTATTAATTACACAAAATTGGTGTGAATACTCCGCGCAAACAAAATTCCGCGTGATAACTGTGCATTTACAATTAATAATTATTGTAATTAAATGTATAATCTTGCTAAAATATTTCGAAATAAATTTTTTTCCGAACATAATTATTTCATTTTATTCATTGAAAATTCATAAAAAGCGTAAGGTATATAAATGCTTAAATATATTCCTTACTTCTACTATTTTTCATTTAAATATGCCATATCCTAACAATGACTATAAATCTTTCAAAACAATAGTCAGGGCTTTTACAACAATCATTCAGAAAACTTCAAAATTTAAAAATAAACGACACAAAAACTGTGTCTATAAACTAACTCAGCTTGAACGTCCTGAAAAACACGTTCAGAGACCCTAGAGTCATTTTCAATTTTCAAATTCTCCTATTACTGTCACCAAGAAAGTGAAATTCTTGTCGACACTATCTAAAGTCTTCCTTATCTTCTGAAAACGGTGTCATATATACTCACAACATATTCTCGTTTTCAAAGAAAAATAAATATATATATGAGCAGTTATGAGAGACGATGTAAAAACCATTACCATTTTAAAAATGATAGCTATTTTTTTTTCTTTCAAAGCACTTTCCCTTAAAAGACCCGGCTGTTACAATAATTGAAATTCTCTTTAGTAGCAGAATACTAGAAGGTATGAATGTTTTTCCCTACCTTTTGATCTAAATTGTGCTCTTTTTATATTGCGATATTAAATAAGTCGAGGGAGAATTCATTTTTATAAGCATTCCAACGAAATATATAAAATAAATCTAAAAGACTTTTTGCTCTTACATTTTAGAAGTAAACTGGCACTTTTTGACGCTTTCTGTTTAATATAAATCAGGAAATAGGAGAAAAAAAAAATTAATTACACATTACACCAACTTAGCGTTATGGAGAGTTAGTGAGGAACTAATTTCGTTAACAAGGGAATCAGCGTTCATGTGGATAAAAGTAAGATTCCAGGGTATCAAGATGAGCAGATGAGTCTGGAGTGGAAATAATATTGACATTGTTTAAACTCAATTGATGTCCAATACTTCCACAATGTGCGGTAATTCATGATTTTTATTGACTGACAGAGCTGGAAATATGATCAGGGTGTTTAGGTCAGGGTTTTGATGTTGTTGTAACTAAATACTCTGACAATTTTTTGACCTCTCTTTACATTTGATGTTTCATTGTCAAACATGTTTCTTGTCTTATTTCTTAGTTATTTCCAATCACAGTAATTATCCAAAAAAAAAGTCTGTAATTCATACTTTCGTTTTCCGAGTATTAAACCTTTACTCTGACTCTTCTTCCTTAAATTCCGAACTTAACTTCCTCCGCTCGCTTGCTGCTCACAGCAGATTTAACCCTTCTATAGTATATTTAGCTATTGCTAAACTCACTAGATCCAAATGCCCTCTTCTTCTAATTCGTACAGAGAACTTGTTATTTCACCATTTTTTCTCCTCCCATTTGTATTAAAATTGCTAATATCCTCTTCCGCTTTGGTTTTGAAGTCATTTTTAGCCCTCTAAACATATTTAAGTGTCTTAAAGATCCTAACGGTTTTGATAATCATTGTGACTGTTACACATTACACATCTGTACGACCTTGGCAACATCGAACAACTAGACGCTCTTTAAAATTTAGACTTAAAGAAAGCAATAGATGTATCAGTAATCAAGAGTACTAGTAATCATCAATTGGTGAGTATTAGGCCGGGATAGCCTGGTTGGTAGGGTGCTGGGCCCATGTCCAAGAGGTCGTGGGTTCGATCCTCGCCGGCCGAAGACTCCCCGTGTAGTAAATGGTGACTGATGCACGTTAAATCTGTCGAGTCTCAAAGTCCTCCATGTTCCCAAAACAAATCATAACCTCTGGGGGTACTGATCCAGGAGTTTCCTTGTTTTCTGGATTGGTTCAAAATTACAAGGCTACGGTGTTGAACATTAGTAGTCGTAAACCCATGAAATTGGGTCGGCTGTTCAACGACGGTAATAAAATTAAATAAAAAAAAATTTGTGAATATTGATCAGTGATGCCTTAGAGGATAGAGCGTTCGCCTTCCAATGCTGTGAACCGGTTTCGAATCCCAGCGACGGCTGGTCGGTACAAAATTCCATATCCAGTTTGCACCGACCACTGTGCAGACGTAAAATGTCCTCAGTGGAAGACGAATCATGGGTTAGACTCCCCTTGCCGCCATATTAGCAGTGGTAGGTTTTCGTGGCTTTTCTCTCCATGTAACGCATATGTGGGTTATTTCCATCAAAAAGTCCTCGACGAATTCAAATTTCTCTCAATACTTGACCTAGAAGTTCCTTGTCTTATGGATTAAATTCAAAAGTACAAGGCTTTAAATTTTAACACTAGTAGTCGTTAACCCCGGCTGTTCAACGGATATAAGATATAAAATTGCTGCCTATTGTTTGAAATTCAATTTCAACAATACCAAAATTATTTTCATCCCAGTCTCATCAGCTCATCGTGATGCTTTGGTATCTTGTTTTTTCATATGAATACAAATCTCCTTGTTAACAACACTAGTTCCTCAACAACTTTCCATAACTCATTTAAATGCATTTTACCATGATTTGATGTGCCCCTCTCAGCCACAATAGTTTTGTTTATTGTGTTTTTATCTGTATTTTTGTTCACCCTCGGCTATGAGGTTATTTGAGTTTTGCTTTACATTTATACCTCAAATCACATCTGTTTCTTCTCATTCACGACTGGAAATCTTGAAAATGGGAGCCTATTTTTGAACGCTTGAAATATGTCGACTGTTATGTTCAATCTGTATATTTTCGAATCCAATAATTAATTTTTTTTATTCAAGTAATAAACCATCTTAGTTTCCAAAATGAACATTTGAAAACAATATATATATATATATATATATATATATATATATATATATATATATATATATATATATATATATATATATATATATATTGTTTACTTTTTGCCAAGCATTTATTTTTCATAAAAATAGCTGAAAGTTTAAAAATAAAATTTACTAATTATTTATCATAATGGAAATTAGATTTTTAATAAATACGCGTTAATACTAACAGGGTATTTGTGTCTTATCATTTATTTTAAAGTAGTGTTTAATCAGTATATAATGATTTCAACTGGCAAAGGAAGGCTCTGAGGCCCCGGCTCCCCTCCCGGTCTGGACTTTCCCGGAGATCCCCACGATCAAGAAAAATAGGGTAAAATCGAAATTTCTTACCCCTCCAGCAAGTAATTGGTACAGGAGAAAGAGCCCTGGTGGATCCCTTGGCCTCACCTGTGATCGCAGGGACCAGACAGCTTTGTCCAGATTCGCCAGCAGACCCTTGCTTTTCTTGGAGGTCGCAAGGTTTTCCCAGTTTGTGGAAAATGTTCTTCAGATTTGGCCTCCCCAGACCACATCCTGGACGATCCTGATCGATCCTGGCGAGGACGATCCTGGACGATTCCTGGGACGATCTGATCAGGGAGCCCTTGAGTTTTTTAGACTTTTTGCGTGTTTATAATCTTATGGAACTTGTCTAGCTGTCGCTAGCCAGGACCAGGAGGATTTGTAAAAAAAAAAAAAAAAAAAAAAAAAAAATAATGATTTCATCCGAAGATTTAGAAGAATCCTTTGTTTCAATAGAACTGAAAGTTATAAATAAACTATCAGAAATAAATAAACTGACAAAAATATTTGAATCAAATACGTTCTTTAAATTCAGAATATGGACGGGTTACTCGGAATGAAGTGGCTGTGCTAGAACGTTTAATTTTTTTAAAATCACTAGCTTTGGTATTTATAAAAAGTTAAATTTATCAAAAAGATGTCACTAGAAAAATGTAATATCCTTTCTACGAAAAAAGAAAAGTTTAGTTTTAAAAAAAAATATTAACTGGAAAAACGTGTATTAAATTTTTCTTTATGATATAATAATCTAGTTTGTTGGATATTTTCAAATATCTGTTGAACTTCTAACAAACAAAAATTTATATTTATTTATGTGTGTGTTATTTTTTCATGTAAGAATCAATAATCATATTACATCAGAACTAAAATATAAATAAACGTAAAAAAACATGATGAGTATTCAATCGAAACATCGTAATCGGTCAATTTTTTATTGAAACAGCAGCTGACGTCTAAATTGAATTGAAATTTTGAAGTCTAATTTTCTGAATGATTGCACTTGAATCGGAAACAATTTTCGTAGAATCGATTGAAAAATAAAATATTACTGCTTGTTACGAAGTAAAAAGATCACTTGACTTAGAAATGTCTTAAATAACGTTGAAATTCTTATACATTTATAAAAGCTATTGAACTGAAAAATAATTTTCAAGCTATAGCGAATGAATTTAGGGAATATGTCAAATTGGTATTAAAACTATATCCTAATTCAAGTTTTTCTTATTTATACGGTATATATTTTATTATATTTAAACTAGCAAATAAATTGTACATATAATCATAAAATAATTTTGTATTGTATGATAATATTCTTGTATAGCAATGAATGGGCAAACGTGCGTATAATTACTTATTGATGACAATAAATAACATGTGTCCCCAAAGTAACAGACAATTTTAACTAGCGAATATAGAAAGTGGATTAAGAAAGAAGTTTATAAGTTTGCTGTGTTCTGCTCAGGAAACGAGCTATTTTTTATCATGTTTAAAAATTGGTTTTAGAATTCATTAAATGACCGCAATAAAACTTATATAATTGCAAAAAAAAATGAATAATTTCAAAATAACCACTATTTTCATCAACGGAGTGGCACAGTATAAGAACAAAATACAGACACGCGAGTATATTTCAGTTGGAATATTTATTTGTTCTTTTCAACCTATTATTCTTAATCTAAATATGTCGTCATCATCTTAAAGTCATCATCATTTAACTTATTATTTACATTGTCTTCCTAGGTCCGATGAAAAAGTACTGCACCGAGAAAAAAAATATAGTCAAAACTACTAGCATATGAAAAAAATTACCGTGTATCTTGTTCTATGGGAACAACAAAATTTTCGGTATTTTTTAACAGAAACGCTTCGGTGATAATTTTAGTAAAATTAACAGTAAAATTTTTTTTTATAACATGTAATTAAAATTCGTAAATGTGGTAAAATTTGGTAATTTTATAATGATATCTTAAAGCTGCGGTACTCAACCCCTGTACTGCTAAAGAACATTAAAATGTTTCCATTTTATTCAATATGGTATATTTTTTCAGGGATATGTGCGACTTTCTATGGACGAAAAATTAACTTAGAGCTGAGATAAAGCTTGATCTGAGTTAAACTTTAAACTAAGATCAGTCATCTAAATTTATAATAATTATTTACTGAAACGCTTTGGTAGATATTTTGTTAAAATTAACAAAAAAATATTGTTTTATAATATGTTTTAAAATTATATAAATGTGGTAACATTTGATAATTTTATCATAATACCTTATACACTGGCACTAAAACCATTTATTTGGTAAAATATACTTTTCAATATCGTATTTTTATTAAATGTTATGGTAATGGTTATAAGAACTGTAATTTTGAAAGCAAAATTTCTGGTGAACCATTACCATATTAAGTGAAAAAAATTACCAAATGAATGGTTTGACTACTGTATATTTTGATTTTATTACCAGAATAATGGGGTTTGCTTTACCCAGAAATGTCCTTACCGTATTGTACAGCCATTTTACTAAATGTTTGTCTCCCTTGTGGGCTGGAAGAGCAGCTAGACGGTAAAACGTTACTATAACTAACGGAAAAATTGCCGAATCAAATGGTTTAAATACTGAATATTTTAATTTTATTATCAGAATTATGTTTTTTTACCCAGAAAGGTCTTTGCAACACGGTGATTTTACCAGGTTTTTTATTCTCTAGGAAGCTATAAAACAAAATTTCTATGCTAAGCTGCAAGACAAAAATGTAAAATAAACGTTTGAAAATCATATTAACGCGATTAGAGTAACAAGGTATATTTAATAATATTATGACTTCATTCCATCCATAAATAATAAAGTTAGAAAAAGTAGGCATGTTTCAAGAGTTCAAAAATAAGCACCCATTCTCGAGACTCAACAGACGAAAGTGGAGAAAACAAAATAAGTTTGTTTGTCTTGAAAAGGGGGGCCCATTAAACACTTTATCCGTCGACTTTTTCCGCCTTTATATTTCGCGAAACAATTGAATTTTCTTCATTATCAAAAAAACTTTTTGGATTGTATTAACTTGATTCTTTAGCTATCGAAAAATAAATAAACAGCACTTTGTCAATTGCCTTTCTTCTATTAAAAACTTAATGGTCTGATTTTTTATACCAGTTTTTTAATTATTTATTCAATAAACTAGTTTGTTGATTGGTTCAGCAATTTGATTTAGTTAACGAAAATTTATTTATAAATAACATTATGTTATTTTTTAAGTGTATGCTGTATTCAATTAAATATTTTACGTGTGCCTAGTGGTTAATGTGCAGATATGCAAGCGCCAAGATTGTAAGGTGCGGATTAACAAGTGCTAAGATGCGGTAATGTGCGGTTAAGAAGGGTCCAGTAGACAATATACAGATTAACGAATGCATAGTTGGAAATGTGCTGATTAACGAGTGCTTAGTAGGTACTGTGCAGATTAACGAATACTTAGTAGTAGGTAATGTGCAGATTAACGAGTGCCAAGAAGGTAAGGTGCAGATTAATGAGCACAAGCAAGTACTTTTACAGATAAGAGAAGGTAAGGCGCAGATTATTTGTGTAATTTGCAGATTGCATAAGAAATTTAAGAAATAAAACATCGATCAATTTGCTTAACATATCCTCCACGTAAATTTCTTAAATTATAATAATGTACATAAAAAACAAATATTATTAACTTCCGCAATATTTTCGAAATACCGTACCATAAATGGTTTTAAAACGCTATCCGTTAAATAAGACGTTTTTATCAAAGTAAAATATGAGTAAAATTTTATGCCAAGCTTTATTATCACCTTAAAAGAAAATTAACGTAAAAGGCAAATTCCGAAAGAAAAAAAAAAGAACTAAAGAGCGATCCTGAAACATTTCGAATTCTTAAAATGTTTATAAATCTAATTTTCTAAATACTCGAAATTCCTCAGTGATGCTAAATTGCCCGAGTTCTGAACAAGTTCCCGCATTCTTAAGAAAGATCTTAAGACGATGTACCGCAGAAAATAAAAATACGATAAATATTCATAAGTCTCCTTTCGAATATATGGTAAAAATAAAGAAATATTTAGATCCCAGGTGAGTTGTAGTTCGCAAACTTGTCTGAACATGTCTGTTGAGACAATTAATGTTTCATTTTTGCGCAACTGTGGAAACTACAGACTGAGAAAAATTTCGGCATATGAAATTACTACCTTACAATCTATCTTTGCGTGTGCCTGATTAAGAAAGCAGAACCAGCTTGAAATAATTAATTAAGATTTCTTCAGTTGTAAGTTTAGCATCATTCATCTTTAACTAAATTATTCTCACACGTGTTTTTCATTTAGAAAAGCATATATATATATATATATATATATAGGGAGAGTCGGGTACCCCCGCCCAATGTCAATTTCATATGTATGGAATATTTTTTCAAGTCAATGGGCCATCGGACAATAATTGTTATATTAAAAAAGATTATTTTCAAAGTTTCAAGTATTTATGCAGCTGATAACATGGTAAACAATAGTTTTGAAAATATGTTGAATATAGTTGTCATGATATTAAGAAAAATTGGTTGAATGTTTCGATTAAACTTCATTTTAATATTAAAAAAATAATTTTTTCTATACATACAGCATTAAAGTATGTAGTCTTAAGTTTAGTTTGCACAAAGAACGAAGTTTATTGGTAAAAAAATTGTTCGAGTAATTACAAATTTACAAAAAAATTGGATTTCGGGTAGCCCCGCTCACATGAATGTTAGGTATCACAGCCCACTTTTATTTCGTCGATAAATGTACGGTTTCAAAGATTTACTTAAATTAAATTATTTTCTTTAAATATTTAATATAAATATATATTAATATTATAATATATTAATATACATTAATAAAAAAAATATAACATTTGTTGTTAATAAATGATAGAATTCACTAAAAGTATATAAATATGTAATAAAAAAAAATAATTTTGTGATAAAAATGATAAATAAGGTTTATCTATTGTCAATACATTGGTCATTTTCATTTACACCTGAAAAAACAATCAAAAAACATAATTCTTGTAACTGGGCGGGGCTACCCGACACATTTTGAAAAGAGCTGAAAAACATGTTTTTTTTAAAATTTCTATTTTTTTAAGTTAAACTATTATTTTTTTGGTTTATTCTTTTTGTATTATTTAATTAAATGATAAAACAATAGAAACATACAAAAATCTTGATTATTACTCAATATTATACAGAAATATAAGCAATAGTCCTTAAGTTGGCGGGGCTACCCGACTCTCCCCTATATATATATATATATATAAATATATATATATATATATATATATATATATATATATCATGAAATTATAATTATGAATGTATAATGAAATTAACAATGTATAATTTTCATACTTAATAATCAAACCAAAATTTCGTAAAATATCGATTATAGTTAGAGCAATCCCTTGTGGATCGGATTCTGTCACTTGTGATCTTGGAACTATTTCTTTGTCCACTAAATTAAAATTTAGAGAAATATAATTAAAGAAGGTTTTTCATTGATTACTACCATTAGTCAGCCTATTTTAGATTTTTTAAAACGAAAAAAAAATTAAATCTTATCTATCACGTCATTAAATTTCCAGCATCTGATTAGTAGGATTCCACTTTCTAAAATAAATTATTTTCTTTTAAATTATAATTATGATTTTTTTAAAAAAATATATCAAAATCACGAATTTGATAACTGCACTAAGAAAATAAAATCTGGTAAAATGTTAAAATTACCTTACTGTACAGTAAAGGATCATATAGTAAATTTTCCGCTCAGAAACGGAAATTCCAGTTTTCAAATATATACCACACTTTTAATAAAAAAAAGTTTTTTTTTTTTTTTTTTACTTTTCTTTTTTAGTAAATTTTAAAAGTAACTGAAAAGTAAATTTTACCTAATAAATGATTTTAGTGCCATGTTCTAACTTATCATGATAAAATTACCAAATTTTACCTCATTCGCCATATTTTAACACAATATTATAAAACTATGCATTATTGTTGATTTTATCCACATAATTATTAAAGTGCTTCGGTAAAAATTTGTTTTGCTGCCGTGCCGCGCTTTTTATTGTTCCCATAGAGTTTTATTATATTCTGGTAGTTTCTACCATCCTTTTTTTCATGTCTAGAAAATTATAATTAATCATGTACATTTTTAATAATTATCTTTATGATAAAAAACATTTTTATATTCAAACAGATGGAATACTCTAACATTAAAATTTTTCATCATATCTTACTAGTTTATTTTATTATTATTATGATAAAAAAATTAAACACTAACTATCACATTTTTATTTTAATTTATTAATGATTTAATTATTTTTAATTTTAAAAATCAGATTTTTGGAAATAATATTTACCTCGAAAAATAATATTGCTTTGTGATCATAACGAAATTATTAGTTTTAATTGTTCTGATTTAATGATTAAAAAAGTAGAAAATAACAGCATTGTTGACATTCACTATAAGAGGAATGATTTTTAATTTAATCTCGATAAGCTATTTTCATAGAATTCTAATGTTATTAAAATATTTACTTAAATGCTGGTTTTAATCAAATAAATAGAATTAAAGGAATTTGTAGTATTTTTTTATCCAAAAAACAAATAGACATACTTTTCTAATCTTCGATTAAAAACAATGCTTATCAAACAAATTAAATAAACAAATCATTGATTTAATTGAGTAATAAAAGAAAGAAAAAGAATGCATTTATAAAATAAAATAAAAAACCTTTAACTATATCTTTGATAAATATCTTTGCGGTATGAAAATAAAATTATTGGCTACCAAAAATTTAAATTTAGAAGCATATTTTATTGTAAATAACTTGAAAATGTATTATTAACAAATAAAACTTTTTACAATATTCTTTTAAAAAATTAATGATATTAAATAAATATTAATTTTGCATTTAAAATCCGAATTTTTATCAATTATAAGTTTCCAATTACCCAATTTAATGTTGTATAACCTCACGCAAATACAGTTTTCGGCCTAATCCAAGGTAAAAGACAAATCAAAAGCGGTATTTTGATTCAGCATGAACGTGCCATAAAATTATGTCCCGCTACACTCTATTTAATCGTTTATTTCATATTTTATGATATGGGAACTTAGTTACGAATATATTTTTATCAGTTTTTAATCGCATGGAGAACACCAGTTACTGGTTACTTCCTTGTTTGGGGAGGATACTGGATTCAGATACAACTAGAACAGGTTCAAATCGGAATTATGATAGAACACATTAATGAGTACGTTTTTCTGGAACGACATGTATATTCATTCAGGGATATCATGCCGCCCCTAGTTTATGTTTATGGGTTTGTTCTTATTGATAACATTACCCATCCTCACTGGGAAATTGTCGTAAGCGATTGGCTTTAATCTGAGAATATCACCCATATGAAATAACCAGTCTTTTCGCCTGATTTGAATCCGAGAGAACATGGAGAGAACATCATTGGCTGACGAGTGGCAGCCCGTCAACCACCTCCTCCATGTGTACCAGATAAAGAATAGGACTTTATGAATAAGTCTAGTTTGTTTTGCTTTCAAATCATTATTTGCCGGAGCTGGCATTATCCTCAATTTATAAAGAATGTAATTGAAAAAAACTTAAATTAATTTAGGGTTTTTAATTTTTATGGCTTAAATCTTTCAGAGTTGTGCAGTTTGTTAACATCAATTCATTATTAATTAACAATTTCTGAAACTTGTACGAGCAATGGATATTACGTTAGCTCTTTATACCTAAATTTACGTGCATATTTGAATATAAGATATTTCTCATTATTCATTATAAATATACGCAAATCAGTAGATGAATGTAATTTTCAGTATTCATTGTACTTAAATGTAAGTTGAGCAATCAATAAATTAATTAATAAGTCAATATACTTAAATATATGAAAACAAATCAGTAAAAAGAACTTTGTTCATTATAAATAAATATACGAACAAAAATTATCAGTAAATAGACTTCATTCACTATACTTAAACATATGAACAAAAAAAATCAGTAAGACTTGAATCAATAGACTTGAATTTATGAAATCAAAACAGTAAATATTATTTCTTTCATTATTCTTAAATATATGAGCAAAAATCAGCAAATAGAGCTTTTTTTCATGAGCAAAAATCAGTAAATGGAACTTTATTCATTATACTTAAATGTACGAACAAAAAATCAGTAAATAGAACTTCCATTTTTCATTATACTTGTTACATTTACCTAGAGCAATAAATAAATGTTGTTTTCATCATTCATGATACCACATTCATCTAGTTTAATACTAGCTGTTTAAATAAGCTTAGAGAAATATTTTTTTCTTCAGAGAAAAATAAATTCGAAAACATTTCGTTTTTCTGAAATGAGTTTTCAAACTCAGAAGAAGAAAAAAGAACGCAGAAAAATATTCATTACATTCCGCTTCAGTAAGAAAAAGCCGTGAGTTATAAAGTGTATAAAATCCGAAAAAAATAATGCAAAAACTTTGCCGCAATCTCTAAAAAAAAACTTACATAAGGTATAAATATCTATTTGACGTTAAAAACATTGTACGTTTATTGACTTTATCCTTAATGTCCTAATTCCCCGTGACTTATTTTGACAGGAATTTCATTCGAAATAGCGAACCCGCTACGTGAGGTTGCCATTATAACACAAAAGAAGGCAACATTCATTCTCATGAGGATAAATTACAACACCCAGAATGGCAACGGTAGATCGAAACCCCGCCACCGGAATTGGATGGAGGAAAATCAAAGAAGCTTTCATACCTAAATGGTTATTTTAACAAGCGGGGGTAATAAAGTGCGGTTCTTTTTGTGATAATGAAGAGAGAATAAGAGTATAAATTTGACAGCTAAAGAGAAAAAAAAAATATTAAAGAGAAATTTGGGAATCGGAGTTTTAAGTTTGCTTATTGATAAATGACGTATAAAACACGGGAGGTATTTTTTTGGAAGAAGTAAATTACATAGAATTCATTATACACGAAAATCATATGTGACATTGAATATAAGCATATTACGTCGACTTTGCATGTTCATTGCTTAAGATTGTGATGTTCTTTTTCGAATAATTTTGGCTGTTTTGTTATATGGAGTCTGTATATCAATAATTGAAATATAGGAGGTTTAAAACTGCAATTAATTCGGTATCTACAGGTATGTGGCAAAGAAGAATAATTCATAATAAATATTTAATATTTATTGTTTGCTAAATTCATAAAAGTATCAAGCTCTTTTTTAAGGATTTTGGCGAAAGATTTTTCTTTCGGTTATATGAAGTTTTTATATTAATAAATGAAATATTAGGACGCAGCTTCCGCCAAATTGACACCAAATTGTTTCATATAGTAACCAGTACATACTTAATGAGGATTAAAACAAAATAAAGTTTATTTTAGAACAGAAGTTTTTTAGAAGTTTTATCAGAAAATCTTATTAGTTTATTAGAAAATACGATAAAAAAAATTGTGACACAATTTATTTACTAAATTAAATATATATATTATTAAGTATATATTATATTATAAGTTAATTATTAATGATTTGGCAGGTTCAGACATCAGTTTGGTTATAGTTTGATTGATTCTAATTTTTAAATTAAAATAATGAAATATAGAAAAATTAATTAATTTAACAATTTTGCTTTTATTAAAATTAGGTTAATTATTAATTTGAATTAATTAAAATTGTATCATATATAAAATATTTAATAATGAAATTATTCACGAAAAGTTTTGACCACGTGAATTTTTGCCCATGCGAAGTTATGTCCGGCAAAATTTTGGCTGCGTAGATTTGACCCAATGTCTTATTTTTAATCTTAATGTGTTATACTCTCTTGTCAAAATGTTGCGAAGAATGTTTTAAAAAATACAACCCACTTTTTGGTCTTATTAGACAGGTTGGCTAACATTTAAAGTTTTTTACATTTTAAGAGTTTCTAAAAATCTTAAACACATGGCAATTAATATTTAATTATTTCACAATTTATTATTAAAAAAAAAATTCCTTTTATTGGATTCGCCATAATAGTTACGGTAATATTTCTGTTCTTTATTTTTCAAATTTAGAAAGGAGGAAGAAAATTATTATTTAATTATAAATAAAATCCATAGTATATATATATATATATATATATATATATATATATATATATATATATATATATATATATATATATATATATATATAAAGCAAGTAAATACTTAAGTTAATAAAACTCCTGTTCATAGTGTTACTATTTATTAAACTTACAATACATTTTAAATAGCTCGAATATAAACAATAAGCATGCTAACCAAAATATTTGAATTTTGCTATAAGAACACAAGAAAAATATCTCTTCAGAAATCAGACGAATGAAATACGAAACGATTCGTCAATACTGTTTCAAATGTACATGTATCAAATTCAATCTATTTTTAACTTAGAGAGTATCAAATGTGAGTTCCATTTTAAATATTTACTAAGTTTGGAAATCTGTATCAAACTCATTCTGTCCTATAAAATAAATATATACTAAACTTATTCTGCTTAAAAATTATTCTGTGCTAAACATATTTTTGTTATAAAATAATTATGAATCAAATTCATTATGTCACAAATTAATTGCGTATTATACTTATTTTGTGATAAAATAAATAAATACCATGCTAATTTTATTACCAAATAATAATTTATCAAGACTTGTTGTCTTCTAATATTATTATGTATCAAACTAATTTTGCTATAAAAAATGCGAGTCAAACGTATTTTGTTCTGTTTTTATGTTTCTGTATTTCTATAAAAAATCATCGAATAATCGAGTATTAAATTCATTCTTTTAGACGTTACTTTTGAATTTAACTTATTTTGATATAAAATAAATATGTATGAAACTCTTAATATTGCAAAATAGTAAAAATAAATGAAACGAAGGAAATAAAAATAAAAATATGACCATTGAAGCCGACGTCTTCAGGGAGTACCGGCCCCGGTAGCCATAAAACAAAACCTTTTCTATTGAGAGAGAGGGCAAATGCCTAAATTAACTCCCTTAGTACCCCGAAGGTTTTGTATAGAGGTCCAGGAAAAAACATGAAATACATGAACCAATTCAGAAAAGAAACTCAAACAAAATCATCAGAAAATAAAAACTCACTTTAACGAGGTCAAACAGCGATTTCATAAGCAAACCAAATGAAAAGGAAACACTTAAAACAAAAGAAAACAACGCCCTCTATTAGAATGCACAGAATGAAAAAAAGAAGTCAAAGAAAAGATTACGTAACATATTAATAGAATGCTTAACTGGGGCTACTCAGTTAAGACTTGAATTGCGCCCTGTTAAAAGAAAAAAAGAAATATATAAAAATCTAGAATTTAGTTTTATGGCTTCTGGGGCCGGTACCCCCTGAAGAGGTCGGCTTCGGTGGTCATATTTTTATTTTTATTTCCTTCGTTTCCTTTATTGCTACATTTATTCTTTTTTTGAAATTTCTGCTGCTTTTAAGTGCGTTTTTTTCAAACACGTTTTGTCTATTTAGAATTTAAAAAAAAAAAAAAAAAATTCTTTTAGCAAAATATTAACGTTTCAGACTCATTCTGGATTAAATTTATTACGAATCAAATCACTTCGATAAAGTTAAAAAAAGTACTTTTGAAACTACCTTTGATAAAAAATAATTTTGCATTAAACTCTTTTTGTTTTAAATTAATTTAATTAATTTGTTTAAATTAATGCAAATCAAACTTAATAGGTTGCAAAATATATGTTTGTCAAATTTATTCTGTTGTAAAATAAATGTATATCGAACTTATCGAATAGAAAAAATAATTGTGAATCAAACTTATTCTGCTCAATAGTTTTGTAGCAAACTCATTTTGCTGTAAAATATATAAAGCTAATTATGTTATAAAACAGTAATGTCTTAAAAGTATAATATTGTAAAATAATTGTGCATCAAATACAATCCGTTCAAGGGTGTTTGTGTATCTAGTTCATTCTGTTTGAAAATAGTTTTGTTAAAAATCTAATTTTGTTTTGAAAAAATCATGAATCAAGTTCATTATGTTTCAAAAGTAGTTATGCAACAAATTAGTTGTGTTAATACATTTGTATCAAACTAATTGTCTAAAAAATTTATTGAGCAATAAATATGATAATATATGATAATATAAATATGATGTATAAGCTCATTCTGTTTGATAACAATTTTATAATAAGCTAATTTTGTTGTAAAATATATCAAACTAATTATGCCATAAAATAGTATGGTTGTAACATAATTATGCCAATTACAATTTATTGAAAAGTATTTGTGTATCAAGTTCATTCTGTTTCATAATAGTTTGTGAAAAAAAAATTTGTTGTTAAAAAATTGTAAACCATGCTCCTTGTGTTCAAAAAAGCAGTTAGGTATCAAAAACAGTTTTGTATATTCAAAAGCAATTATGTTCCAAATTGATTGTGCTTTGAAACAATTGTGCCATAATTCCTAATTCGCAAAAATATAAAAATAAATTAAAGTTTTATCAATCAGTTAAACAATTAAAACTTGGGTATTATTAGCATTTTTTCAGTTAAAATTTGAATGCTCTAGTTTTTCGAAAACAGTTCGGAACTTTGATGATACAATTGATTCGTTGTTAAAATGACGATAAATATATTTCTGAGTCGTGATGGCTCTGGAGGCTGTCACGCTCCAATGAGACATCCCAGGTTAAAACTGTAAAAATCTCTGGTTGATTCTAATTCTGTATCCGGTTCGCACTAATCACAGTGCTGACTTAAACTATTCCCAATGGTAGACGGATCATAGTTTCGAATCTCCGTGCCGTCGAGCTAGCCGTGGGGGAGGGAATTTCGTTGTTTTCTCTGTGTGTAATGAAAATGCTAGTTAGTTCATCAAAAAGTCCTTCACGAAGACCAGTTTTTCTCAATGATTAATCCAAGAGTTCCTTTGTCTTCCGGATTGTGTTCAAAATCGCAGAAATACTGAGTTTAACAGTGCAACTTAAAAATGGGTTGTCTGTTCAATACCGGTTATAAAATAAAATAAAACAAATTGAGTAATTTTTTAAAAGATATTTCGAAAAAACATGAGTATATAAAATAAATTTTAAGTTTAAAAAGAATAATCAATATATATTTTTTTATTTCTGATAAAAAAAATCGTATCAATTTCAGATTAAAAAAAAAGAAAAAAGATTGTGATTGCTTCATTACGATCGCTGGTTACCCATTGGTCAAATTATTTTTTCCCTGGATTGAACACAAACGCCACAACGTTTCGAATCATAGGTTGCAAAAATTGTTTCTATTGATATTTGTTGTCGAATTGGTTTTTAAACCTGGCCTATGTACGTGTTTCAAGACGTCACCTTCCTTCTACTGTATTCATATTTATATTAAAATCACCGTCAAGACAGTAATTATAAGTTAATACTAAAAAGAATCTAAAAATTCTTTAAATTATTATTATGTAAATACATTAAAAATGCCTGCTGGTAAAAATAAGGAGAAAAAACTCATCAACTTAATGCATAACTAAGTTAAATGTGAAAAAAAGAATTCTAAAAAAATATCAAATAGCAGCAGTCATCATAGCAACGTATGCAATGACAACGCATGCGCACTGTTTGCTATTTCTCTTGAACACAGTTGAAAAGTGTGATAACGTCCAAATAAGGTGGGCACGCCATCAAACCCAAAACAACATGCATTTTGCCAATGGGTAATGAAATAAAATGAATGTTCTTTGCATCTATCAGAAAAAAAATTGGGATCTAATCAATGTAGATGATGGAAATGTAGTAAAATAAGGCACTTTAGCAAGTCAAAAAGTTATTGGAATTTTGATTGCAACATTCTACTGTTAAAAGCATGAACACAAGTTAATATGAATTTTTATTGTTATAATATAGTTTAATCACGCGTCATGGGAAAACTCTAAACTTCATTAAATATGTGTCAAAACAATTGTTACTGTATTTTCCAAGCAACTACAATATATTTTCTACAATATAACCAATATCACTCAACAAAATCATTATTTGCAGTACCATCACGAATTTCAACATCATTTCAAAAACAATATCCTCATCCAATCCTCCTCTATAGTCCTGGCAGCACTGGAGGTCAAAAACTTTTTACCCACAGATAATTTTCACGCCAGAACGGAAATATCCTAATTTGGCAACATTCTTCAATAAAACAAACGAAAAAAAATGATTTTATTTCTTCTGTGACCATAAATTCCATTTCCTGCTATCGAACTTTTTATAGCCCCACAGAAAATTCCAAGCTTTATAATCTTCACCAATCACTACGGTGTAGAGATAGCTGATTAAATCCAAATATAATGGCTGACTCTTTCTCCGGTAATTGTGATCGGCTATTTTCTGAAAGAAATCATGAGATGTATGTTTTATTTTCAGAGTGGTACATGTAATGAAACGAAATGTATCTCCTAAGTTTATTGCTTGATTCTGGGGCTCGTTTGGTGGAAGAGGTTATTTATATTCTAGGAGTGACTTTATACCGTGATCGAAATACCATAAACTACCGATGAAGCTCAGATTGTATATTTATAGTATTGTACAGATTAGTCTATCTGGGGATACAGAAATAACAAATGATACTTGTTTAAAATTCATTATACTTGTTTAGCATCAAAATAGTCACTGTATAATATGAATATACCATGTTACTAGCACATATCTTGAGATTTGACATGTGAAGTAAGTGGTGTGAACACATATTTTGCAAAATGTTAACGATACTCGATTTTCTAGTTTTAAGAATATGTTTCATACTTTGGCCGATGTATAAGACCTTAATTTTTTATGTGGTTAACTGGTGTCAAAGTATGCTTGGTTAAACCATTTCCCGTTTCCCGTGTATATTCTAAAATTTATTAACTCAAATTCACTGCATTTTTACTTGGTCTGTAATGCCAGTATATCATATGTAGCTGTAGGGAGCGGGACAGTATCGATTGACCTATTAGAAATACGAAAACAATGAAAATACTTGGTTTGCTACACTATTTAAAATATCCGATCAAATTTAGGTAAACAGTACCGTCGCCTTGAGTGCTGATACTATTTACCTCAAAATCCATTTTTACCGCAGCATATTACGGAACAAAAATCTAACATACTGTAATTTGTACACTAATAATTTATTTAAAATCACTGAATTCCTCTAATAAAATAAACATTATGGTAAAAATTACGGTATGATATTTTACAGTAATAATAAATTTTATGGTAAAATGGAATAAACGGAAAATCGATTTTACGGATAATGCACCCAAAGTGTCGGTACTTAATACCGGAAATTGATCCAGAATTTTGTTTCAGTATAGGTCTGAGAATTTACAATGTTTGACAGTAAATATAAGCTTTTAATTCATTCTTAAGGTTGTGAATGAAAAAATGTTCTTTGCAAAGATTTTCCCATTGTTTCTAAGTATTTTAAAGTCCATATCTTCCAAATTCTTAAATCGAACTTCACATGTCCTTTCACTATTGATACAAATGACTGTGGTTGGGAAAGACGCAGCGCAATGACATGTGAGTCGGAATTATGAAATACTTCTACGTTTAAGAACGCAAAATAACTATTTGTAAATATAGGGTTTACTTTTATTTTGCAGTTGTTAACGGTTAAGTATATACTGCAAATAACTTCATGCTTCTTCTAAAATGTCTAAAGCATATTTTCTTCAATTTATTACCATTTTATTTATTTAGCTTCTAAGCTAAACTTTCTCATTTATATGACTGTTCAAAACATAACTCTTTTTTTTATCTTTTAAAGGCAGGTGTTTTTATATTTTAGAAAGAAAATATCTATAGCGTTCTAGCTATAGTACTAAAAGGATGTTTCTTACTATTGATGTATTAAGGGGACCGGAAAGTAATGTCGTTTCTGCGCATTTGATTTTTGTTACAGATATTTTATTTTTAATCAATAATGTATTTATCCTCGTAAACCACAACCTTTCAATGTCGAAAAATCGAAATGGATAGAAAAAAATGAATTGGTTTTTAAGATTAACGAATAATGAATGCGCCGAAACGACTAGTCCCCCTACTTTCTGGTCCCCCTAATATTAGGAAAATTTGGCAAACTAATAATTTTGAAACTAACTCTCACAACTGGTGGTCGTCAATAGTAAGTAAGAAGTTTTTTTTTATGAAGGATTTTAAAATAAAATATTTCTTGAATAAAAACATACATAAAAATATAAGTGGAAAAATTTGAGAAAAATCACGAAAAAATTCCTTGATCAGATATTTTTTGAACGCTTCGTCAAATGAATGTTTCGTCAATTGTATCTGAAATGCAAGGTAAATGCAGACTGGAAAAAAATAAACGCCTCTGTAGCTTTGACAACAATTCAAATAAACCTAATTTTTGGCATTAAAAGCGAAAGCTTTATATCCTGAAGATTTTTTTATCCGAAGTCAGGAAACTATTCAAGAACCATAACTTGCCTTCAGGAACATTAAAATTGTCATTAACAAAGAAGTGATTTTCTCAAAGATGCGGGCACAATAAGAAATGATAAAAATCCATATTGCCTCCTATAGAATATAAGTTGTGAAAAAACAACATAAATGTAGTGTAAATGTCATTGTGAAAAAAATCGTTAAAATTTTGACTCTGAAATTTGAAACAACAATGTGCCTTAAGTCTTGATGTTTTTGCCGTAGCTTATCGATATTCTAATATAGTTTCTGAAGCGACGTTTTTCAAACGTTATATTAAGTCTTTTGGGTACACTGCTAAATGGCTCACATTTATAACTTACAGGTTTACAATTTAACACAAAAAATATAAATAAAAAAAGCATATCGATATTCTAACATAGTTTCTGAAGCGACGTTTTTCAAGCGTTAAATTAAGTCTTTTGGTTACGCTGCTAAACGACTTACATTTATAACTTACATGTTTACAATTTAACACAAAAAATATAAATAAAAAAAACATATCGATATTTTAATATAGTTTCTGAAGCGACGTTTTTCAAACGTTATATTAAGTGTTTTGGTTACGCTGCTAAACGACTGACATTTATAACTTACAGGTTTACAATTTAACACAAAAAATATAAATAAAAAAAGCATATCGATATTCTAACATAGTTTCTGAAGCGACGTTTTCAAACGTTATATTAAGTCTTTTGGTTACGCTGCTAAACGACTGACATTTATAACTTACAGGTTTACAATTTAACACAAAAAATATAAATAAAAAAAACATATCGATATTTTAATATAGTTTCTGAAGCGACGTTTTTCAAACGTTATATTAAGTGTTTTGGTTACGCTGCTAAACGACTGACATTTATAACTTACAGGTTTACAATTTAACACAAAAAATATAAATAAAAAAAGCATATCGATATTCTAATATAGTTTCTGAAGCGACGTTTTCAAACGTTATATTAAGTCTTTTGGTTACGCTGCTAAACGACTTACATTTATAACTTACATGTTTACAATTTAACACAAAAAATATAAATAAAAAAAACATATCGATATTTTAATATAGTTTCTGAAGCGACGTTTTTCAAACGTTATATTAAGTGTTTTGGTTACGCTGCTAAACGACTGACATTTATAACTTACAGGTTTACAATTTAACACAAAAAATATAAATAAAAAAAGCATATCGATATTCTAATATAGTTTCTGAAGCGACGTTTTCAAACGTTATATTAAGTCTTTTGGTTACGCTGCTAAATAGCTGACATTTATAACTTACAGGTTTACAATTTAACACAAAAAATATAAATAAAAAAAGCATATCGATATTCTAACATAGTTTCTGAAGCGACGTTTTCAAACGTTATATTAAGTCTTTTGGTTACGCTGCTAAACGACTGACATTTATAACTTACAGGTTTACAATTTAACACAAAAAATATAAATAAAAAAAACATATCGATATTTTAATATAGTTTCTGAAGCGACGTTTTTCAAACGTTATATTAAGTGTTTTGGTTACGCTGCTAAACGACTGACATTTATAACTTACAGGTTTACAATTTAACACAAAAAATATAAATAAAAAAAGCATATCGATATTCTAATATAGTTTCTGAAGCGACGTTTTCAAACGTTATATTAAGTCTTTTGGTTACGCTGCTAAATAGCTGACATTTATAACTTACAGGTTTACAATTTAACACAAAAAATATAAATAAAAAAAGCATATCGATATTCTAACATAGTTTCTGAAGCGACGTTTTCAAACGTTATATTAAGTCTTTTGGTTACGCTGCTAAACGACTGACATTTATAACTTACAGGTTTACAATTTAACACAAAAAATATAAATAAAAAAAACATATCGATATTTTAATATAGTTTCTGAAGCGACGTTTTTCAAACGTTATATTAAGTGTTTTGGTTACGCTGCTAAACGACTGACATTTATAACTTACAGGTTTACAATTTAACACAAAAAATATAAATAAAAAAAGCATATCGATATTCTAATATAGTTTCTGAAGCGACGTTTTCAAACGTTATATTAAGTCTTTTGGTTACGCTGCTAAACGACTTACATTTATAACTTACATGTTTACAATTTAACACAAAAAATATAAATAAAAAAAACATATCGATATTTTAATATAGTTTCTGAAGCGACGTTTTTCAAACGTTATATTAAGTGTTTTGGTTACGCTGCTAAACGACTGACATTTATAACTTACAGGTTTACAATTTAACACAAAAAATATAAATAAAAAAAGCATATCGATATTCTAATATAGTTTCTGAAGCGACGTTTTCAAACGTTATATTAAGTCTTTTGGTTACGCTGCTAAATAGCTGACATTTATAACTTACAGGTTTACAATTTAACGCAAAAAATATAAATAAAAAAAGCATATCGATATTCTAATATAGTTTCTGAAGCGACGTTTTTCTAATGTTATATTAAGTCTTTTGGTTACGCTGCTAAACGACTGACATTTATAACTTACAGGTTTACAATTTATCACAAAAAATATAAATAAAAAAAGCATAAAGTTTAACTAATATTTCAATTCTGAATTTTAGGGAAGATAAATAATTGAAGTTGTCGATACACAGTAGAAAATAAACATAAAAAAATAAGAATGTCAAAAATAAGATAAAAAAGAAATAATGTACTAAAAAATTTTCTTTCTGCTAATAGCTTAATACGGTGATTAGTATTGATCTTTAAATGAATAAAATTTTAATAATTTTTAAAGCGATGAAGAGATTCATTTTATATTTGGCGGTTAAGGGCAGGAAATTTTGATTCTTTTTTGAGCATGCGCACTTTTGCTGTTGTTCGTTTTTGGAAATGTAGAGTTTTTGAATGGATACCGAACTTCAATCTAAAGCCATCTTTAATAATATAATTTCTGTAGCGTTAGTGGGACAATATTAGATACCAAGTTTACGCGATGAACTCCAAAACCACCATTTAGCTTATACCTTCCATTGGGAAGATTATTTAAAGCATGAATGTCTTAACACTTCAGCGAATTTTGTAGAATTTTGGGCCACATTCAAGTGCCTAGAGTAAAAGAGTGTGGACAAGGGAGAAACGATTCCTGATTGGTGGAAAGAAAAACTTTACCGCCGGAGGCGAGAGTGGAAAATTCGCCATTGGAATTACATGGAGTGAAAATTATCTGCCTCAAAAAAATTATGTTCTGAATTAATAAGGCAAGTTCATTACTTACTTTTTTTCAATAAGAAACTTCACAGTTACAGTAAATGTAAAAGTTATGGCTGAAAATTTGGATAGTTATTAGTTATTTGAATTTATCTTTATTATTACTTACTTGCATGCATAGTTTCGTTTATCTCATTGTAAAGAGAATAAGGTGATGAAATAACTAATGATTACAAAAGAATAAATGTATTTACTTTTAATAAACATAATTTATATCTAAATTACTTATAAATTTTAAGATTTGAGCATCTTTTTATCAAAACTTCAGAACTGCAGAGTTTGGCGATATTACTTTGAAATGTTGGCGCGTTACAATGATCGCCAAGTTGCATTTGTTTACTTTTCGTTACTAACTTGATAAAATGCTAGTTTGTTTTAAATTTCAACTAATTATCGAAAATTTTGTTTACAATTTGTTGAAATAAGCAATACCTTTTAAGATGAATAGGCGATAATTTTTTCCTGAAAAAGTAATAAATAATAATAAATTATGTAATTTGCTTTATTAATTATTATTTCTGAAATGAATAACATAATTATTATTAATTTGTATATTTTATTTAAGACATTTATTTAAAGCTGAAGTCTTTTCATATATCTTTATTTTTTTTCATTGACGTTAATTTTTCAACAATGTGAGATGATAATTTTTCTTACAATGTTTCTTAAAAAATCTGTTATATCATGTGCTTTCCAATCTTAAAGTTTATATTATTGATACTTTAGTATATACTCTTAGAATAACAGAACCTTCAGAATAACACCAAATGAGCGAGTGGCTCCAATTTCGGTGTATCCTCTGGCAACCCCCTTGGACAAAAATATGACGGCAGCGCATGCGCTCTTGGATATTGCCATCACTTTTTTCAATACAGGCACTCTAGGCCACATCACATCAATTGGGTACTTGCACATCAAGAAGCAGAAAATCACGGGTACCCACACATGTGACCCATGATCATTAGCTGATAGTTTATAAGCAAAATGGCGTGTTAAAGTTGAGCTATATTTCACCACATAAGTTATAATGTTAATTAACGTGAAGTCAATTAAATGCAAAGCCGTATCGCTCATCGAATATGCCAAAATAAAACTCGTTCTTGGCTACGCCTTTTACTTAACTTAGATATTTTTGCTTATATATAACTAGCAATTTCAATGCATACTTAAATTGTTTATGTTCTACATGACTTCATTCCTTTCTTTATGTTAGGTAAAAAATATTTAACAAAAGAACTGAAATATTTGTAGAAGAATAATTATGGAAGAATATAGAATGCGTCACTTAATAAATTTGAAACTTGATGGGCTTGACTTACTCGAAATAGAAAGGAAATAATAGTTGATATCTTGCTAACAAGGTTAGATATGCATTGTGTATAGAAAGCACAACTAACATAACATAAACTAAACACAAATATCACTAGTTATATTAAAAATTTGATTTAATAAAAAAGTTTTTATGCTTCTTTGTTTCTTAAAACAAAAAAATCTTACTTTTTTTGAAATTTTATAAACTTAAATAACTGTCTCTCTTTAAATAAAATTACAAGAAGAAAATTAATGAACAAAGAAAAGGAAAGAATTGAAAGAAATCACGAAGTGAACAGAAAACAATCTACAATAAAATAAATACGCTTTTTTAAAAAAATGTCTCAATTTCAATTAAAATTTACTTTCTCCATAGTTTAATTAACAGCTTTCATTTTCTGTTTCATAAGTTAATGAGTTTCTTCGAAAATTTATATTTTTATAAACGAAGGATTGTTTTTGATTTTCCAGAAATTCTAAGCAACGTGATTTATATTCAATATTCATTAAAGTCATTCAAGTCATCACCCTAATTTTAATTAATTTGATTTTGTCTGAATATTATTTTCTAATGGTATTCAGCAATATGAAAGCATATTTTTCATTCTGTGTTCACTTTTATGAAAATAGAATAACGGTTTCACCAAGAAAGAAAGGGGCGGAACTGAACGTTACAAACAAAAGCAACCGGGAAATTTATTCAAGGATTCTATCTTTCAAAGTTTGCACGCAGAAATTTTTAATTAAGACATTTTTTTTAAGCTTCCTTTCAAACAAGAGTGAGAAATAAATATAAAAAAATTAACCTTTATTTAAAATACTGGGAACAAATCAGATAACGACATATTTTTGAGAAGTTTTAAAAAATTAAAAAAAAAGTCTATTCGTTCGCCATTTTGAAAAGTGAGTGTGCTACGTCGTTTTCCCGCTTATTTATTTTTAGAACGGTTCGTTAAAGTTTTTTGTCTAGCTTTTCAAATTTTCTATTGTAACTTCTTTGTTTATGAAACAAAGCGACGTTTTAAATGAGCGACTTGACATTTTTATAGCTTGTGTTATGAACAGACAAAGACTGCCTACGTTTGTTATAGATAATCATCACTTTCGTTAGGTTTTGGTGTCATTAAAATTGTTTGTTGTTGCATTATGTCAAAATTTTGACTTGGAGTGATCATTTACTTTGCTACATTTTACTGTTAAATAATTACAGTTTTAAGCATTGTTTTTATATTTTAAATTTAATAACTGAATACAAAAACCAAACATTTTTGAGAACTGCTAAAAGCGTTTTAAAATATATAAGATTATATAATACAATGAACAATTCTAAACAGTAAAAAATGCATTGAAAAATTTATAAACAATATAAGAATACTAGAGGGCTGAGTCCCCTGTTTGCCAATGCTCACCAAACCCGATGATTGCTTCGTAATAATTGTTGTTTTTTGGCACAAAACAGTTGAAATTATTAAACTAAGTATGTATATGTAGTAAATAGAACACTTGTGCCACCACATCCCATGTTCAAATAGTTCCCTTATGATATTAAGATCTATTATGGACATAAACCATTTTTTGAAATAGCATTTATAATTAAAAGTATATTGTTGTAACAAATTTGGTGAGTTCAAAACTGCAAACAGACGGATATTACTAAATACAATGTTTGCACCAATCACTTTGTGCAATTAAATCATTAAACAAATATCTTTAACCGCAATTCATATTAGTATATTAATGTAATTTGCACCAAAAAATAAAATTTTTAAAATGGTTAATAAGATCGGACATCGATTTAAATAACTTTATCTTAAAATGTAACGTAGAATTACGTTGTTCTAATAATAATAATAATAATAATCCTCTTAAACTCTTAATTTAGAAAACAAACGAAAGTTAAAACGTAAGGATAACAGTACATGTAAATACCTTTTAAATTAGGGATAGAAAAATATTTATAGGAAAACAATACATTTATGACTTATATTAATTTTATGCTGGTGACAACCAAGCCAATAGAAAATTAATGTGGGGAAATCGGATTCTACCATGTGATGTTCTAGACTCAATCTTAATGGCTCGAGGGGGTAACTTCAAATATGCTAATTGATAAGTGCAGACGATATTTTAAGTAACGGAATCAGAAACAAAAAAACGCACCTTCTCTGAATAAACATACCTTTTTATCAAAGGATTCGAATTTCTGAACCTTAAAATAAAGGAGGTAGCTTCGATCTGGGAAATATGGTCCCCATAGTTTGATCCAGAGAGAGATCCAAAGTTTGGGCCACTTCATTTTAATTTTACTTTTCGCGTATTTCGCCCTATTTCGTGATGTTTTTATGCGAAATGATTTTTCTTCTTCATACAAATACAAAATTCGTTTATGCAAAGAAAATTTCATGCAAAATAAAAATTTTAGTAAATATTTATTATTTTTAAAATTTTATTTAATAATAGGCGGAGAAATTTGGAATTGTACGATGTGTAAGTTTATATTTTACATGATTTTAAAGTATTTTAATTTGCATAGCTAAATCCAAAATGTGAGCGTAATCGGTTGAATAGTTTCTGAGAAATCGAATTTTTAAAAAATTTGGAATTAAAAATTTAAAATTACATTCTTTAAAATGATGCAAAAACTTGTATATCTCAGAATTCAAAATTTTATTGCATAAAAAAATATAAAAAATATTTACAAAAATTTATTTTTGCATAGAACTATCTCTTGATAGACAAATTTTATAATTGTATGAAAAATTTATTGGATCGCTCTCCTGACCAAACTATGGGACTATATATCCAAGATTATGACTACCTTCTATACTTCAGTATCCATTGATAAAAAGTATATTTATTCGGAGAAAGTATAGGTTTTTTGTCAGATTTCGTAACTTAAAATATCTTCTGCACTTGTTAATTAGCCCATTTGGGGTCACTCCCTCGGACCATTAGGATTGAGTCCAAGAACGCCAAAATTCGATCATTCAGTCAAAAGTTATTAAGGGAATATATAGGGATCATATAGGGAATATATATTATTTTAGGCTAATATATAGGGAAAATTTATTACTGGTAACAGCACTATTCAAGTGAAAAGAGATAAATTGCTGTTTCTTTTAGAGAGTAGTCTTTTAAGAAAGGTTTCAGAGCTACCGCTTTTAAATTTATGGAAATTAAAATTGCAATACTTATCAGAGACCATTTTTTATGTTTTACATAATCCCTCTTGATAACTGAATTGTATTTTTTTAAACTTTAAATTTATTATTTCATGTTTTCTCAAAGAAATACTCGTACTTCATCAATCCCTTCATATTTTCTCGTTCACTGAAAAAATCTTTCCAAACTTATGTTTAATTTTATAATACTTTTTTTAACTTAATAGAATTTTTTATTAATATATTTTTTTAATTCGATGCCATTGTTTCTAAAACTAAATAAAAATACAATTTTAATTTATTTTACCTAAAAGCTGCAGCTCTATAAAAAATTATTAACTTTACGACCTTGTTTATTTCAAAAAATATACAATGATGTAGTAAATGTATATTTACATTACTATAAATGGAAGCTATTTTATTATAATATAAATTTTGTTTCACACCGCAACCGCTCTTAAAGAATATAATAGTTTCAAATAATCAAACAAAAATACTTTAAGTATTTTGAATAAATGTTCTAATGGAATAATATACTATTATGTATTTTGATAATTTTTATAAATAAAATGACTCCGTTAAATACCTGTTCAGCTTTTAAAAGAACATAGACAGAAACTGTTTCATTAAATGTTACATAATGTCTAGTACAAAGTAAATTTAGATACTGTTCTATATAATATACTTTATAAGTAACAGTACAAATGAATATATAGTTTTATATTTATTTTTAAAGCCTGAACAAGAAAGCTGAAATATTTTCATCAAGTGTTTCAAAAAATTTAATGGGAGATACAATTTAGTATTTAATTTAACATTTTAAACAGATAAAAATACTACTTTTCAGTTCAAAGAAAAAAAGGTAAACACTGCTACATTAAATAATTCAAATAAAAGCAGTATATTGCATAATTTAATCATAATGAGTAACGCTGTTACAATATGTCTTTTCACGCCAGTTGTCAAAAATGAATTGAATAGTAGATTGTATTATCCACAGTTAACAATGGAGCTTCATTGTTCAATGTCATCATCATTAAACAGCAAATAAAAGATAGAGGGTCGCAAGACAATATCACTTTCTCCAAATAATATCTGACTTGGAAAGGGTTGATGAAATTCGATAGAAATAATAGCTTGTCTTCTGTTCAAATAACAGGGAGAGATTGTTATTGCTTGAAGATTAAAGAAGTCGCAGTTTCTCGTCATTATTACTTCATTTTTAAAGGCGCTATTGTAAAAAGATTATTTTTTAAAAATAACGATTTGGCAGCTTTTTTATGATTCTAAAATCTATTTGAAAAATCAGGATTAAAGATTATTATCCGAAATCTGTCTTTTTTATTATAATATAGTCGCATTAAAGTTCCTTTTTTAACTGAAAATGTATTTTACTTTCAACTTGGCCAACATGAAGTATATGAACGTATTTATTTTATTTATAAAGTAATAAATTCCTTCTGAATATTTTTTTGTTTCAATTTATTCGTTAAAATGTTTCCTACTTAATTCGATTTCCATTTTAACATATGAAGAAACGTATAAACACCATTATTTTCTTTATTAAGCAACTAGTATACATTTTTATCTATTGTTATTTGTTTTTTTATTAAAATTTGTCCTATTTCTATCTTTTACCTTCGGAAAAACATATAAACACACTTATTTTATTTATTAAGCAACTAGTATACATCTTTATATAGTGTTGTTTTTTCAATTATTATTATGTTCAATTATTATTATTATATTTCAATTATTATTCCAATTCTATTTTAACCTACGGCGAAAATATAAACAAAACTCTTTCCTTTATTAGACAACTGGTATACATCTTTATATACTGTTTTTTTTAAATTAAAATATGTTCTTTTTCTATCTTTACCAACGCAGAAAAATACAAACGCAGCTCTTTCATTTATTAGGCAATCAGTACAAATATATGTATTTGTTCCAATTTTTTTTTATAACTGAGTAAGTTATTTCACATTTTTAGCAAATTATGTACAGTGTTTTATTCATTAAAATGTGTTGTAGGTAATTTTACTTTCATGTAAACTTTCAAAGAAATGAATGGCCTTTATTTAACTTATTCATTGAAAACAAGCTCGGAACTCTGAATTTTTTTCACTTCATTAGTTAAAATATATTCTATTGAACTTATTTCCCAATTGTGTAAGTTTTAAGTATTTTATAAAATTTTACTAATAAAATGTCTTAAAAATAATTACAAACTTAAATTTAAATTTAGATAGCTAGGCTGAATAAAACACAATAGCTAAATTCAGAAAGTATCTTGATTACTTACTTAATATAATGGGAAATAATTTTGTTCTAGTAGTTGTCTGTTGGTTAACTCCGGAAAATGAATTTTTTCTTTCAATCAGAGAAGAACTCTTAATTAAAGGAAAAGTTAAAAAATAATAATTCACAATCAATAATGATATGTAAAATACATGAATTAGTTTTTAAAATTCTAAATTTTGTTTTGGAAAAAAAATTAATTTAGTTAATAAAATAATATTTGTGCAATCAAATGATAATGAGCAGATGATTTGTTCTGGATAAATCTGAAAACTGCGAAAATGATTGTTACATAAATTTTAATATTAAGGGTGATAAATACGACGCACCTTGTATAATCTAAGCAACTTAATCTTAAATATGTTTATTTAATAAAGTTTATTTTATAAAAAATTAGAAAATTGTGAGAAACCTAGAAAAAAAATTAATTTAATAAATTCTGAACTAAAGGAAGAAGAAAAAAAGTAATTGGGAAATAGAGGTATATAATTGTCCTCTTGGACCCTTGTTAACAATTCGGTGAGCCACATTTGATTCAAAGACCACATCTTTTGCATGTTTGCCAACTGTAAGAGAAATAAATACAACATATGTTTATACTTGGCAAAATAAAAAAGTTATTTTTCCGGTTAAAACAAACAAACCTTAATTAAAATTTAGATACTGACATCTAGCTAATAAATTACAAATAAAAATCTGTAAAATAAGACATTATTTACGAATGTTGTCGACTTTTTCTCTCATTAACTTTTGCAAAGTGAACTGAAGAAATATCCATGTCAAATAAAATACTTTCAAATTAAGAGCGACGAAATATTTGTTTTCACAACAACAACCTTCTTTCTCATTGCCAGAAACAAGCAACATAAATAGTATCTTCGTGTCTTTCATTCTTTCACCCTTCCTCTCGCCGTCAGGTGGCAGTACATGTTTCAGTGTTGTTTACCATGTGATGGAGTTGTTGCTCTTGCTGCCAATATTTATGTTCTTCATTCTGGAAGTCTTCGTTTCACAAAGGGATTTCTATTTAACTTCAACCATGTTTACACCACCAAAGTAACACAAACGATGGCTTTCATTTTGAAACTGAAAAGGATACTTAGCTGCTGTGTAGAAAAGGGGAAAGGTGAAGAGATTTAATTTCGTTCGGAGTTTATTCTCTTTAATTGGGATTTATTCGAAAAGCTTTCTTCTTTTATCATTCGTCAAACTAACAAATTAAAGAGTTGTAATTTTTAGCTCACCAATGAAAGATTTACTCTAAATCTTGATAATGACCTTTTCGAGTTTTATTTTTAAGAGTGTGAATTTCAGTGCTTTATAAACGACGTACTATGAAAAAATTAAGCAAAAAAAATTTATATTTAATATTCGATTTCTTAGAAACTATTCGAGGGATTTCGTTTTAAATTTTTTATATTTTTCCTTAAAAAATTACATTCTTTAAAATATTGTGAAACGTTTTATACTTTACGATGCAGAATTTTTCGGCCTGCTATTAAATGCAATAACCATAAATAATTAATAAAAACAATTTTTTTTTTTTTACGAAATTACCATTAACTAAAAAAGTTTTATAATTTTATGTAATTTTTTTTAAAATTCTATTTAAAATTTCTCAAGGTAGAGTGAAATACACAAAGTGTAATTAACACTTAGGGGTTCAAACTTTGAATCACTCTTCTGATCAAACTTTGTGGGCCATATTTTCCAGATTTCTTTTACCCCCTACACTTTGGGGGCTCTCCAATAATTTGAATGCAAAAAATCCAAATTTGAACAAAAAAAGGTATATAGTTCAAAAGTTGTAGGTGTCATTATGTATTAAAATACTTTTCGTTTTGTACTAGTGTAAATTTTGGCATTACTATTTGAACAAATACAGTAAAATATCTGTTCTAAAGTATACGGTCCGCCTTCTAAGTCACCAATGGGGATGGGGGGGGTATGACCTGGTTTCTTAGTTCACGTGGTTGGAAACATGAACTCTGAGATGTATGAAGTTATACTTGAGGATTTTTAAAATCTATAGCACTGCATCGTGAAAGGTCCATTTCCCTTTAAAAACGGAAATTTCACTATTTATACAACGAGATTTGAGTAGCCATTGTTTGACGGAATGGATGTTTAAACACTCGACTGGCTTTCTCAGAGCCGTGGTCTAAATCCCACAGATCATATTTGGATCAAAATAGGATGCAGATTACGTAACTAACTGAATTGACCATCATCGCCATCACCACTCATTTTATCTGTGATGGACGCCTGGAAGTCAATTCCCAAGGCCATCTGTCAAACACTGGTGGAAAGTCTCTCCAGACGTGTGCAGGCTGTAATCGATGCGAAGGGGGATCCAACATCATATTATTCTAGTACGCATATAAGTCGTACAAGGAGGAGACTTTGGTGGATTACTTTTGGTCAGATAGAGCTTTGGTACTAGTCTTTTTTATTTTTATTTTTATTTTACTCTTACTCAAACGAGATTAAATTCGGAACTATACAATTTATTGAGCCGTGATGGCTTAGGGCAGTGTTCCCCAACGCCCGGTCCGCGGACCGGTACCTGTCCGTGGATCAAATGGTACGGGGCCGACCATTTCATTGAAACTAAATTTAAATTCCTAGGTTTATACCCCAAATTAAAAATATCTGTGTTCCATTAAAATTTTATTTCTAAAAAAAGGGGCCCCCGAAGGTAGTGACATAATTTTTTTTAATGTTTATAATGTATCATTGGCTCCAATTACCCTCAGATGGAACCGTCTCATTGCAAAGAAACAAGCTCAGGATTCTCATTGATTTAACGTTCTATTTAGTAAGTAAAAATGTTAAATCCCTTTAACTTTATTTTTTGGTGTAACTCTATTTTATTTTGAAGGCATGTTTAAATGCAATTAAATTAAAATTAATAAATCAAAATAATCTAAACTATAAGTAATCAACGTCCCTTCTCCCCAGAGTGGGCCGCGGTAAAATTATCAAACGTTGACAGGTCCACGGTGATAAAAAGGTTTGGGGACACTGGCTTAGGGCACTCGCCTCCTAATGAGGTAGCCCGTGTTTGAATTCCATCACTCGGCTAACACTAATCACTGAGCGGTATACGGATCATGGGTTAGAGTCCCTTTGCCATCGGAATAACTATGAAAGGTTTTCGTGGTTTTCCTCTTTCTGTAAAGCAGAGGCAAGTAAATTCCATCAAAAAGGCCTCCACCCGTTAGTGTTTTTGACTTTTATTTAGTATCATTCTATAAGCATAAGAATAAGAGTATAAGTATATAAGTATAAGAAATTCATCAAAAAAAAAACATACTTCAATTGTCTAGATATAACAAGTAGATGTGTAAATAGGTACAAATTATCTATGGTACTTTTTGTTCACAAACTCATTGTAGATTTTGAACTATTTGTCTCATGTTATTGTAATTGATTTTATTCAATGCAGTGCAAAATGTACGCAAGAAAAATGCATCAAATGCCTTGACCGGAATATTTAAACATCTTTCCCTATCTGCCTACTTTCTCATTCTCTAACCAAAACCTGATGTGTTAGGCGACTTTTAACCACTTACTACGAAGTAGTTACTTGAAAAATTGTCCCATGATAGAACTTTTTTTTGTATTTTACATTAAATCCCTATTTTGAATGAGCTAGTGATATTTTTTATGTAGACGTAGAAAGTTGAAAATAGTGAGCTTAGTACTTTACTGGGAATAATATTTTATAAAACAGCTTTCATTGAATAATTAGATAAGGATATTCATTGGTTTCTATGAAATATTTAAACAGTTTATTAAAAATATTGAATCACTAGAACTTTATATTCTCTTAAAATTAGAAAATTAAATTCATTCGAGAAATTAATAACGCTATAGTTACTTTTATTTATTCTACGAAATTAACCGACGTCATGAAATAGGAGAGATTGCTTGGCTAGAGGGCGGAAAGTGGTGAGACGTTGCGCTCAGTTCATAGTCTTTAGCTGAATTTTATTCAGAGCATTTTCCTTCTTTCTTAATGTGTCAAGCTTTTGAGTTAATCTGCAATTTGGTTTATTGATGAACAACTTTGATGCATAATTTGTCCCGAAATTTAAATCTTTTAATACTTGAGAATTTCGAAATCTTCTTTGCGGAAAAGGCTTTATGGCTGTAAAAGGTTCTCTGAATAAAACTTTTGACTTAATAGGATTAAATATTAACACGTGTTTTATTAAAGATAATGTTTTGTAAGTCATTATGCATTAATGTTTTTTAACTAAAACTTTTCAAACGTAATCAAAAGACGGTAAATGGATATTTACACAAAATTATTAGAGCTTAAACAGCTCTCGAAATTTAAAACGTGAAAATCCTTAAAAGCTTTTGATCAAATGATCAGATCATAACATTTCCAGATGCGAAGAGTTTAATAACTTAACATTTATTATGCAATTTTATTAATGTTGGTGATGAATAAAACTACAAAATCAGACAAACAAACGTATTTTCTTTTCAACACACATTATTGTTTCGAAGGATTTGGATTCAGGATCCTCATTAAGTGGGAGGTAATTTGGAACGTTTCCCACTTCAAAATGTTTCTGATCATTAGTAAATTAATTAAAAAAATAATTAATTATTAGAGAAAAATATTTCTTGCATAGAATTATTTTCTGGTGAGTGAGTTTTGAAAAAAATTTCAAATAGTTTGTGATTTTCTAAAGGATTTCACATTTTGAAGGATAAAACTGAATATGCGTAGAAAGAGAAAAACATGTTATTAGAAAAAAAATATTTTTATGTTGGATTTCTTAAATTAAAAACTCTTTTTGCAATATTTTATTTGCATATTTTAAATTAGGTCTCCAAACAATTGAAATCTCTACTAAATACGTGATAATCCGATCTTTATATCAGAAAATTAGGGGTTCCGAGTTTTCTTTTCTTTTGCACACTGTACAATTTTAAATGTTTTATGTAATTTTGAAATATAGCAATAAACACAAAGTATTGTATATAAAAAATCGTATAAAAAATTATTTTACTTTACCGTTCAAATATTTAAGTCAAATCATCACATTTTTGAAATATAATCAAAAGAGGAGAAAAAAAAATTATTAAAATTTAGGTAAAATATATTTCTTAGTAGCCCTTTTTTATTTATTGAAAAATTGAGATGCAATTTACAATTGCTTTTTGTTGATTTGGTTTAGTTTATGCTGCTCCATCTGCCAAAAAGTTTTTAATTAAAAACGGGAATGTATGCCCTGTCACGCAAATTCACTTCCACAATTTTTTTTTTCCAAAACAACTGAGTTTAAGAGACCCATAATTGTAAAACAATAATTTCATATTTACTTATAAAAACATATTCAAACAGAATTTTTTTACTATGTACATTTATGAAAGTTTTTACTTCTGCTATAATATCAAAATAATTTTACAAAAATATAGGAATATTTTTGTAATAATGCTTAACAAATTATTTGTATTAAAAAAAACTAACTATAGAAAAACCATTAATAGATTTTATTAAGATCTTTCCAAAAAGTTAAAAAAATACAAATATAACTTAAAACGGTTAATAAAACTGGCTTCCATTTTCTCTATGTAAAGCACATGGTTATTTCTAAAAAGGTGGGAGCCCAACACAGATATAAGCTAGATAACAAATAATTAAGCATTTAATTCGTATAAAAAGTTTTAAATTTATTTCGCAATTCCTTCTACTGCAAGGATCAAAACTAAACTAGTGCAAAGATTTACAGCAAATATCTTAAAAAAATTATTTTCTTAACAAAAACGGCTTTTCGTTAAAAAAGCCTTTGAAAAGTTTTAAGAAAAAACCCGTTTTCGAAAAGGCCTTTTTCTAAAGAAAAAGGTCATTTCGTCGGAGTTACAGTACAACACGCATGCTTTCTTCCTCAACCATGTCCACTCTTCCATGGGTATAGCGTGTTTCCAATAATTCCCCCTATGCCTATGGTTATTCTCTTTTATCATACCATAAGGCCACAGTGTCCCGTTAAATAAAACCATACAATGTTTCTATGGTTAGCATGGACTTATGGTGCCTTGCCATGTAAACTTCTATAGTTGCCTTAGCTTACCATAGATTACCATAGGTGTGTCTAAGGCAAGTTCTCCTAAGGAGGAAGAATTGTGGTAAAAATAATTTCTAGATGATTAAAATTTTAAAAAACAACAACTTAAAATAAGACAGGTACTAGTAAAGACTGTAACTACTAACAGCACTTGATGAAAAATATTTTGCTTTGCAAGAGGCAGGTCCAAGTTTAAAGATCAAAATGGTACTGTAATTTTGACTAAAAATATATAAAATAGGGGCTTTAAATTTTTTTAATCATACTTGAAAAAAATTTTTATATAGTATTTTGAATTTTCTTTCTAATGGTGTATGAAAAAACATTACTAGAAAATGCCGTTCTTTTACATATAAAAAAAGGATAGTGCAAATCACGTGTTACCGCCACACCGATAGATTTTCCCATAAATACTATGATGTGTTCATTACAAAGTCAAGTTTTGAAATGAAATCGTATTTTTGTAACTAGTGCATATAAAAAAATTGAGCAGAATTTAAAAGTAGTTGTAAATAACAAAAACATTCCCACCTTTAGGGAAAAAACCACATACCCCACAAAATAAAGCATAATATTGCAATAGAAAATAGAATAATATAAACGATTGAGCTAGTTTAATTACTCTAAGCGAATTGCAGTTAAAATATTTCGTTAATCTTTTCTATAATGCGCAAAAAAAAAACAACCAAATAATTTCTTGAGCTATTTCTTAATTTTAAAAACATTTAAGCGTCAAATTACAGTTATTCCATGGAATTAAGAATGCTATTTGCCGTAAGACCAGTCTGGAACATTTTAATTTATTTTTCTTTATTTATAAAAAACTATTAATCCTTAACTAGAAAGTTTCCGAGAAGAAATATTCAATTAATTATTTCAGCAATGTATAATTAAAAGTGTTTGAGCGAAAACAAAAGTTAAGCTTGATCAAAAAAATTTGCTTGCTTCTAAATAAGATTTTTAATCCAATGCAAATATCGAAAGTTTAAGAAGAGAAAAATAAAACAGATTACTAAAATTTCCAGACTGAAAAATAAATGTTTAATTTAAGTAGGCGTTGAATCGGTAAAAAAGGGACATTCGGATTTTTTTTTATTAACTTTTCAACTTAGTTTTAAATTTCATATACTTAACTAAATTTCAAAAAAAGGTTTATCTTTTTAAATATAGTTGAAGTAATATATTTGTATAGTGCGCTAAGCAAAAAATGGACCAACCAGAATAACTTTTTGTCTAATAATCGGATCTTCGCTTTCTAGGATTTAAAGGTTTGAGGGTGTTCAAATATGTTAATTAGTGAATGTAGACGGTATTTTAGGTTAAGAAATCAAACACAAAAACATACTTTCGCTGAATAAACATTCCTTTTTTTCGATAGTTTCGGATTTATGACTCCAAAATATTGGGGGTAGCTGCAGTCTGGGAAATATGGTACCCATAGTTTGACATAGGTACCCATACTATAGAGCGGTCTAAAGTTCAGATGTTACTTTTATTTTCTCACATATCTCGAGGACTTTAAAAACAAATTAAAGCATTTTTGCATATAACTATAAAATTTAATTATCCCAAAATAATACTACGCAAAATAAAATTTTTAGTAAAAAATAATTATTATTTATTAACAATAGTAGAAAAATTTTGAATTGTAAGGTATCAAAATTTTTACATCATTTTAAATAATGTAATTTTATGTGGCAAAATACAAAATTTGAGTGAACTCACTCAAATAGCTCCTGAGGAATCGAATTTTAAAGAAGCAGTGCTTTTAAAATTCGATTTCTCAGGAACAATTCAACCGATTTTGCTTAAACTTGGTATTTCATCATGTAAAACTGCATTCCTTAAAATGATGTAACAAATAACGCACTTTTCAATTTGAAATGTTTAGACCATCAGTAAATAAAAAATTTAAAAATAATTAATATTTAATAAAACCTATTTTTTACATGAAATTATCTTTGGATAAACGAATTTTATAATCGTGTGCAAAAATATTTCAATTCGCTTGAAAAGTTCTCGAGATGTAATGAAAGACGCAAATTTTAAATTAATTATATAGGGTCCAAGCTTTAGACCTCTCTCCGGACCAAACTATGGGACCATACTTTCCAGATTGCCGTTGCCCCCTTTAGTTTGGGGGTTAGAAGTCCGAATACGTTGAGAAAAAAAAATGTATTTTTACTCGGAGGAGGTATGTTTTTGTGTCTGATTTCGTAACCTAAAATATCGTCGGCACTAATTATTTATCACTTTTAAGGTCACTCCTTCAAATCGTTAAGATTTTGTGCTGGAACGTGAAGATTCGATCATTAGATCAAAATTGTTTCAGGGTGTTCCATTTTTTTTTTAATTCTGCGTTTCCATTTTTTTATTCCATTTCATTCCGTCACCATTTTTTATTATAGTAATTATGTGCTTTGAGTAAAATATTTTGAATCGGGAAAAATTCTGTAAATTTACCGTACTATAAAGTAATTACATTTTTGTTAAAAAAGAACCATAATTCTGGTATTAAAAACCAAATGAAACAAAATTTTGCTTTAGACTACATACCACACAGTATTATCCTCTCTTTTGTTTAAAACATAAGGTATTTAAACTATTTATTTGGCAATTTAAAATTATAGTTCTAAGATTGAATTAAAGCTATATTGTATAAAACTATAGCTGGTACAGATTATAGTTCTTTTTGCCACACATACAGTATAAAATACGCATCTGAAAAGTAATTTAAACCAAATAAATGGTTTTCATGACACGATTCCAACTACCATGATAAAATTACCATATTTTATCCCATATTATTAAGCTATACTTTATTGTTAATTTTACCAAAATCATTACGAAAGTGCTTCAGTAAAAATTACCGATTTTTTTGATGCTCCTATAAAGCCAGAAACACTGTAATTTGGTAGATTTAATCATACTTTTTTCTCAGTGTACTAATATACGACTCCAAAAATATATTAATTTTTTTAAATATATTTGGAGTAAAATATTTGAGTATAATTTGGAGTTGCTTTAAATATTTGGTGTAATTTGGAAACAGGAAAATATTTACTAAAAATATGGGTTATTTAGTAAAGTTTTTGTTTTCTCCTTTTAATTTTTTGCTTATAAAAAGTATTTAAAAACTACTTTCAGTTATATGGATTTATTACGACATTCATGACTTTAACGTATTATATACAATTATTTTATCCCATGACTATTACATGCATCGATTAAAATGTGTCAAAATTGGAATAGACATTTGCATATACAATGACATATTGCTCATTTATTCAATTACATGGAATAATTCACAGACAATTGTTCAACATCGTGATTCACGATTCTCATTATGTAAATGTAGCCCAGGTATCAATAGTTTCAGAGATACCGAATTCGAAATATGCATTATAGATATTCATGCAATATGTTCATTGAAACAAATAAGTTTTATTCAATGAATATAATAATATTTCTTGCGTTTCAAGAATCGAACTTAAACCATTTAAGCAGATCGTCCATTTAACCTTTAATAATATTATTTTTTTCTAGTATTGACATGTTAAAATATTTTTGAGATTGATTTATAAAAGAAATATCTTAAACTAATTTTTTTTATTTTGTTTTATAACCGTCGCTGAACAGCCGATCCAATATTTAGGGTTTATGACTACTAATGTTCAACTCCGTAGCCATGTAATTTTGAACTCAATCTAAAGGACAAGGAAGTTCTTGGATCAAGAATTAGGAGAAATCTGCCTTCGTGAGTTACTTTTCGATAGAACTAACCCGCATTTTCGTTAAATCGAGAGGAAAACCTCCAAACCTCTCATGGTTAGCTTGAGGGCAAAGGGACTTTAACCCATGATCCGTCTACCACTGAGGATATTCTACCTCAGCACTGTGGTCTAATCAAGCCAGATGCGGAATTCGTATCGACCAGTCTTCCCTGGGATACGAACCCGGTTCACCTCATTAGAAGGCGAACGCTCTATCCTCTGAGCCACCACGGCTCTCTTAAACTTATTATCGAAAATTAACATGATTGCTACGATTATTTCATCAAGTAGGAAGAAGGGGGGATTTATAAAAGTTTACCTACTGTAACGAATTGGCCATAAACTTAAACTTTTGGGTTTATTATTAACCGAGTATATAAATTATGTGTTCATAACTGCAAATAAACTCGATGAGAAATAATCAAAACAAAGACATATAAATAGCACTGGAGAATGTAGCTCCCAGTGTTGTCCCTCTTCTTGACCCCAAGCACACCTTTATTATCACACACATATATGCTAAAAAAAGCCCTCCACTGGTCTTTTTTGCATTTCCTGATGTCTTCAGCAGATCGTACCTGCACAAATCATAAGTGAAAAAACAACTTTTCCTTATCACTTAAAAAAACAATGAAGTAGATCTTAAGTATACTTACCTCAGCCATATAAAGGGTCATATAAAGGGTTAAGAGGACGTTACCTTTAATCAAAAAAGAAAAACATTGCAGCGTGTGTTTTAGCCGAAACAAAATAGATTTGTGGATTAAAATATATTATAAAACAAGTCATTATATTAAGACATGATTTCAAGTATACTTCTGAAGTTTAAATGGCAAATAATTTTTTTTATATTTCATTTTAAAACCAGCATTGAAGAACTGATCCAATTCTGAATTTACGACTATTAATTTTCAACTCCGCAGCCTTGTATTTTTGAATTAAGCCCAGAAGACAAAAGAACTCCTGTTTCGAGCATCCAGTTAAACTAGCCATAATGGAGGAATTTTTAATGGGACTAACCTGCATTTGTGTTACATAGCAAGCAAAATCCCGGAAACCAACAATGGTTAGCCCAACTACAGGTGATTCTAACTCATGATACATCTACCACTGAGAATATTTCCCGTCTTTCACTATAGTCGGTGTGAGCCGGGAGCAGATTTCGTATCAACCAGCTCCCGCTGGGAATCGGACTTAGTTCACCTCTGTGAGCAAACGTGGCCTGGATTACTCACTGGGTGGCTCAAATGATAAGCAAACGCTTTAACCCTGTGGCACTGCTGTTCAAGTAGAAGAAAATGCAAGAAAATATTCACGTGTGTAAACAAATATATACAACCACGCTATTCATGAAGGTATTTTTCACACATAGGATAATTTCTGTAGCCAGACATTAATGAAATAAGAAATATAAAAAAGTCGATTCAAGCAGCCATTTGGTCACATACATATACTATTATTTGAATCTAGCAAATCTTGTTTTAAGACCAAAATGTGAAATAAACTATAAAAATATTCTACTATATGCAAAAAACACAAAAAAAAAAACGTATTTAACATTTTAATGTAAAAGAACTAAAATTAAATAAAAAAAATTCTGTTTAATTAGTTCTCATTGTAAGGTTGATTTGCAATGAGCTTGTATAAACAACCCTTTTAGATCGAGATTGAATCTAAAATCAAGACAAATCTTCTTTTAAAAAAATGCTGCATTGAGCTTAACATACAAATGAAAATAAACTCAAAAACAAAATTTGCTATAACAGCTAAGAAATTATATATTTCTTTTTATTAAAGGGTTTATGCTAGCAATCTAAACTTCTAATCTCCAAAACAATAATATCGGCATTGTAATATTCCTGCTTCGTAGTAATAATAATTCAGCCTTATTGTGCCATCTATGACTGGTCGATTCGAATTTCGCACCCGGGTGGCGCCGATCACATTGCTGATGTAAATTATTCTCAGTGGTAGACGGATCTTGGGTAAGAGTCTCCTTGTCGTCAGACTAATGCGGGTGGTTTTCTTATTGCCATCAAAAAAGTCCTCCACGGAGGGTAGTTTGTCCCATTGCTTGATCCAGGAAATCCCTTGTCTTCTGGATGTGTTTAAAATTTCCAAGACTACGAAGATGAACCTTGATAGTCGTAAACTCAGAATTGGGTCGGCGATTCACCGCCGATTATAAAATAAACCACAAATACAACGTACGCATAAGGTTTTTCCTATTCGAGTTGATTTTTTAAATATTTTATCGTATTAGTTTACTTTTTTAAGCAGAGTATTTCTAGCTAAAAATCGCATTCTCTCGCATTCTTTAAAGATCGATTATTGATTAAAATACGAGAAGAATTATCCCACCAGCCATAAAGTGGTAAATACCAATATTATATTTCAATTGTGAAGAACACTTTCAAAATCTTATTACGAAAACCAAAGAATACCATTGCAATTTTAAAGCAATGGATTTTATTTTTGAAACAGAAGGACTCAATGCAGAAAGTGTGATATTCTGAATTTGAAAGGAAAAGTAAATAAATGACAATTCTTTTTTTATTTTTTTTCAAAAATAACTCGACACCTAGTAAAATATCTTTCAACGTGTTCTTAATCCACAGTCGGGAAAAAAAATACGTAAACACTCAAAAGCGGGAAAAAAATATTGATGATGAAAAATGAGCGTGGCCTAAAAATAAACGCATGAAAATAGCGACGACTTTTCGAAAAAAAAAAAAAACGAAATAGTTCTATTATTTCATTACAAAGTAAAAATACACGGTATCCTTATTGTTCTCTTTTTTTAAACAAAAATGCTTGAAACTTTCAGACTATAAAAATAATTTAGATTTTATATTTGGTTCAAAAAGTTTAATTTGAATTATATTTAACTTCATTTCATTGATTTTTTTTCATTGCTTATTGGTCAAGAAACCCAGTTTAATTCCTATTTCTTAATTAATAAATAAAACCAAATTAAATAACTATATTTTATATTTATATTTTAAACAATTAAGTATAAAATGAAGAGTTTACTTAAAATAGATTTCAAATAAAATAAAATTACCTTAACCTGTCTCAAAAAGGGAATTTGAAAAGTGTCAAATCATCACATAACTTTGATAACATTAATATTCAATGACATAACTATAAATTTGCTAATTATTTAATGCAAACGATATTTTAAGTTACCATATCAGACGAAGAAAATGAATATGGAGAAAAAAACTAGAAAAATTACCGTACTAATTAGTAGTGACATTTCTGATATAAAATGTTAAGCCATAATTCTCGTTAATAAAACCAAAATACACTGTATTCAAACCATTCATTTACAAATTTTTCCGTTCATATGTTAAATGGTTAAATTAATAAGATCAAATTTGTGCTGAAAATTAACTCTCATTCATTTTATTATGATAACTGTATCATAAAATAAATGTAATTTTATTAATAAGTTTAAACTATTTTTAGTAAATTTAGTGTCAGACTGTCAAGAAAATTCCTTCAATGGTGAGGATTAGGTAATATCCATTAGTATGACGCAATGCGTAAATAACTCCGAAAACTTAATTCAATATACGTTGCTGTTCATAAACTGCGGAAAAGAGTAATTAGTTTGACGGAACAATTAGTTGCAAAGAACTAATTTTATAATTCCAAAATTAAACTTCAAATCTTTTAATACATCTTTTTAAAAATTTTATCGTGACAAATACGTATTTCAATTAAAAATTTTTGATCTACAAGCATGTCTAAAAAAAAGTCTAGTAAAATTGCTGTACTGTATAGTAATATCATTTCTATAAAAAAGAAAAACATAATTTTGATTAATAAATACAATAGATACGATATTTAAACTGCCGACCAGGTGGCCGAGTGGTTAGCGTGCCTGACTGCGGAGCCCCTGGCTGCGGGTTCGAATCCTGCTCTGGGCATGGATGTTTCTTTCTCTCACTTTGTGTTCTATGTCCTTTCTCTTTTGTCTGTGAATGTGACCCGCCCTATAAACGGGTTTGTGGTAGTGTGACGAGCGCGACGCTGCTCCATCGCAGTGGCTTCGCCACAGGTGCTCACTGGGTAACGAAAAGAGAGTAAGCAGTTCTGGCCTCTTCTGTGGCCAATGGGTCTTTGTCCCAAGTGCCCGCCAATAAAATAAAAAAAAATTACATTTATTTATTTTGTAATTTTCCCGTTTATATAGTAATGGCTTTTAGAAACTCTGGTTTTTAAGATTAAAGTTCTTATAACCATACATTTCATAAAATTTACAAAACTGAAAAGTATATTTAACCGAAAAGAGAATTGTATGCTTTACTCTAAGATATCATCATAAACTTTTCAAATTTTACTACACTTGCCCAATTTTTTTCCACAAATTTTAAAACTAAATCTTTTTGTTAATTTTACCAAAATCATCACCAAAGCTCTCCGGTAAAACTTACCAAGCTTTTCAATGCTTCTATAGAGCCATAAACATGGTAAATTTTGTCAAATTCTGGATTCTTTAAGAATACATTTTTTCTCAGTAAGGTAAAATAGTTTGATTAACAATTAAGGACGAACGAGAAAAAAAAATTGAAATAATATCTTTTCTTTCAGTGGAGACGTAATATGGGTTCATACGATACTTTATATTACTTTAAAATATTGTTAAAAAATAATGATTGTTATTAAAGTATATTTTTAATCTCACTTAATTAAAAAAAGTATATTTTATGTTATAATGTTTTTAAAAATTGTTACATCAAAAGATTTTAAAAATATTATATAAAAAAAATTTAAAAAATTCGGTTTTTTGTAGCCTTTGTCAATCTGTGTCTAATCAAGAATACTTGTTTGCATTTAATATTTTTTTATCAATAACTTCATCTATTTATTAGACGTATTCTTTTCAATTTACTGAAGCAATTCTTAAGACTTAGTCATTTTAAGTTTTTTTCGAAAGTAATTCTTAAAAAACAATCAAGCGTATGAATAACAATATCAAATCGAACACAACCCAGATCGCAGTGGAAGGTTTGTCTTAATGTCAGCAGCCTTTATCAGAAAAACCAAGAAGTTTATTACAGTTTATAAAATAATTAGCAAATAAATCATGCAAGCTTAAGACAATTATATTTAACTAATCTACACGTATGAGGTATACATATAGCTTACATAAAGCACGTTTTTATATTGAGATTGAAACTGCCTTTACAAAAAAAGCTCGAAAAACCTTCTGGAACAGATGATGAATCATCATTCACAAATCAAAAGTAGTAAGCGTTCAGAAACCAAGGAAAAATTAACCTTTTCAAGTTTGTTTTTGATATTATAACCATAACTAAAACAACGATCATTTGCCCAGGCATTATATACTTTCTTTAACACTTCCAAATGCTTTTATTCATGCCTGTATTAAATCTTTGATAAACAAACCTTCTATTCTAATATTTGTACTAAGTTTGGAAACGGATAAATAAGTCAACCTGTCTAAAAATGAAAATAAAACGATTAGAAATTAAAATACAACGATTACAACGAAAATACAATTCAAATAAAAATGAAAATGCAATGTCTAACATAAGGCTGCCTGCTATCTGAGATTAATCTAAATTTTAACATTAAAGCTTTTTTTTTCTCTGAAATGCAATAACAAAGAAAATGGAAACCTATTTCATATGTAATTGAGTGCAACCATTGGTTGCTGTTGCTTAGATTTAATCTTTGTTCGAGTGATAAGAAACAGAGAAGCTCTTTATTCATTCATTAAATGAAGAGAGTGTTCACTTATTCACTTGTAATTGAGATTTCAAGAGTCAACGGAACACTGCAACGAGTCGCAGCTTACAAATTTTGTGAGACAAACAACAAATAACATTTTGATTGAGTGCTGACAAGAAAAAAAAATTTTTTTTTACTATATTAGAACATTAAACAGAGTAAGCATTGTTGAAAATATATTCTTTTCTCTAGTATATATGAATATTTTTTTTTCAATTAACAATACATAAGTTGTCATTGCCAAACATTGCAGTAAGATAATTTTAGATTAGTTAAATGAAAGTTCTAGCTGAAGTTCGCAATCTTTTATTTTACTTCATAAATCAAGGATATATACATGGACTTAAAATAATTTAGTCTATAAAAAATTTTCGTAATAAAACTAATCCCAGTAGAATGTGTGCTAGTTTTCTGAAATTTAGACAATGGGTGCAGAAAGAAGTTCAAGCTTCTTATCCTAAAAGTCGTTAGTTTATTTTGCTTATTTTTACGCATTCTATTTTATACTGTTGTTAAACAACTTACCGAATTTTGGGTTAACGGCTACTAATGTTCCTCTCGGTTGCCTTGTAATTTTGAACCTAATCCAGAAGACAAGGGAACTCCTGGATCAACTATTGGAGAAATTTGCCTTCGGGGAGGAACTTTAGATGGAACTAACCCACATTTGAGTTACTTGGATAGGAAAACCTGTCACGGTTAGCCTGACGGCAAGGGTATTCTAACCCATGATTCGTCTACCACTGAGAATATTTTACGTCAGCATTGTGGTCGGTCCGAGCCAGGTGCGGAATTCGTATCGACCAGCCATTGCTGAGATTGGAATCCGGTGCACCTCATGGGAATGAGAATGCTATACCCCCTGCGCCAACCCGGCTCATATTTGAAAAGTGTTCTATAAACCTAAATTACGTGAACTCAACACGTACTAAAATAATCACCTAATAAAATAATCACTTTAGTTAAAATGGAAATTTATTTAAAAGTTTCTTGTTTGTTGTAAATATATTTGACTCTCTGTTGGTCACAATTAATAACATCATTTATTTTATCAGTTACAAATTAGTGAATTTGTGGGTTAATCTCATAAATAAGTTAAAACGTATTTAAATTTGCTGAAGAACTAACTTTCTAGAAAACATAATACGTATTTACTAATAAAGCAAAGTTAGAAGGAAGGGTTGCAAATAATAAAAAAAAAAAAATTATCAAGTTAAGCATCAGTTTGCAATGCAGTACCTCCAAAGGAATTGATTTGTTATAGGAACTTGGAGGACTTTGTGACTCTGGCAGATTTAGTGTGTCCCAGTGACCATTTTGTACGCGCAGAATCTTCAGTCGACGGTGATCTAACTCGAGACCTTCGGCTAGAACCTTACTAAACAGACTATCCTTCCCGTATATATTTTATCTAATTGAAATTTAAAGTACAGGTTACAGTTACATAGTCGCCTTCATTTCAGTAATTAAAAGTCTGTATAAATGCATTCAGAAATTTCTAAGCGATACGTCATAACCATAAATCGATTAAATATCCCCATAAAACAATTCTGACATTTTATCAGGCTTTCACACGTCTGCTTTTTTCTGAGACAAGCGTCATTTTTTTTTAAATGATGATTGAGCACTTTAGCTTTCGTTTATTTTTCGAATCTACTCCTATTTATCTCTCATTGCACGCATAAATCTTAGAAAAAAGTTTCCGGATACAGCTCACATGAATAAAACAAAATATATTCACTCACTTTGTTACAATAAAAGTTATGAAACATTAAGCTAGGTTTAATTGATGAGATGGCATTAGTATTGAGAACCCTAAAAATTATTTCTTTATAAGTAATTTTACGTTGTCAGACAAGGAAAAAGGTTTAACAATAAAATGACAATGAAATCTACTCGCTGCGGACAAAATTTAATCCACATTTAAATTTATATTCAGAAACGAAAACTTCATTTAAATTTTAAGTGATCTAGCTAATATAAAAGCAATACATAATACAATAATTAGAAAAATGTATCAATAGCAAATTCACAATAAAAGCTGATCTTACCAAACTTAATTTTTAGAATCCTTATAAAAGTGATAGAAAAACTACGACTATTGAAACCTTTGAAGCAAAATACACATTAAACATATTTTTCATACTTCCTTCATTATTTTGTATTAATTTTGGTCAAAATAAATTAAAGATATTATACTTAGCATTTTAATAATTTTTCGTTATGAAATACATCATAGAACACCGTTGTCTCTTTTTGCGTTAAAGGTAAAATCTCCCAAACGCGGTTCACTTCTATGCAATAAATTTGCAAATTTGTACTGATTTAGATCTAAGAGAAACAGTAATTCAGCATTGAAGTTTCTTCAAAATATTTTTAATTTAATTATTGATAAATTTTTGAATGTAAATAAAGAAATTTGTTTCTTAAATTACTTTTTTTTTTTGGATTTTATATTTTAGAACCGAGATAATTTGGATTTTATAAATTATTTCCGAGAATCTAACACATTTTTTAATAACTATTAGTTTGCATTTTATACAAAAAATACCTAAATATACTTTTACTTGTAGAAAGAGCGTCAGAAGATATATATAAAAGAGACATCGGTGTCTCAGCCACGCCGAAGTGTTAATTGTAGTTAAATAATATTTACTCAAAAAATATGCTATTAAAATATGACGAATCATTACTGAGATCATTCACAGAGAAATCTTGTCTAGACGCATCTGATCTCAATTGTTTATCTGATGAACTTTTCTTTAATTTGCTTTTCCTATATGCACACATAGAAATTATTATTTATAATCGACGTGAACAATCAATTCATTACGGTTGATTCGTTGTCAACTATCAATGTTCAATTCTGTTATCTTTCTATCTTGATTGAACATAGGTTTAAGATAGTATTGGGTAACTTTAATTTCTATGACATAAAATTAGAATATTGGTTATAACCTTTGGCAATTTAGAATGGCTATAAATTCTTCTTGCAACAGTCAGATTATAATTGAAACTTACTCCAGTTAAAGCTAAGAAAGTTATATTTAATTAAAAAATGGTCGGGTTTGAGATTGAGTATAAACTTAATTTGGAAATAAAGTGATGACAACAAAAAAATTTTAAATTTTCCAAGAGTACAAGTTAATATTATTTAAGTATTCCAGCTTTTCGAGAAGTGATTAAAATCTTAAACAAATATAAATTAAGTAACATGAAGATAATCGTTAAGAAAACGACGTTAAAAACGTTAAAAAAAATATCGTATATTACTAAGCACTAAACTCCAGTTAGACATTTAGTGATCTATCTATTTGGTAAATGGTCTGAATTTTGATTGGCGATAAACTTATTTACAACAAAATTGCGACAGATTCTGATTTAAACACCTGGGAAGCAATTGAAAGACTCCCCATGTAGTAAATGGTGACTGATGCACGTTAAATCTGTCGAGTCTCAAAGTCCTCCATGTTCCCATAACAAATCAAAACCTCTGGGGGTACTGATCCAGGAATTTCCTTGTCTTCTGGATTGGTTCAAAATTACAAGGCTACGGAGTTGAACATTAGTGTTCGTAAACCCATGAAATTGGGTCGGCTGTTCAACGACGGTTATAAAATAAAATAGTTATGTCAGAAAACATGGAGTTGAAATAGCTCTAGCTAGGTTAAACAGTACTAGAATAACAAATAGACGATAGCTCTGAATTGTTAATATTATTGTCTAGAATATTAACATACACAAAATTAAAAAAAAAACAATAATAAGAAAATTAAAATGAATGAAAAAAAAATTTAAAACTACATTTTACAAAGAGAAAGAAAAATATGCACCCTAACGTTTTCCATTTAAATCTGATGATATTAAGATCATTTTTTTTTGTCTAAGAAGTTTTTAACAATTTTATTTTTAATTTAGTTTTATTTTCCAACTTATAAATTCATTTACTACTCTTTTATTCAGCATTATACACTCTCCTTCCTTAAACTTAACATATTAATTTTAATTCCAAACTCTCAAATATCTCCGGTCTTCGTAAACTCTTTACAGAGCAATATTTTTTCTTAGTATTTGTACTTTAAATTATTTTTAGGATTGAGATTGATTTAAAAAAACAGACCCATTAAATTTGCTACCTGAAATTGGTTTGATTCTTAAGAATATTAAATATATTTTTGTTGGTAAGATGAAAAGGGGATTTTTAAAATTTTACCTACCGTAAAGAATTGGTCATAAACTTGAACTTTTGGGCTATTAAATTACAAAATTTATAAATTCTACAAATAAACTCAAAAAGAAAAGACCATATGAATGAACACATAAGGCGCAAGAAAAACTTTTTAAGTTCTTGACTCCAATATAACATTAACTGTTAACCACAGTTATATAAGTAAACAAAGCCAAAAATATATATTGTTTTAATTTTTTGAAGTTCTCATCTGATAGAAGCAAAAGATATTAGTAAGAAAATATCCCATTGATAATAAATGAAGTTGGTAGAGAAATTATTAACCACAGTCTAATAAAAAGGTTTATCTTTTTTAAAAAGTTTTTTGCTCTCTGTCTGTATTAAAAATAAACCATTTTATTTGAATGCGTAATAAAAATGTGTTAAAAAAGAATGAGTGTTTCAAAGACACATTCCATAAAACTTATAGATAAACAAAAACTTTCTCGGTCAGTTTTTGGCAGCATGAAGAAAATTTTTTCATCATCAAACCTTAGAAATTAGTATTGCTGCTTAATTATTTTTTTTATTTATTACAATTTTAATTCGTATTTTTTTCTAATGAAAATAAGCACTCTAAAAAAATCAATGAAAATATTACAATTTCAAAAGTTTAAACCTTTTCTTAACTTTGTTTAAAGAATTTAACTAATTTGTTGTTGTTGCTTATCCTCATAGATCTGACATTAGTCAGATCAACTCCAAAAAGTTGTTGACAACCACAAAGTCGATGACAAGAAGGGGATCGGAAGTTAAGTCCACCCTGGACTGTCCGACATAATCAAGTATATGTTTCGGTGAGGCTGGATGGACACAGCATTTTTTACAAGTTGGGTAAATTTTTGATGATTATTAAAATATATGATACGTACTTTTGCGTGAATAATTAATAAGCATTTTATTGATTCACATCAAACATAAAGAACTCGTTTTTTTACTCACTTTTATTGGCTTTAAAAAAAGTTATCAACTAGCACTAAAATATATTTTGTTCTAATATTTGTTTTTTTTTTTTAATTTAAATTTTCTTATTTACTAATTATTTTATATTTTATTTATTTTTTAAGCGAAAAAAAAAATTTCGTATATTCCTTAAAATTTCGAAATAAAAATTTTCCAATTCTAACTATTCCTTATCTTTATTTAATTTTTCTTCTAATATTATCTTTATTTTATCTTAATCTTAATTCAACAGCTTTTTATTTAAATATTCGACACATTTCTGCTTAATGAAGTAATGATTTTTTTTTTTTTTTTCTGGAAGAAAAATCCATAATCAATAAGCATTCAAATTTAGTATTTTTTTTTCTTAATATTTATTTACACTACCTACCAATAAGTATTTGGACACCTATGCAAATGACTATATCTGCGATCCTGAGATACGTCACGCCCTTCTCCGGTATATATCGTGTAAGAAACAACATCGGCATTAGTCCCCTGCAAGATGCCTACTGCACTATTTTGGATGACCATGTGCTTCCTGCGTTGTGACATTTTTTCGGGGTGGACAACTGTTACTTCCAGGATGCAATGCCAGCTGTCATGTTGCGAGGGTCACCAAGGCTTGGTATGGTGCCAATGGGGTTAATCGAATGAACTGGTCTGTCCAGAGCCCAGGCCTGAACCCTATCGAGAACCTCTGGAACGAGTTGGATCGCCGAATTAAGCGGTGTACTACCCGTCCAAAATCGGTGAAGGAAAATATCACTATCCGTCACACAATGACTTGTGGAAAGTATGCCCCGGAGGGTTCACGCTGTAATTGCCTCTAGCGGAGGCTCTACCAACTATTGATTATGAATAAAGTTTGTTTTTCTTTTCAATCACACGTGTCCAAATACTTATTGGTAGATAGTGCATTTATTATCAATTAAATTTTTATATTTTATCTTATGAAGATGAAATTTCAACGCTTTTAAAAGGATCAATGTATATATTACAACTTCAAAATTTTCGTACCTTTTTTTAGCAAAATAATACCATTTTATTTAAATATGTGATAAATATATGTTAAAAAAATATTTTTTATTTTATTATAAATTAAAATATTATATTTTATATAAAGAAAACAAAAATCATCTCTTTAAAAAGGCTCAATGTAGATATTGCAATTTCCAAATTTTTCTTACCTTTTTAAAAGTAATTTAACACGATTTTTTTTTTAAATACGTGATACATATGTGTTTATAAATATTGAATATTTCGTAGATACACATAAAATGTAAAGCCCAGCAAAACTTTCGTTGCACGCTTTTCTTTGTATGAAGAAAAATCTTTTATCAACAAAACCCTCCTTCATGGTTAGAAAAGTAAGGGAAAAAAATACAAATCTATAAACACGCGAGAGTATTTTAAAGTGGCTTTGAAGCTTGGATCGAATGTTTGGATAAATAGTTCGAGTTTTAAACACGCATCACGTTCGACACTCCATGGAACTTCTCGAACTATCCTTTGTTGTTTGCAACAGACGATTTCGAATATTTTCAATATGAATATAAATAAATTCTGAGTCTTTTATGCATTCGATGCAAATGTGTTCTTTCCTCAAAGCATAAATATTGCGCTTCGGCACTTTTGCCTGCAGAAATAGTAATGAAATATGTGCAAGAATGCGTGTGAAATTCTCTTACTATACGTTATGTGCTTTGACTATAATATCAAACGCACCTTGTCCTGTTTTGCATGAGCTGTATTGTAACTATTATTTTCAAAACCTTGAGCGGTTAAACTTTTAAAGTTCAATTTCAAAAGGACAAGTTTATAAGCTTTTGGAAAATTAAATTTGTTTACCCTTTGTGTAAATGGTTTCTCTTCTGTTTAAATCAGCAGGATAGTTTTTATTTCTGAAATTCTTAAACTAAGAAAACGAATATTACTATTAGTTAAAAATGATATCAACATATAAATAAAAATAATACGTGCATAAATTAAAAATGATACTAGTTTGTAAATTAAAACTGATTTTAGTAAGTAAACTAAAAAAGATACTTATAACTGTATTGAAAATAATACTAGTGCATAAATTGTAACTATTACTGGTATATGAACTAAAAATAAAACTATTGTATTAGTTAGATGGATGCTAGTATATGGATTAAAAATGATGCTGGTAAAAAAATTAAAAATTATACTAGCAAATTAATTAAAAATTATACTAATATATAAATTAAAATAAATACAAGTGATTAAATTAAAAATGATAAAGATGTATTAATTGTAAATTATTCTAATTTATAAATGAAATATAATACTACTGTATAATTAAAAAATTTAAAAAATACTAGTATATTATTTAAAATTTATGTTAATATATGATTAAAGATAATACTACTGTATATATTAAAAGCGACACAAGTATATTAAGTAAAAACTGTACTAGTATTACTAATTGAAAATTATATTATGATATAAAAAAAATATACTACATTTGTATAATTTAAAAATGATAAAAGTATATTAATTAAAACTGATGCTAGCATGCAGATTAAAAATAATACGCCTGTATAAAATTTAAAAATATTATAAAAGCATATAACTTAAAAATGAGACTAATATATTTATTCAAGTGATTCTAGTATTTACATTAAAATTGATACTCGTTTTTCAATCTGAACAAGGTATACTGCAACAAATGAAAATGTTGATAGAAAATACATTATAAAAAGTAACCGTAAAAACCACTAAAAACCAATGTGAATTTTTGAAACCAATAAAACAACGATTTCAAAAGCATTCATATTCCTGACAATAAATTGTTATTCATTCGCAAAACAAATTATCAAAGTAAAAAAAAAAATCATTCTCATTTGAAGCCTGATTAGATTCATTATAAATGGATTTACTGTTCGATAAAACTGAATGGGGTTTTTAATAATCACCTTTCCTATATTCATCAAAATTTTTTACGACAAACGTACTTCAAAATGTTTAGTTTTTAAGAAATAGTGATTGCAAAATTAAAACTTAGCTCTTTAAAAAATTTTTAATCAAAAATATATTAAATTAAAAGCTTCATTCTTCCATTGTAAATTACCTGAGATTTGATTAAAAAAAAAATTAAACAGTGAGAGTTTTAAATAGGTAAGGTACTTTTATTTACGTCGCTCTAGAGCTGCACAATGCACTATTGGCGATGGTCTGGGAAATATCCCTGAGGATCATTAGGCAACAACATGCGTACGTCACATCCCGTTTTACATAGAGGAAACATTAACACAGCATCTACTCATCAACAGATTAATTTTGACCTGAACCAGGGCACGATAGTACGATCAATTTCCGATCCAGTAAACTAGGTATTCATTTGATAACAGAACTTGGAGGACTTAGCGACCCCGATAGATCTAGCTTGCACCAGTCACCATTTTAGTCTGACGGGGATCAAACTTATGTTTTGTCGCACATGGGTCAAACCCCAACCACCTAGGCTAATTCGGCCCAATTTTAAATCGATACCAATGTTTAGACGAATACGCGACTCAAAAGATTAGTCCTAAATCTAAATAAAGGATTGAAATGAATAATGCAAATTTACTTAAGAAAGCTATTTTTAAAAAAAAACAACAACGGAAAATCTTCTAAGCGTAAGTATTTGCCGTATTTACGGCTTAAGTATTTAATATTACAATCAGTTAAAAATTTAGCTCATATCCTGATTGGATATGGCTCCTGATTGGCCGTAAGAACGTGACATTTGTTTATGTTAGTTACCTCTTTCTATTCTATTTTAAGTAAGCCTATCTCGTTCAATGTGAATTTGATATGCGATCTCTTAATCGATTGTTATATCGTGCAAGATTCTCGTAACTAGCGAATTATTGTCAATGAATGAACTGTGTAATTAATATTTTGCAAAAAAATAACGAGCTAATAATTTTCCTTTATTAACAGAATTTCGGCAATAAAACAAGCCAAACAGCTGTGAAATTAACACGTCATCTTGTTTAAAAACAACCAGTTGGTATTTAAATTATATGTCAGGTGGCAATGTATCAGCAGTCTTCTTCTTCTTGAGTCGAGAATATCCTATAAGAGCAGAAATCAGCCTGTATTTATCACTTTACATCCATTACACCTTTATGGCTTGAAATAAATAATCATTTTAAACAAAAGGCATTTTTTTTACAAATGGAGAATAATGGTTTGAAATATTCGAAATGCATTTATGATTAGCAATAATAACTTCTTAAATAGTATTACACGCTTGTTAAAGTGTAAAAAAATGACCGCCTTTACACAAAAAAAAGTTTAAGAGAGATTTTTTTTTTTTTTTTGCAACAAAACCATATGCTATATACATATAAAAATGGAAATTACTCTATCTTTGATGAGTTTTCTTAACTTGTTATCTTTATCGAAGAAAGAATATCATCACATATATAAATACTGGTTGCAGAGAATTACTTGTTTTTAACTAAAACCAAGTAGGAAAAAATAAGAAAGAAATTAGAAGTGTTGTTAATAAAAAGTAAGTGCTATAAAAAGAAAGTTATAAATAAAATCTATCTTAGTATAATGTATTATTCTATACTATTATTATATTGACTTTGACTATTCGATGAATTATCATGAGTTATCCTAGCTTATGAACTATTATAATATACAGTATTATTACGAATACAAAAAATATCTTCATATTTAAATAAGTTTTAAAGTAAATTATCTTTTTAATTGCAAATAAGTTAATTTACTTAAGGCATGTGTAATTTTTTTTAAAAAAAGAACAAGATAGAAAAAGAACAAGAGCGTGAAATATTCGAAACGCATTTATTATTAGCGGTAATTACTTCTTAAATACTTATTATTACACGCATGTATAGGTTTCACACATTCGAAGAAAAAAAAAATGGCGGTGGAAAAAAAACTAGGCTTAGCAATCTCCACACGAAAATAAAAAAGAAAAATCGTTTTAAAAGAGAAATTTTTGCAACAGAACCAGATGTTACGCATGCTTAACTGCTTAAAGAAAATGAATTCATTCACCATAAAAAAATAATAAAATTTATCTTTGTCCATAATACCCAGAGAGGTTTTTTGCAGCGGTTGCAAAAAAGGAGCAAACTTTTTTGATTCTTTCTTACGCATATGCTTATATGCACGCATTTTAAATAAAGTCTTTAGATTGGGTAAGAGAATTAAACCAGCTGCCGAACTGAAAGAAAAGAATAAAGCGAAATTAAAATTTTCGATACTAGGAGGAAGAATTATAGTTATTTGGTACAGCAGATTGGCTCTCTGGTCCGTGCAATACTCTATTGTCTTTCTTAACAGCTGTAACCGTTCAACTGTTAAAAAACATTTTGAGCGGAAACTTTTTCTGAGAAAGTAAAGTTGAGTTGTTCTATGCTTGGTACTTTATAAGGGATCAAACACAATTACAGTTAATTTCATTATGGGATGAAATGCAGAGCTATGAATATAAATTTACATATGTATGGTGAATTTCAGGATAAAAGCTATTTTGCGAAATAAATAATTCAAAAGCTTCTTATGTTTATTAGCTGACAATTGAATAAAATTTGAACTCAGTATTAAGAAGCTGACGTTTTATCGCTTTATAGTTCTGAAAAATTTTTAGTATATGGGTGAATCTCACGAATCATTAACCTATAAGTCTTCAAACTTTACTTATAAATATATAACATAGTTAGCGAAAATTATTTCTAATAAAATAACAGGAATAACTATGCATTACTAACTTTAAGATACGTACAGTTTTGATTGCGAGTAACTTGCTTTTGGCTTTCATTTCTTACTTCAATCCTACATTTGACAACTTTTTATGAGTGTCACTTAAAGTGTTTAACATACTTTTTTATTTTTTTTTTCAATATGTATCCTGTTTAAAAAAAACTGAAAATCACTAAAAACATAATTTAGTAGCTCAGCTGTACCATCATATTTTCTTGAATGATATTTTTCGTGAATATTAATGTAGAGGCTGTTGGTTGCGACAGCTGATATAGCAGGAAAGATGTGTAGTTAATTTACGTCGCACTAGAGCTGCACAATGGGCTATTGGCGACGGTCTGGGAAACATCCCTGAGGATGATCCGAAGACATGCCATCACAATTTTGATCCTCTGCAGAGGGGATGGCACCCCTGCTTCGGTAGCCCAACGACCTGCACGCGAAGTCGAGCACTTTACGGTAGAACAGTTTAACGAGGACCAATACCGCACACCCTCGGTCCCTACGCAGACTGATCCAAGTGGTCACCCACCCGCACACTGACCGCAGCCAGTGATGCTTGACTTCGGTGATCTGCTGGGAACCGTGTCTTAACGATCAGTCCATTGCGGGACGATATAGCAGGAAAAGACGAGGAAGAAGGATCGAGGAACGGATCGAAGAGGACGAACCGGAGTAGTTCCCACGCGGATGAACACACCGGCGGAGGAGCACAACCGGCGGCCACGACAGGTTGTGAAGAGGCTGATGTCCAGTACTTAACAAAATGACTGTTTGCCTTCGGGAGAGTTGTTGTGCAGCGTCCGAGACTTCGCCACGATATTTCGTTTTCTACCCGGTGACGCCCACCTGTAGTTTGAGATGTTTACAATCGAAAGTTAAAGTTTTAATTGATTTTTATAACAAATTTTAAATGTTTTTAACAAATAATCAGTTAATTGGAGTTTGTTAGTTTCTTGATGGTTTTGTTATCTTTGACTATTAAAGAGGATGTTTCATTGCCATATTGTTTCATTTGACGTCTTACATTCCCATCACCGAAACCTATACAATTGGTGACCCGTGAACGAACACGTATATTTCTGTTTCTGCAAACTGCATTTAGGAAATTCTACTAGACGATGAATTACGAAGAGATGCTGGTACGTTGCAAGTTTTAAAATTATTGGTAAGCCGTGAGTACGAATTGCTTCTATTGTTGGACTTATACATTAATGCAAAAAATGCCCGAATCTACAGAAACTGCTAGTCAACAAATTGCTCGTGTCACTGTAATGCCGCTGCCTTTTTGGAGAGCCAATCCAGAATTGTGGTTCAGACAAATTGAAAGTCAGTTCACTCTTGCTGGAGTAACTACAGAGTCAACGAAATTTCACCACGTAGTTTCTGCTCTACAACCGGAGGAACTGGCGATTTTTAGCGATATTGTTAGCAGTCCACCTGTAGATAAGCCGTTCACTGCACTTGAAAAAAGATTGTGCGCTCAATATGCTGAATCTGAAGCTCAACGCTTAAAGGATTTGATATCGGGAATGCAATTTGGTGACCGCCGTCCTTCAAGACTGCTTCTGTAAATGCGAAATAAAGCCGGTACGGCAATTAACGACGAACTTCTTAAGTCGTTATTTTTGCAGAGGTTGCCTACTAATGTTCAACAGATTTTGGCAATCTCAATAGGCTGGCGGAGATGGCGGATGGTATTATGACTGCGACAACTAACACACAGTCAGTCAGCGTAGTTGCTTCTTCGACGGATCAGACGGATTTAAGGTCTTTATTGACAGAGATCACAGCTCGTCTCTCACGGCTGGAAGACCGTTCAAGTCACCGGTCAAGAAGTACTAGTCAGAAACGCTCTACTAGCCGAGGCCGACAGTCTAAAAATTCACAGTATTGCTGGTATCATAAAGTATTCAAGCAACGAGCGACAAAATGTCGACCTCCATGTTCGTTCCAGCCGGAAAACTGCTGAGGCCGTCATCCGGTCAAAAGGGTGACGGCGAAGCGATGATTCAGCGGCTTTATTTGACGGACAAGTCTACATCCTCACGTTATCTCATCGATACGGGAGCTGACGTCTCTGTGATACCTCGTGCTGCTTATGCATCCAGTGACCATTCTTCACAGATGAAACTGTTTGCCGCAAACGGTACGACCATTCCAACGTTTGGCCAACATCTGTTGAAATTAGACCTCGGACTCAGAAGAGAGTTCTGCTGGCCTTTTATCATCGCTGCCGTGCCTCAACCAATTATCGGAGCTGACTTCTTACGCAACTTTGGTTTATTAGTCGACGTCAAAAATGCTACAGTGATTGATCCTTTGACCAACTTGCAAACAAGAGGTACCCGGTATGCTGGGATTGATTCAACGGTAAAGGTAATTTTAGAGAACTCTAAATTCCACCATTTGTTATCAGAATTCCCTGCTCTGATTAGGTCAGGTGTCACGCCAAGAAAGGTTAAGCATGAAGTAGAACATTGGATACAAACAAAAGGACCGCCTATTTTTTCTAAACCTCGACGTTTATCGCCAGAAAAGTTGAAGGCTGCAAAGCAAGAGTTCGAGTTTCTGGTAGCATCAGGGGTTTGTCAGCCTTCCAAAAGCTGTTGGGCAAGTCCGTTACGCATGGTTCTAAAAAAGAATGGCGACTGGTGACCGTGTGGTGATTTTCGTCGTCTTAATGGTGTGACCGTGCCAGATAGGTACCCTGTTCCCCACATGCAAGACTGTTTTCAGGTTTTGGAAGGTAAAATGATATTTTCTACCTTGGACCTGGAAAAAGCGTATTATCAGATTCCAGTGCGCAAGGAAGACGTGCCAAAGACTGTGGTAACAACGCCGTTTGGATTGTTCGAGTTTTTGTATATGCCGTTTGGATTATCAAATGCTGCCGCAACTTTCCAACGCTTCATTCATCAAGTCTTGGGTGAGTTCGAATTTTGTGTACCTTATTTTGATAACGTATTAGTAGCTTTGAAGAACGAAGAAGAACATTAAATTCATTTAAAAAGAGTTTTTCAACGTTTTGCTCAATATGGTATAACACTCAACGTAGGCAAATGTGTCTTGGGACAGTCTTCAATGGAATTCCTAGGGCATTGTGTAACGGAAAAGGGTATTACTCCACTTCCTGATAGAGTTTCTGCAATTGCTAATTTTCCTCAGCCAGTTACAATTAGAGAGCTGCGTCGATTTCTTGCGGTCTTGAATTTTTATAGAAGATTCATACCGAGAGCTGCCCACACTCAAGCAATTTTGAACGAATATTTAAAAAGTGCTAAGAAAAATGATAAAAGCGTGATCAAGTGGTCGGAGGAAGCAGTTGCTGCGTTCGAGAAGAGCAAGAAGGAATTGGCGAATTCAACAAAGTTGTACCATCCTGTCATGAATGCACAGTTGGCGATGGTGGTAGACGCTTCAGATACTGCGATGGGTGCTGCTTTGCATCAGCGGATCGAGAAAGAGTGGCAACCACTTGGGTTTTATTCAAAGAAGCTCGCACCATCTCAAAGAAAGTACAGTGCTTACGACAGAGAGCTCTTGGCTGCATACATGGCAGTCAAATACTTTCGGCATATGGTAGAGGGTCGACCGTTTACAATCTACACTGACCACAAGCCGCTGATATATGCCTTTAAACAAAAGGAAGATAAGTGTTCGCCAAGACAATTGCGTCATTTGGATTTTATTGGCCAATTCACTACGGATATTCAGCACGTGAAGGGAATAGATAACGTGGTTGCAGATGCGCTGTCCAGAGTAAACATTTCTACCATAGAAACACCCTCCCACATCAATTATCAAGAAATGGCTAACAAACAAAAAGGTGACCAGGAACTAGCCGAAATTTTAGCTCAAACCGGTAACTCTTCTTTGGTACTTCAACCATTCGTAATAGGTGATCCTGGTGTGGAGCTGCTTTGTGAGGTATCAACCAAACGGATTCGACCATTCATACCCGAAGTGGACAGAAAAAACGTTTTTTCCAAACTGCATTCTATTTCACATCCAGGTATTAAAGCTACTATAAGGTTGGTGGAAGAGCGATATGTTTGGCCTGGTATAAAGAAAGATGTTAGGACATGGGCTCAGCAATGCTTGGCTTGCCAACGTTCTAAGGTGACACGTCACACTCAGAGCAAGCTTGGTACATTTGTTCCACCAAATGCCAGGTTCGAGCACGTGCACATCGACATCGTAGGTCCCTTGCCGCCATCAGAAGGTTTTCGCTACTGTCTTACTTGTGTCGACCGTTTTTCCAAATGGCCAGAGGCTTACCCACTCGTAGATATAACAGCCAAATCTGTTGCTGAGGTTTTCTATGCTGGATGGATTGCTAGGTTTGGAATACCTCTACGAATCACAACAGACCAGGGGACGCAGTTCGAAGCCTCACTGTTTGATGCCCTGACTAAGTTCCTGGGTTCGGCCCGTCATCGAACAAGCCCTTATCATCCCACAGGAAATGGTCAAGTGGAAAGATTTCACAGACAAATGAAGGGAGCGATTAGAGCCTACAGTACAAGTCAGTGGACCAGAGTTTTACCTACCATCCTTTTAGGTTTTAGAGCTGCATGGAAGGAGGACTTGCAAGCAATGACAGCGGAAATGGTTTATGGAATTCCGATACGACTGCCTGGGGAGCTTTTATGTCCGTCTACTGGTACAGCGGATCCCGCAAACTTTGTTGGAAAGCTAAAAGAGACCATGCAGGAGTTGCTGCCAGTAAAGTTCAGACATCAGGGTCATAGAGCAGTTTTTGTGAGTAAAGATCTTTCGTCGTGCAGTCATGTTTTCCTGAGGACCGATGTCCTGAAAAAGGCCTGCAGCCACCATACGAGGGTCCATTTCAAGTGCTGAGTCGAGGGGAGAAGGTTTTTAGGATTCTCATTCATGGCCGAGAGAGTACGGTAAACGTGGATCGTCTAAAACCTGCTTATGTATCCCGAGATGAACAGGACATATTTCCTAAAAGCGAATCAACAGCTAGGAGCGAATCTACAGAGGAATCTACTATCCCAGAGCCTGGTGACATGCCAAAAGAGGTTAAGACACGACCAGGTTGGCGAGTTAAGTTTCAAGGAAAGTATCAGCAATGAGCTGGAAAAGTCTCGCTACCGCTGGTAGGGGGCTACTGTAAAGGCTGTTGGTTGCGACAGCTGATATAGCAGGAAAAGACGAGGTAGAAGGATCGAGGATCGGATCGAAGACCGAAGGTACGAGGACGAACCGGAATAGTTCCCACGCGGATAAACACACCGGCGGAGGAGCACAACCGGCGGCTACGACAGGTTGTGAAGAGGCTGATGTCCAGTACTTAACAAAATGACTGTTTGCCTTCGGGAGAGTTGTTGTGCAGCGTCCGAGACTTCGCCACGATATTTCGTTTTCTACCCGGTGACGCCCACCTGTAGTTTGAGATGTTTACAATCGAAAGTTAAAGTTTTAATTGATTTTTATAACAAGTTTTAAATGTTTTTAACAAATAATCAGTTAATTGGAGTTTGTTAGTTTCTTGATGGTTTTGTTATCTTTGACTATTAAAGAGGATGTTTCATTGCCATATTGTTTCATTTGACGTCTTACATTCCCATCACCGAAACCTATACAATTAACATTTGCAAACACTTAAAGTTTGTCGCGAAATTTTAGCACGTCAAACCGTGACCATTGAAAATTGAAAAAAAGGGTATACAATCCAATTTTGCGAGTTACAAGTTAAACTAATGATACAAATTTGTTCTACTTTAAATAAGCGTTTGAAATATCACTAACACAAAAGTCGCAGAATTGGATTGTATACCTTTTTTTTCAATTTCCGATGGTTACGGTTTGACGTTTATAAGAAAAGTTTGAAGACATGTGTTAATGATTCCTGAGATTCGCCCATATATTACAACTTTTATTACTGATGTAATAAACTGGATTGGAAAAATGATTTTTAAATGTACTAAAAATACGGTTGAAGATTTAAATATAAATGTTTATGGAAATTTAAACACAAACACAGTTTCAAGTTCACTTAAGAACAATGGTAAAAATTTTAAGAAGAAAAATAGTTTAAACTTTAAACACATTGAAATGCTTTAAAACTGAAATAATATTCTATTATTTAATGTTTTTAAATAAAATTTTTCAAAATCTCTTTATTTTTTTTAAAAAAAAAAAATACTGTTTTGAAATTCTAAATATTCAAAATTATATTATTTTTTATTCAACTACCGTTTGATTGAATTAAATATGATTTTTAAGCGTTCAGTATTGAAAATGTATTGGAATTTTAAATTACGTAAACTTTCAAGAAAGAAATACTGTAGTTACTATTTTAAATTTAAGGAAAAAAGTTATTCAACAAGATGTTTTAGTTAAAGAGGAAGATAGAAAATCCAAAAAAAGTAGCCTTCCAGACGAAAATCGAAATAATCGGAACTATGAAGTTAATATTTGAAAAGAGTATAATTATTCGTAAACTACTGATTGCGTATATTTAAAAAATAATTGTAACAAAATTTGTTAAGTAATATAAAAAAGAAACAGATGTTTATAAAAAAGTGTTTTTTTTTTAAACTGAGCAAATAATTATTAATGGGATTTGCACTGACTAGATTTATACAGATCTCAAAAACATAGAGAACACCTACATAACTTTTAAACTTATGATCGGATTCTTACGCACTTGGACTCAATCTTATCTGAGTGAAGTACGTACTAATACGTGAAGTTCTAATCATTAAATCAAGAGCTAGTAAAATTTTCGTTTTTTTTGCTCATTGTACAAAATATTATTATAAGTATAATAAATAATAAAAAAATATTATAATTATTTTATTACTGTTCTTGTCCGTATTTTTCCCATTTTTGCATACTTACAAATCTCTGAATCTAAAAAATCTGAACTTTAATGTACTAACGATTTTGAGTTAAAAAGGTTGCAACATCTTCAAAATAAAAACTCTATGGTATTAAAGTAAATAGAGGTTTAAAACTGGTTATCTGATATTGAAATTGAATTTTATTTTCCGATGGCAAATCTTACAGTACTTGACTCAATGGGAATTCAGTTTCTTCCAGTTCCATTAGATTTTTTTTATCCAATAGCTTGGTCTTAGCCATTGACTCTTTGAAAGACTTTTTCGAAATTTTCATGCTACCGTATTTTACATTTGTCAAAATTTTTTCCATTTGTTTCGAATTCGAATCGAACTAACATTATCTGATATAACAGCCAACGTTATTCATTAAACGTTCATTCATCAAATTTTAAATGCTATTTTTTAGAAGTCTGTATTTTACTGTAAGACTGTAAATTTTCAATTATTGCATGTGTTAACTTTGATCACTTACTTGCATTTTAATTTCAATTTAAAAATATTTCGTTTAAGGTATGTTTATTGTGTTGGCATTAATAAATATAAATAAAACTGAGGTATTTTTTATACTTAATCTACAATTCAAATGATTAGCTTTAGAGGTAGATTGATTTAACCATGTGCACATTTTTAATTCGTAGTCTCTAAATCGAATAACTTTCTATCGATAAACATTCATTTAGTTATAAGCGCGCTTATATTTCTTTGTCTAAGGATCAAATAATTAGCAGTAGAAGAACATTCATTTAGTTATAAGCACATTTTTAATTTTTAGTCTCTGAATGAAATAATTAGCTGTAAGAGTAACATAAACTTAAAGCACATTCTTAGTTCTTAGTCTCTGAGTTGAATAATTAGCGATATAGGAAAACAGATTCAGTTAAAAGCACATTTTTAATTCTTAATCTTTGAACCGAATTACTAGCTATCGAGAAACATTCATTTAGTAATCAACACGCTTATAATTACCTGTTGGCGAGGCGAATAGTTAGCTATAATTGTAACATTGACTTTATTTTAAGCATATTTTCAATTTTTAGTCTCTGAGTTTCAGAAATAGCCATCAAGACACATTCATTTAGATATAAACTAGCATATAGTTTTTAGCTTTAATTCCTAATCTAGGAGTTGTATATAGTTATAACCTTTAACTATACTGAGAAAGTTCGCAAAAAACGGGATCTTACAAATTAAAAAAGTCCTTATTTTTAAACAGTTTTTTATGTGAAAAATATGGTTTTTATTTATTTATTTATTTTTATAGAATTTACAGAAACTCTTCACCGTGTTCACAGTGTGGTCTTAGAAGCCGCGTTTTATCTGAAGACAATAAATTCTTGAAGAGGACTGCATTTGCAATGTTAGAATTATTGCAGTATGTCAAGCCAGAATATCCTTCATATTTGCTTTAAACCGCAATATGATGCTAATTTTGATAAGTTTATTGATTACATGAAACTAGGAGCCGTTATGACTAAGTGGTTGAGGCACTTATCTATCACTATGATAAGAACTGGGATTCGATCCCCAGTGGCGGCTTGAAGCCAACACAGATCAATGGGTGCCAGCTTGTCTGGGTAGTAAAGGTGACACTTAGCGCAGTGCTGACCACATTGCTACAAGCATGCCGTTGGAGCCGTGGTGACTCAGGGATAGAGCTTTCTCCTTCCAATGGAGTGAATCAGGTACGAACCCCAGCAATGGCTGGTCGATATGAATTACAAACCCGACTCGCACCGTCCACAATTCTGACGTAAAAAGTATAGTAGACGAATCATGGGTTAGAGTCCCCTTGCCGTCGGGTTAACCATGTGAGATTCTCAAGGTTTTCCTCTCCGTATAAACGCAAATGCGGGTTAGTTGCATCAAAAAGTCTTCCACGAAGGCAAATTTCTCCTAATATTAGGCCCAGAAATTCCCTTGCCTTCTAGATTGGGTTTTAAATTAGAAATCTACGAAGTTGACCGTTGGTAGTCGTAAACTCAAAATTGGGTAGGCTGGTCATTGACAGTTATAAAAATAAATTATGCCGTTGTTCACAAAATTGCGGAGCCCTCAACGAGATGTAAAGGGAATACTTTACATACTTTACATAAATAGAGCGCAAAACATAAATTAATAAAGAAAATACAACTCAAGTGTCTCTAGGTCGTAAAACCTATGTTTATATAAAATGGTAAATCTCATCAGAGAAAAAATTAAAAGAGTGATAGAATATCCAAAAAAAAAATATTTCTGAAAGTACTAAGGTGATATGGAAATTTAGTAAGACATGTTTATACTTAGATATTTTTTTTTAAAATAAAATCTTTTTTTCAAGAATTCAAAACGCTAAAAAAATATATTAACACAAAGCAAAGGTTTCAATGTTTGGATTTTTCTCTACTCTAAAAAAAAAAAAAAAACGTGTAAAAATTGCTCTAGCTTGTTCAAAACTAATTTATCAAAAAAGACAGCTGACGGTCAGGATTCTATCCTGTTTCTTTCCATATAAGAGGAACAGGATAAAAAAAAAAGGAAATTGATTTTAATCTGATATACGCTCCAAAAAAGGTCTTCAGGAAAATCGGAAGAAACTTTTTAAGAAAAAAAAAAATCTCTTTGGGAAGGATTGCTCTTTTGTAACTGGTGCATGATCAATATCTTTTTCTCAAGCAGATTGTGAGAAATAAATAAAGACATAAATCGATGATAAAAAGGATAAAAGAAATTGTTTTAGATATTTTAGCCCCGTAATGAAAAATAAACATCAATTCATACAATTACTTAGAGATATTTATTACTAAGCCGGTTTTAAATTTATTAATTAATCTCAGGATACAAATTGCTTTTTCGTTCTTTAATCAATGTGGTGCACAACTGTAAATGCGATTTTGCCTGAAATAACAATGATATTTGGTAACAATATAACATGATAATATTTTATCAAATAATGATAAATGATAATAGTATAATTAATTAAATAATGATGATTATTCTAATGGTATTAAATAATGATATTTGGTAACAATGTTATTATATTTCGAATCAATAATCGCACTGTTTAAATTCCTTTCTCATTTTGAATCAATGAGAAAAGAATTTAAACAAGGCGATGCATAATCTTATTTTAATTACAATTCCATCTGAATCCGGATTTGTATCACATTTTGAATCGATGAGAAGAATGTGATTTCTGACAAAATTCGGATGAAATGTAATAGTAAATTATGCGTATTATGTTTTATTAATATGTAACTGTAACATGATCAATATCTTCTTCGCGGGCAGATTGAGACAAATAAATAAAAACTAAATAAAAATTAATGATAAAAGGAACAAAACAAATAGCCGGAATGAAATGTAAATATCAATTCATAGAGTTGCTTAGAAATATTTATTATTAAGCCAGTTTCAAATTTTATAATTAATCTCAGTAAACAAATTGCTTTTTTTTTCTTTAAACAATATGAGATGCATCATTTTATTCTAATTGTAATTTTGTTTTATATTTTGTATCAATTAGTAAAATGTTAATTTAGACGAAATTCGGTTGAAACTTATTAGTAAAGTATGCATCTTATGCACCAATAATATGTAACTGAGACAATATCTTTATCTCTAGCAGGTTGTACGAAATAAATGAAGAAATAAAACGACAGTAAGAAGTTGATAAAAATTTAAATTATATCTGATATTTTGGATGTAAAGAAAAGAAAACATCAATTCAAACCGTCACTTCAAGATTATTATTACTATGCCAGTTTAAAATTTAATAATTACAGCTCGGTACAAATTGTTTTTTTTTTTTCATTAAACAATGGGGTGCATAATTTTAATTTTGTCTGACTTCAAAACTGTAATTTAGTAATTATTTTCATTCCTACAGTAACGTTTTAACTGAAATTCTGGTTTTTAAATTTATAATTCTTATTACCTCAAATTCAGTAAAAAAAAAAAAAAAAAACTAAAAAGAAAATTAAATCGAAGAAATTATTTCTATGCTCTGTTTTAAGACATCATTGTATAAATACCAATTTTTATCACATTTACCAAATTTTAATATATATTATACGACCATATTTTAATGTTAATTGGATCAAAATCATTAGCGAAGCGCTTCGGTAAAAATAACCGAGCTTCTCTGTATTCTCATAGAGCTAGAAACAAAGTTTACCTTGTTCGGGTAGTTTTTATCATACTTTCTTTTCTGAGTGTATTTTTAAATCCTAATACATCAATTCATGCTGTCATTTAAAAATATTTCATTTCCAGCTAATCCAGTTTTAAATTTTGTTATAACTTAAGGTGCGAAGTAATAAGCATTTTTTTTTTTATATAACCATCAGTTTTATACAATGCTGCTGCTAATTTTATTTCTATTGAATTTTCATCTAAATTTCGAATCACACCAGACAAAATAGATATATAAAAGTAAAAGTTTAGATATGTAATCAACGCAAAGTCAGCAGTTATTAAAAGTAGCGCTGAAAATACATAACGATTTACAATTCAACAAAATATTCTATCATAAGAGAAAAATTGATGCGATTAAAAAATTCGAAGCGTTCTTCAGTTAATTCAATTATGAATGCGTCGGAATGTTTCAAACTCGGTAAATAAAATTAAAATAGTAATTAACTTAACATTAATTTTAGAAAAGTAACTTTTACTCAAAATTCCTTAATTGGATTTTATTTTTCAGAGGCTTAAAAATTGCATAACTCGCTCTTTATTAAGCTCTTTGAAGAAATGCTTTAAAAAAATCAAATTAAGCTAATGTTTTATGCATTCATTAAATATTCTGGTTCACATTTAAAAGACATTAAAAAAAGAAAATAGCTGTCGTAATTTTTATGTCGTAAGGCTAATAATATCGAGAGGTAAAACCACAGTTTAGGAAATAAAAACATTTCTAGGCTAATTAAGCTTTGCCTCGAAATGATGGAATAGTTGCCTACAAGGTGAAAAAAAACCTGCTTTACTTTAGAAAAAACTTTCATGAAGACACTTTTATTTTTTGAGGAAAAATAATTAAATTATATTATGATACTAAAAAGACCCAACTAAACCCCTTTGATCATAAGGTGAATCTAAATTATGCAACTTACGCTTTTCAACTTAATCACCTTAATTATGAAGTAGTTTTTACTATATAATAAAATATTAAGTTTTAAGGCGTTAGAGACATTTATTCTTTTAACTATTTATAATTTGAATTACTCATACATTTTAGATGAATGCTAATTCAGCTAAATCTAATATGCAATATCTATATATAAGTACTTCATTACTAATACCTTTTTAATTCCATTTTTTAATTAAAACTGTATTTACAACTTGCCATATATTTCTAGCTAATAATATGTTCTCCAAATGACAATACGTATTTCAAATAATAATGCGTACTCCAAAAAACAATATGCACGGCAAATAATAATATGCACTCAAAATAAAAATTTTTACTCCAAACAACAATATGCACGCCAAATAATAATATGCACTCAAAATAAAAATTTTTACTCCAAACAACAATATGCGCGCCAAATAATAATATGCTCTCAAAATAAAAATTTGTGCTCCAAATCACAATATGTACTTCAAATGGTGATATGCACTCTATATTACAAATATGCATTTCAAATAGCAGTACGTACTTCAAATAACAATATGCATTCCAAATAATAAAAATATGTACTTAAAACAAAAATGTGTACTCTGAATAAAAGTATGCACTCAAAATAAAAATAAGTACTAAAATAACAATATTTATTCAAAATAATATGCACTCTAAACAACAATATTTACTATAATTAAAAATATATACTTCAAACGGAAGCATGCATTCTAAAGAACAATATGTATTCCAAATACTAATATGCACTACAAATATCAATATGTATTTCAAATGACAATATGTTCTCAATATTAGAAATTTTGGAGCATGTTTAATGATAATAGGGTTCAAATTTGCTGTTTCTTTAATATGTTGCTGAATTTGCAATCCGTTGAAGTTCAAGATACCTCTGTAACTGGGGTCAAATTTGAAACTATCTTTCTGATAGGTTTTATTTTACGTTCACCAATTATTTCAAATACATAAAAGGGAGAAAAATATTAATAGACCCGCACAAAGAAACCGTTCACATGCGTTGTCCCATTTTATTTTATATATTTATATGACAAATCCTCTTCTTTGTTAAAATAGTGACACTCTTCAGTCATACCTTTCAATTTTTTCGTCATCAATGTGTGTTTTAATGATATTTCGGAATATAACAATATTAAAGATTAAACGTGTGATTATTTCAATAAAAAAAGAAAAAACCGAATTGCATACAAATACTTAATCAGCTGACTTTTTTATGACCAAAATGTATCTGTTTTATGATTTAAAAAATAATTTTCCCTCAAAATATGAAAGATGATAATAAAAGTTGACATATTTCGAGTGCTCAAAAATGGGCACCGATTCTCGAAACTCACGAAGCATGAATGAGAAAACGAAAGTGATTTGAAACAGGAAGCTTAAAGTTGCAAATTAAAAAACGAATTTGCTTGTTAACGACATGAGTTCTTCACCACCTGGAGTAGAAATGCATTTTGTACTGATTTGCCTCCCTCAGCCTCTGCGAATTTACTAGTTTTGTTTTGCCATCTTTTTTTCACTCTGGGCAACCGCTGTTTTCTAGTTTTTTTTTCCTTTTTTTTACTGGCAGTTTTACGCTTTCTATTTCATATGTCATTTGCTTACTCATTCGCGTATAAAATAGAAATTTTTATGATGATGTTGTACAAAAATAAATATCAAACTCATCTGCTTAAATAAAATAATTTGAAAGTTTTTTTTTTTTTAATCCGAGACATATTTATAGAAACGAATCCATAAATTTTAAAAATATTAGGTTTTCTAAATCTATTAAATACTGTAAAAAAATTAAAACAATTTCGTACCACTTTTGTTATTAAGATTCCTTCAAAGATGAGAACCTAGCTCAAAAAATCAAACGTGTAAACTTCAAGCTTGATTTTTAAAAGCTTAAAAAAATATTTATCTTTTTTCATGCAACATTAAAATAAAATGTGAGATAAAACTATGTGTGCAGACGCATTAAATTACGTTATAACATCCTGAGCATTCAATATTGTCCGTCCTGTGTTGCAAATTAAACTCAATAATCGACATTCTCTGTCCATCCTACAAAATCCCCCTTTCAATAAACATGTTACCAAATACTGTTGTGAACTAAATATTGCCAATTAGTAGAAGCAATATTCAGTTCCCGTTGAAACACAACCTATTCGTACATAATTTTCCAAATATGAGAGATCATTTACCTTAATATCATTCTATTTGTCCTGCTGTACATACTTCTATAACTCATTCACTTGATGCCTCTTACGAAACTTCTGTACGAACTATTTAACTTAATCTTCATTAATAGTTAATTAATAAGGTAATTTTAAATCTCTTAATGTTGTTTAAATTATCTTTAGTTAAAATTCTGGAATAACCGTGATGAACTGTTTGTTAAATTTGATGTAGTTTTTTTCTTTTATTACAACATGGTACTGATTGATATATTAGGAAATTCTTTTTTATAACATGTCTTATACTTTATATACATTTCATGAAAAAAATTTTGAACTTATAGAATATCGCTTAAAAATAGCGAGTCCATAGGAAAGAAATCATCTTTAATATCATATATTCAACTGTTTAAATTCTGAATAAATCAGATTTAAGATTTATATAAAGTTGACGATTTTTTTTAATATTGAGATTAAAACATACAGTGGGATACTATTTTTTGTAATACGTCTTATAATTTCTATACCAATCATGTATAAAGAGCTCGGATTTAATCTATAATGCATGAAAGTTAACATGTTTGCACAAAATATGTGATAATTAATATTATATATGCTGACCGGATTGTGTAGGGGTTAGGAAACTGGCTTTGAAACAGAAAGGTTCTGGGTTCGAATCCCGGACAAAGCATGGATGTTCTTCATTCTCGGTCCTTTCTATGGTAACAAAGGTTGCCCACCTAATATAGTGTCCCTGAAAAAGAGGCTAACAAATCAGCCTTGTAAATGCCTGAATTAACGAAATGTTGAAACAAGTGGGTATTTGAAATATGAAAAAATATTACACATTTAACACTTAAAAAAAACAATCCAAGACTTACTTTTCTTTTACTTTTTTAATTATTTTCACTATTGTTTTTGTATTCATATTAATATTAGGTTATTAATTTTTTACACGGCTTATTGTTTATATATCAAATATGAAATATTTCGGTTTATAGAGTGCCGATAAAGAATCAACCTGTTCATCCAAAACAAATAATAAAAAAGTTAGATGAAACAGTCGAACCACTGGCTCAGAAGCCAAATGTGGTTCTTTCAGGGTCAATGTAGACCACATCCAGCCTTGTAACTATAACATTAATTTAAAACACTTACATAACTGATAGAAAACAGAAAGAATCAAGTATATTGAATAACCTACAGAAAAAATAAATTTTATAAACGTTTTTCAATTTAAATTTAAATAACTTCGCAAAAAATTTAAAATCGTTTAAAGAAAAATCCTTTTTAACAAAATACATTTAAAACAAATGCAGTTGAAAATGTTTCGAAATTCAAAGGTTTCAGTAGTTTATTAAAAAAAAATTAAACAAATTATTTTTCTATGCTGAAGTTTCACAAATTTATTTTTCCACAGAGACGATTCCACAAAATAATTTTCGACATAAAACTTTCCACAATTTTTTTTTCGCACATTAAGTGTGCAAAATTTCAAGTTACTTTATTTAAAAACCGTGAGGATGAATCTAACGCAATTTTCTCAGTTTTTCTTTTAATTTTTTAATTAGATAAATTATTACTCTTTATAATAAATAATGAAATAAGTGATTTTTAAGTGATTATAAAAATTAAATTCATTTAAAATGACTAGAAGATATTTTGTGGTTCCGTAAAAAGTTTCTGAAGTTTAAAGATAAAAATGAATATCAGAAAATTCTTTACGCGGCCTAATTCCCTTTAAGGTAAGTTAAAAGTTTCCCAATGTCTTTCTCCTATATTTTTCTATACATAAAAATTATTCAACATGTTTCATGACATTTATAAAGTACATGTTTTTTCAGTGTGAAAATGATTGGATGGGATTTAGTTGCAGAATAAGTCGCAATGTAACGAAACGATCATTACTTATTTAAGATAATCATAGTTACTAAGCGAAAGTCCTAGTTGTCCACAGAAATAGCTAATACGATAAGCTCAATTTATTTCATTTTTTCAGCACTTAAAAGCTTTACTATATGATTATCGGGGTCTTGTATATTTGCTAATTTTTATGTATAAATAGAAGTATCAAATATATTCTAAATTAAATTTACCAATTAAAAATTTAAATGATAAAAGATAAATGTTATACCAATTAAAATGTTCAAGAATAGTATAAGCAAGTAAAGCTAAGGTAATGAAATCAAATAGTATTGTAAACTAGTCCTAACTCAAAAAGCGAAGAAAATAAGGGACAACAGTAAGGGAGAAATATCACAAGGGTGACTTCGGAAAAAAAGATCTGCTAAACTAAAAGCCTTGCTACTTAAAATATTTAAAACTAATTCCTCCATAAAAATTAAAATTTTGGTATTGATGATATAAAAATTTAAAAGTAATTGAAATAAAAAAATTAATTGAAATAAATGATATGCAATTGACACACTAGCAGAACGAAAACAAAAATTATGCTTTTAAAGTGCAACATTTATGACGATACGTCCTCAACACATTCTTTCAATGTCAATGTCTTTCATAACTGTCATCAACGCTTTATTCTGCTCTTCAAACACACTATTTTATTATATCTAAAAAGCGTAGCAGAATGTATAAATACTAATTTTTCTATAAATAAAAATAATTATTGAACATGCATAAGTATATTAAAACATTATATAGAACACTTTGTTGATATGAACTATTCACTTTTAAAATTTCATTTCTATCTAACTTAAAAATGTTTCTCTGTTTGTTTGTTTTTTCAGTTTTTCGTCAATCAGGCGAGAAAAGAATTTTCTTACAAAAACTTGAAATCGTGTACATTTACGATTGATGCTTATGACAACTCACTCGCTTGATATTTCAGTTCATTGTTGATTTTTATCTCGGTATAAAATAAAAGAACAAATAATAGATAGATACAGATTTCTCACCTGACAAAACTGCTCTATTTTTTTAAAAATATTTTTACATTGCATTTTCGTATTTATTTACATTCAGAGATTCCGTAATTGAAACCATATAAAGTTAAAGAGTTTGACGAAATGAATGAATGACCAAGACAAATATTTTTTTTTCTCGATATAAAGAAAAAATGAAATAAAATTTATCAATATTTAGTTTCAATAGAGCTCTAAAAATATTTTAATATCTCAATATAGCTTCCTTTCAAACCTTTTAATATTCTTTATTACAAAATTAATTTATCAATTATAATTTTTGTAAAATGTACTAAAACGCTTTTTCATTGATACATACTATCATTTTTTCAGACATTTTAAAGGTTTAAGAATTTTTTATTTACATTGAATTAAAAAAAAAAAAACTTTAGAAATATAATTTTAAAATACACACCAACTTTTAAAATATTGTTTAATACTAACTATCTAAAGTTTTTATTACCAAAAGATTGATTTGAAGCACTAAAGAGAAGAGCGATTTTATCGCTTACGTTAGTTAATGAAGTTACCAGGTTTTGTGGATTATTTTGTGTATTTTGCTACATAATCCAAGGAAAGGTAAAAGCTTTTCCCACAAAAGTGTTTACTTTTATGTCTGATTTGGCGTCGCCAAGTCTTGTGGATGTTTGAAGAACTCAATAGGAGTGACAAATCGAATGACATCACCTTAGGCGTAATGGTAGGGGTAAAATCGGGTGAAATACTTGTAAAAGTTTCGAAAGTGTTTGTTGCTACTTCTGAAAATGGGTTTCTGCGATTGCTTTTTGTTATTTTGTAGAAAAGAAAATATTTACTTTTATAAAAGTAAACCTGTTTATTGATGATTTAAAATCATTTGCCATTTTCTCTGTTTAAAAAGAAAATGTTGAATCACTCTCTACTACAGAAAATGGCACAATTTATGAAATAATTATTTGAAAAATATATTATAAATTCGTTTTATTTAAAATGACTCTCTTTTCTGGCCGTTTGTTATTTTTTTTAAACACGATTTTTTTAATTTAACTATGAATTGTAAGGATATAACAATTGCAAAATTTTAAAAATTTAATCAAGGGTGGGGAACATTTTAATATTTCAAAAATTATGTATATTTTTTGTTACTTTTATTTATTTTTTGTTTATTTTATTTATTTTCTTATAAAGCGAATGTTCGTACATAATTCAGAGACTTTTGATAGTTAGACAGAGACTTAGATACTTTTGAGTCATTGCAAAGAAAAATATTTTAATATATATACAGATCTAAGCTAAGAACCTCGTATTTTGAGTAGAAAAAAATATCCTGGATTTCGGGAGAAGCATGAAACAAATTCTAGATGAAGAACTAGTGCAGTCTAAAGTATAAATTTACAAACATATTTATTATTTTATTAAAAAATAAATTAGAGTAATTTTTTTTTTAAAAAAATCTACTTAATAAAATGTGAAAGGACTATAAAACATAAAAAAATATACTTACGGAATTCTGTTTTACTCTAGTTAATAAAGTAACACTTACCTGCAAAGAAAAATACGCAATTTAAAATAACAGTAATTAAACTTTAAAAAAATATGTTTGATACAATTATAGTTTATTCGAAAACTAGTAAAATTAAATAAAAGTTTACTACGCTCAAGCAAAAAATAATGTTTCGTATCCAAATATTTCATTTTTAGAGACATCTTTTCTCTAAATTATGTAGTCTTTCAACTGCGATGGCTCAGTGGTTAAAGCACTGAACAACTGTTAAGATCTGGGGTTCGATTTCTGATGACGGCTTGAAGCACATCCAGCTTCAGATCGATGGATGTCTCGGAAGTCAAAGCGGTCGGAGCTCAATAATTGCCACCTTGCAACCATTAAGCTGTTTGTCACAGAAATAAGAAACCTTAACCTTCATAACCTCCTGGCGCTTAATAAGCTGATGTGAAAATGCTCTACTGTAGTTCTATATGGCCGTAACCATGGTTCAAATGCCTTCTCGCATATCAAATCTTGATGATTAAAATAATAATTTCAATTTAGCCACTAAAATAATAAACTAAAAGCTTATAAAGAGCGAAATATTTTTTATTGAATGCTCATTTTAAATTTCGCGAAAAATTATTGTATGATTTAAATACGGTGTATAATAAAAATATATAATCTACGTTATTTAAAACCGTAAGCATGTATTGTCAGCAAACCAATGAAGTTTCTTTTCCAGTATTGACAATAAAAACCTCAAACTGAGCTATAAGTTGGGCAACTATGCTATAGAGGGAATGGCAAAAGTAGCCGCAGGGGGTATGAACATTCATTAAAGATGTAAAAAAAAAATTTTAAAAAATTCTGCGTATTGATAATTACTGCAATTTTTAAAATACTTGACGCTTCGTAGTAATAAGCTTTGATTTTTAGAATTTTCGTCAAAAATATAATCGAAAGTAAGCAATTTGGATGTCGAAATATATTTAATTCAGGATTAAAACAAAAGCGTTGAAATATGGCAAACCACTAATAAGGAAAGAGAAACAAAAAACGTCGAAACCAATTTGGTTGCAAAATGAACCTTGAAGCAATTTCTAACTTGCAATTATATATTCGTTCATTCAACAATCAGACGCATTATAAAAAACATGATAAATCTCTTTGAGGAATGAGAAACAAAAATGTCAAAACCAGTTTGTTTGGAAGATGAACCTTGAAGGTATTCTAATATACCTTCTTTATACCTCAGTACATTCAGAAAGCAAACATGCTTTCTTTTTAATATTGCTTATTTTGGTGTGATTTTTCGGGTTTCGATATTTTTTTTTTCTTTTTTTTTTTTAACTCGATTGAATATTAAATTTTATACCTCAACGAAAGCACATATTTTTTCTTCATTTTTAAGAAGGATTCTAACAAAATACAGATTACGAAAAATGTATAAAGTGTAAGTATTTTCTTAAAAATTCCTTTGCTTTTATGAAAAAAATGAATAAAATATTAAAAGTTGACTTTTGAGCTTTGTGAAGTTTCATTAATTTTTTTAAAAAAAAACTTCATAATAGAAATACACATTAATAGACAATTGTTTATTGTGCAGAAAAGAAAATCAATTTTTTTTTTGTTAAAATTCAGATACAGCATCTATATTATGTCTTACTGTAGCTATATTAAATATTTAAATTAAAATATTAAAATAAAACTGAAACTAAATGGTAAAATATAATGACATATCTTTCAAATCAAATAAAATAACAATGTAAAATAAAAATTGTTAAAATAAACTTTTTTTTATAAAACTGTAATTAAAATAAAATGTTAAAATATAATGAAATTTTCATAGTGAAATGAAAACAAAATGTTGAAATTAAATTAAAATAAAATATTAAAAATAAACTAAAATTGAATATCAAAATGTAAGTAAGATAAAGTTTTAAGATGAAATTAAAAAAGAATGTTAAATTGGAAATTAAAATTAAATATTAAAATGAAATTGCGCATTTGCAAATAAACGTTATGCAGCAAAATGACAAGCTTATCAATTCATATAAGCTATAGCGCTATCCATGTCTTTGAAAAATGTGAAAATGAAATTATATTGCAGACCAGAAGCTATTAACTTTGTGGAGTGTAGAGAAATGGACTGTCCCTTAAGATGCTTCTGTAATTACAGCCCAAAAGAGAGCGTTACGGCTTTCCCCTAACAAGCGGTGAAGGGTGTTTCAAGAATTTTGAAACCTCTTTCCCTAAACTCTTACAAGAGTTTAATTAATTTAAATGAGCTTCCATTCAGTTTTGCTGAAATAATTTCTATTAAAGCCTCCTTCGCTGTCTTAAATGCCTTCCCCACAAAACTATTACGAACGTCTTAAATAAGAATGTTGTTGTAATTGGAAATCTTGGTACGTGGAGACTCCGTTATAGTTAGATAATTTTGTAAAAAAATAATCAGAAAATAGGGAACTGCAATATATTTTTTTTTTAAAAATCGAAAAATTATACATGATGTGAGTTTTTTTTTTTTACCGATTTCTAATCGAAGCATGATATATATACACACTGTGAAAAAATATGGTCAAAACTACCAGAATGCGGTTAAGTTTTTAGCGTTCCTGTCTGTATGGAAATACCAAAAGGCTCTACCATTTTTACCGAAGTGCTGTTTCGGTTAAATAAACCATAAATGATAGTGTTACAATATGTGAAAAAGTTAAGTAAATGTGAAGAAATTTGGTAATTTTCCTTGATGATTTTTAGATCATGGTATAAAATCATTTACTCGGTTAGATTTACTTTTCAGCTTTGTATTTTTTTTTCATAAAATATGTGATCATAAGAACCGTAATTATTAAATATAGAATTTTGCGTACAATAGGAACGGAAAAATCACAGAATGATAGGTTAAGAAATACTATATATTTTAGCTCTATTACCAGAATCATAGATTTTCTCTTACCAGAAATGTCAATACCAATAAGTACGGTAATTTTTCCAGAATTTTTCACCTTATATACGTAAATAATTTAAGTGTCGATGTTATAGAGATAGATAGAATTGAATATTTGTATATATTTCAAGGAATAGGAATTGTTCAGTACTATACTAATAGGAATAGTTTAGTACTATACTAATTATGTATTTTATTTTATATTTTATAACTGCCTTTGAACAGTCAACCCAAATTTGAGTTGACGGCTACCATTGTTCAGCTCCGTAGCCTTATAATTTCATTAAGTACATAACTAAACTTTATATAGTCGTACAATTTACTGATAAAAAATAATGTCTTGCAAAAACATTAGAAATTTTTTTGATTAGTTGCTATAGTTTTGAAACTAAAGCAACTAATTTCAAATGGAATCAAACAGCTTGCTTTCTGGTTTCATTTGAAAATATTGTATATATGTATAACGAGGATTCAATCATATAAATAGATTTTTACTATTTTTCCACATGTTTCTTCAGATCGTAAGGTGATCTTGCGACGAACAAAATGTCTATTTATTTGTTAGGGAAGCAATAGAACTCATTTTAATCTTTTATTTATGGTTTGTTCTCTAATAATTTGTTAGATATACTTTTAATAGTAAATACCAAGTATTTCATGATTTCTTTCTAGACTTCTTTTTCGAATGTACTTTAGGTAACTATAAGTTTATATGAAGCATTTATCCCATACAAAAATGTTTTCTGTCTGTAACTTTTACTTTGTAGATTCATCTTTTCTTTAAATAATAAATGAACTTACCATAAAACATAATCCAAAGAAATAATACATTAATGATTTTATTTAGGACTATATACAAGGGTCGAACGAAATCCAAGGAAAAACATCTGTATTAACTCTTATATAAACAATCTTTATTTTAGCAACAAATGTTTTGGAAATTTTTACATGGCAAAAATTTCGGTAAAATTTCAAAAATCATGCTTGAAGCTTTTAGAAATAGTCTTTCTTTTTACCTATGCAAAATTACGATTGATCAAAATGAGGGGAGTAAGTTTATAATTATTTGCAGCTTTTTTACCAGATATTTTGAAATCATTTGACAGGATTGCAATATTCATATCAGAATGCTTTTAGAATTATAGTGGGGAAAAAACGAAAAAAGGCTTTTAACTTTTTGTTCTCATTTTGATATATGCTAATTCCGCATATGAAAAAGGGATATAACTTCTAAGCATGATCGTTCAAATTGTGGGGTAATATAATGTAAAATTTTCCAAAAAAAATCTTCAATATATTGTACTGGGATTTTTTTCTTTCTACTTATTTTTGCTATGAAGGCTATAATGAAGTTATAAGCGCAGCTACAAATGTCCCAGACTTGCAAAGATGCCATTAACTAAGGATGTAATTTCAAAAGAGCTTCGTAAACAGTTCCAAAATTTGATGCGTGATAGCAAGCAGCGCATAGAGCCTTCAAGTATTGTTGTTGTTCTCGTAGGCCATTCAGGCAAAGTGGGCGAATGTTTTTGTTTTCCAGTGACGCACTCTATGGACGAAATTTAAATTTCTGCCACACACATACTTCACGTTCATAATCAGGACCCATTCATACATCCACAGATCGCAATTTTGACCTAAATCATAGAACGATCAATCTCTAATTCTGTACCCACAGAGGTATAGAGGTAAAATTTTTTATGAGAACATAAAGGACCCGATATTTTTGGGAGAGGAAAGATTTGTGATCCGACAGGTTTAACATGCACCAGTCACCATTTACTACGCGGAGAGTCTTCGGTTGGCTGGATTCGAACCCCCGTTCTCACGAATGTGAGTCCAACGATCTGTCAACCAGGCTATCCAATCCCTCTTCCATTAAGTATTAAATCAATGATTTAACATTTATCCTCTCAAAGGCATAGTAAATATCTCCCCAGTTTTTACTTCAAAGTCATTAGCGTGAATTTCTTTACTTTTAAGCACGAATCATTAACTTACATAATTTTGGCACGAAGAAGAGTCATGTCTCCGATTGGATGGAGTTTAAACTTCTTAAGAGCTTATTAAAAAAAGAGAAATTCAAATTCTTGAAATTGCTGTTATACTTTTTGTGTAATTGTAAGTCAAATATTTTAAAATATTCTTCATTTGAAATGCACATTAAATAATCCATTGTAGTAATTAGCTATAAAAAAATTTGAAGTGTTTTGATAGTTCATGTAAATAGTTTTAAATTATACTTTTAAAGCTAAAATTAGTTTTTCTTTATCTCAAAACCAATAGTAAACACCGGTATCAAACATCCGATGAAAAAATAATTTTCCTTAATTTCAAACGTATAACTAGGTTTTCAAAAATATAAGTTAAAAAAAGTGTTTTCAAATGGGAAACACTTGTTTTAATGGATAGTAAAACACAGATAAAACAACTATAAAGGGAGCCAAATATAGTAATTTATCATAAAAACAGTATTCTATATAAAAGAATGAATTATCGTTAATTTTATTTGATTCCATTTGAAGCTAAAATCATTTATAGTTGTTTCAGTATTTCTTTTTAATACGCATCTTAGATAATTTTATGTAACTCACCAAATAACACCATAAAAATAAGTTAAATATTAAGTGCAAGAAATGAAAATTTATCAAAGTACTTTAAATAGAATACAATCTCTGCGTTCGTTTTCTAGGGAATAATATTCATATTTTATTGGAGAGAAAGGAAAGTAAAAAAACAAAACAAAAAAAAACTTATCTAATGGAGTGCCTTGAGAAATATTCGCAGTTGCTTCATTTATCTTGCAACTAATTACTAAAGAATATACCGTGCCGTGATGAATGTTGGATTATAAGTTGAAAAGCACTTCATTTAAAAACATCTTCTTGTGCCTTCTGGCACACACTTTACGAAAGAAAATTTAACCACTTTTGAGATAAAAATCATTAAAATGATCTCAACTAAGTAGTTTTGTAAAAGTTTAAAAAGTTTTATGTAAAAGATTTGTGTTTGTAAAGCTTTAAATGCTTGGCAAATGTTCATCATTATTTTTCGAGTCAAATTATTTGCATCTGTATCTTTCTCACTTCCGTATCATTAGTGCCAAAGTTGAATATTTTAAAATAATAAAATAATGTAAAATCTTTTGTGTTTCTTATAACTAATGACTTTCAAAGAATAACTATCTAAACATGTTAAGTTGGTAAAAACACTTTCAAAAAAATAATCTTTTTTTGAGGTTGATAGATGTAAAAAATATACCTGAGGCAGAAAAGGAGGTTTTGATTTGTACCAAAAGTAAACTCAATAATAAATCTCAATTTCAAGCTGATTTACACCTCACAAAATCAACCTCATCTATAACTCAGAAATAATTTTAGCTTAGATCGGATGAAATTATTCATACCTCAAATATACGTATTTGCTTATAGTGTATAAAAAATAAATCATATTCTTCCAAAACAACCTCATCCCTAAACTGGTAGCTCTAAAGTAGACCTCCATCCACCTCAAAACTACCTCAAGTGTGAATAAAAACAACTTCACACACCTTGGGAGTTTGATCAATGAGGTTGGTATTGAAATCAACTTCGAATAAGCCTCAAAACAACCTTGGCACCTCAAATCCTCAAAAATATCTTATATTTCTGTAAGTAAATACACATTTATGCGTTTTTAATTCTTTTAGATGTAGTTAAATATTTTTACGTATTTCACAATTTGAAAATCTTGCTGTTTCTTTGCATGTGCATTGTTTCTTAAGTCGTTTTTTTTATTTTATCTAAATTACGAGGCTTTTTTTTTTTCAATTTCTTAAATATTTTAAAGAAATACATTCTAAGACAATTTATTTGACTAAACTCACAATTGCAAAAATGCGTGCAGGTATACAAACTATAAGTAACAATTTCCCGAATTTATCCAGCTATTTTACTGTTGTTTTTTCATATAAACTGTAAATTTCACCTACTTTTATTTTTCTTAGAATTTTCGTTTGTATTATTCAAATATATAAGTAAACATTTATGCCTCTTTTTTAACCACTGTTTTCTATTTCTTTTTATAAATGCTTCAAAATAATAAACATCACTCTCTATGATGCATGAGGATTGAAGAAATGTATTGAAGCATATCTAAAACCTAAAAACACGTGACGAAATACATTAAGGAATAAGTTATGCTTTAAAGATTGTAAATATGTTTCGAAAGATTTGAACAATAGTACCGAATAATTTGAGGCATATTTAAATAAATATGTATTAAAAAGATGATTTATCTTAAAAAGATGAAGGTTCTAAATCACATTTATGCATCGAAAAATTGAAGATATGCATTGAAAAATAATAGTTAGAAAAATAGGTATCAAAAGCTTGAAGGTATAATTCAAAGGGCGTATGTAAAAAAAAAAGATTAATAAAATATAGCAATTGGAAAAAAAATTAGATTTGACCCACAAAATAAATAAAATACAAATATGAAGTTGTTTCACATATTACAAAATAATTCACTTTATTAATTAACGGTTAAGAATTTTTACTCTTGTGTCA
>OX421979.1:20305077-20347577 GCA_949128135.1 Parasteatoda lunata
TTTTCTCTTATATTTTATAACCGACATAGAACAGCCGATCTAGTTCTGAGTTTCGGCTATCAATGTTCAACTCCAAAACCAACCTATAAGATAAAGCGGCTTATGGATATCTAATTAATCTTCGTAGATGACTTTTTAATGGAACTAACCCACATTTGTGTTACATAGAATGGAAAACCACGAAACCCTTCCACAATTAGCCCTACGATAAGATTATCCATCTGCCACTGTGGAAATGTTTACGTTATATCCTTTAGACACCACGGTTCTCAATAATAATTAAAGGATAACGTGTAAAACGTAATATTGACCTGGAAGTTTTATTACGAACTTAACAGCACAGTGCTAAGTTTTATGTTATTCCGCATTTATAATTATTGTTTAATTACAATTGTTTAATTTTACGTTGTCAATTTTTACGTTCTACGCTTTCAATAATTTCAAACCCTACTGATAAAGTTAAATTGACGTAATCCAGGAAACATTGTTTGTACCTTGCAATTATCACCGTTAGAATAGATATGTTGGTTAATAAATGCTAAAAAGAACGATTAAAGTAAATATATTATGTGTTGTATATAACATTTGTGGCTCTTGAGCAACGATTACTAGACTATATCACTATATAGATTATTGTACTATATTCATAAACACTAGCATGGGATCATCAGTGGTATATCTAGCAGAAATCTACAGAAGCCATCATCATTTACACACGTACTGTTTACCAATTTTGAAGTGATGATGAGATGTACAAATATTAAATCGAATTATATATGCATTTATAACTTGAAGTAGTGAATCATATTACGAGCATTTAGTTGTAGAATTCGAAATGTTCAGATTTGTTTTCGATCCAGAGGTTACAAAATACTATTACAAATTTATATTTAAAAAGTTTTTAGCGTTGAAAATAACTATGCATGCATAGCATAGTTAACTGCACAGCATAGAGCATTTTTCGTATTTATTATCTAACCGTGTTTAAAAAGTAATTCAGTTTGTTACAATTGCAATCTTAAAACGTATTGTTTATAATTTTTTACTACTATCACACTTTAAAAAGTGGCATAATATGAAGGGGTTTAAAGAAGTGCAAAAGTTTTAGGTACCAGTTTGCTACGAAATGTAGAAAAGTGTAACAACTTTTTGCTTTCAAGTTAAATTTTACAATTAGCTCTTTCTATGGTTAGCTAAAATTTGCTACTTGGGTACACTCATTTTTGCGCGTAAATTGTTAGAAATTTCTCAAAAAACTGCTAAATTAGAAATTTAATAAAAAAAAAGTATTTAAACTTTCTACTTAGAGAAGACTGTTTATTGACTGTTTTCACCTAATACAGTTAAACAACCAGAATTTTACCTTCGCCTACCTGGCCCACCTTTCTAACCAATTTAATGTTATTAATTACTTTGCATGTTTCAGCTGAGCACACACTGTAGCAGAAAAGGGTAATATATCAATCTCATGACTGGCTGAGTGGAATAGCTTTTACACCACAATATATCTTCCATTTCTTCCACATATGAAGAGTTTCCTGTGACCTGCATTGGTGACTCTAGTCTACTAGAATATGATACTCTCATTAACGTATAGATAGCAGCACCATAGAGCTTCTAAACTCACCAAAAATTTTGTATTTTCCGTCTGTCACATAAATTCGCACCCCTAAACAAACTAATTAAGCCACGGTTCATTTTACATAACAGAACTCAACCACAACTTAACTCCAATGTCCAGTTAAATTACATTTTTACGGTATTGAAACTAAGTGCTGGTTGTAAATGATAAAAAAACCATATAGTTTTGTATTCATGATTTGTTAACCAAACTAGTTTTAAACTGTTTCAGGGCCCATGAGGTAAAAGAAGTTTCAAACCGTTAACTTTATGGTTAATTGGATTTAGAGAATACTGCTTGTTTAATTATCGTAATTTTAGAATGTAAGATCTAACGTTCAATCCTGGTGATGCACAATTTTTATCAGTAAAAACAGCAATAATTGTGTTAAGGCTGCAGTTAAAATTAAAAAGGATGTCTTTGAGAAACGAATATTCAAAAGATTTTAGATAAATCATTGCGTAGCACTAGCTTTAAACAGTTAATGTATTTCTTATTTGTCTAAAGTTTGACATTTTCGGCTGACTTACTTAACTTTATTTATGTTCTAGTGGTGAACATTCAACAGAATATCTAACCCCTCTTTTGTTGATGCTTGGGTACAAAGCACATATTTGCACCCAAATCTAGCCTGAAGAACAATCTGCATTCTAATCTTTTGTAGCAATAGTGCATGATAATAGGCAATAAGCTAACAACAGTTAAAAAATTTCTAAGGTTACAGCGATAACATTAATTCTTGCCGTTTTTCTATTTTGTATAACTCGGATAAGAATGAATGAAGAAAGGCATTTATAACTTCCTTTCCATCTTCATCCTATTAAATTTTCTTCACAAAACCTTTGAACTCACGCCTTGCTTAAAAAACAATCTCCATTGTTATAATTTCCAGTAATAATGAATCGATGATTATTTTGCAAAGGTTAAAAGCATTTTAGGACATAAATTGTTACAGAGGCAACATTAATCCATGCCCTTTTTTTCTGTTTTCTATATCTCTCATAAGAATAACTTAAGAAAGCGATTTATATAATTCTTGCCGTTTTTCTATTTTGTATTACTCGGATAAGAATGAATGAAGAAAGGCATTTATAACTTCCTTTCCATCTTCATCCTATTAAATTTTCTTTACAAAACCTTTGAACTCACGCCTTGCTTAAAAAACAATCTCCATTGTTATAATTTCCAGTAATAATGAATCGATGATTATTTTGCAAAGGTTAAAAGCATTTTAGGACATAAATTGTTACAGAGGCAACATTAATCCATGCCCTTTTTTTCTGTTTTCTATATCTCTCATAAGAATAACTTAAGAAAGCGATTTATATAATTCTTGCCGTTTTTCTATTTTGTATTACTCGGATAAGAATGAATGAAGAAAGGCATTTATAACTTCCTTTCCATCTTCATCCTATTAAATTTTCTTTACAAAACCTTTGAACTCACGCCTTGCTTAAAAAACAATCTCCATTGTTATAATTTCCAGTAATAATGAATCGATGATTATTTTGCAAAGGTTAAAAGCATTTTAGGACATAAATTGTTACAGAGGCAACATTAATCCATGCCCTTTTTTTCTGTTTTCTATATCTCTCATAAGAATAACTTAAGAAAGCGATTTATATAATTCTTGCCGTTTTTCTATTTTGTATTACTCGGATAAGAATGAATGAAGAAAGGCATTTATAACTTCCTTTCCATCTTCATCCTATTAAATTTTCTTTACAAAACCTTTGAACTCACGCCTTGCTTAAAAAACAATCTCCATTGTTATAATTTCCAGTAATAATGAATCGATGATTATTTTGCAAAGGTTAAAAGCATTTTAGGACATAAATTGTTACAGAGGCAACATTAATCCATGCCCTTTTTTTCTGTTTTCTATATCTCTCATAAGAATAACTTAAGAAAGCGATTTATATAATTCTTGCCGTTTTTCTATTTTGTATTACTCGGATAAGAATGAATGAAGAAAGGCATTTATAACTTCCTTTCCATCTTCATCCTATTAAATTTTCTTTACAAAACCTTTGAACTCACGCCTTGCTTAAAAAACAATCTCCATTGTTATAATTTCCAGTAATAATGAATCGATGATTATTTTGCAAAGGTTAAAAGCATTTTAGGACATAAATTGTTACAGAGGCAACATTAATCCATGCCCTTTTTTTCTGTTTTCTATATCTCTCATAAGAATAACTTAAGAAAGCGATTTATATAATTCTTGCCGTTTTTCTATTTTGTATTACTCGGATAAGAATGAATGAAGAAAGGCATTTATAACTTCCTTTCCATCTTCATCCTATTAAATTTTCTTTACAAAACCTTTGAACTCACGCCTTGCTTAAAAAACAATCTCCATTGTTATAATTTCCAGTAATAATGAATCGATGATTATTTTGCAAAGGTTAAAAGCATTTTAGGACATAAATTGTTACAGAGGCAACATTAATCCATGCCCTTTTTTTCTGTTTTCTATATCTCTCATAAGAATAACTTAAGAAAGCGATTTATATAATTCTTGCCGTTTTTCTATTTTGTATTACTCGGATAAGAATGAATGAAGAAAGGCATTTATAACTTCCTTTCCATCTTCATCCTAATAAATTTTCTTTACAAAACCTTTGAACTCACGCCTTGCTTAAAAAACAATCTCCATTGTTATAATTTCCAGTAATAATGAATCGATGATTATTTTGCAAAGGTTAAAAGCATTTTAGGACATAAATTGTTACAGAGGCAACATTAATCCATGCCCTTTTTTTCTGTTTTCTATATCTCTCATAAGAATAACTTAAGAAAGCGATTTATATAATTCTTGCCGTTTTTCTATTTTGTATTACTCGGATAAGAATGAATGAAGAAAGGCATTTATAACTTCCTTTCCATCTTCATCCTATTAAATTTTCTTTACAAAACCTTTGAACTCACGCCTTGCTTAAAAAACAATCTCCATTGTTATAATTTCCAGTAATAATGAATCGATGATTATTTTGCAAAGGTTAAAAGCATTTTAGGACATAAATTGTTACAGAGGCAACATTAATCCATGCCCTTTTTTTCTGTTTTCTATATCTCTCATAAGAATAACTTAAGAAAGCGATTTATATAATTCTTGCCGTTTTTCTATTTTGTATTACTCGGATAAGAATGAATGAAGAAAGGCATTTATAACTTCCTTTCCATCTTCATCCTATTAAATTTTCTTTACAAAACCTTTGAACTCACGCCTTGCTTAAAAAACAATCTCCATTGTTATAATTTCCAGTAATAATGAATCGATGATTATTTTGCAAAGGTTAAAAGCATTTTAGGACATAAATTGTTACAGAGGCAACATTAATCCATGCCCTTTTTTTCTGTTTTCTATATCTCTCATAAGAATAACTTAAGAAAGCGATTTATATAATTCTTGCCGTTTTTCTATTTTGTATTACTCGGATAAGAATGAATGAAGAAAGGCATTTATAACTTCCTTTCCATCTTCATCCTATTAAATTTTCTTTACAAAACCTTTGAACTCACGCCTTGCTTAAAAAACAATCTCCATTGTTATAATTTCCAGTAATAATGAATCGATGATTATTTTGCAAAGGTTAAAAGCATTTTAGGACATAAATTGTTACAGAGGCAACATTAATCCATGCCCTTTTTTTCTGTTTTCTATATCTCTCATAAGAATAACTTAAGAAAGCGATTTATATAATTCTTGCCGTTTTTCTATTTTGTATTACTCGGATAAGAATGAATGAAGAAAGGCATTTATAACTTCCTTTCCATCTTCATCCTATTAAATTTTCTTTACAAAACCTTTGAACTCACGCCTTGCTTAAAAAACAATCTCCATTGTTATAATTTCCAGTAATAATGAATCGATGATTATTTTGCAAAGGTTAAAAGCATTTTAGGACATAAATTGTTACAGAGGCAACATTAATCCATGCCCTTTTTTTCTGTTTTCTATATCTCTCATAAGAATAACTTAAGAAAGCGATTTATATAATTCTTGCCGTTTTTCTATTTTGTATTACTCGGATAAGAATGAATGAAGAAAGGCATTTATAACTTCCTTTCCATCTTCATCCTATTAAATTTTCTTTACAAAACCTTTGAACTCACGCCTTGCTTAAAAAACAATCTCCATTGTTATAATTTCCAGTAATAATGAATCGATGATTATTTTGCAAAGGTTAAAAGCATTTTAGGACATAAATTGTTACAGAGGCAACATTAATCCATGCCCTTTTTTTCTGTTTTCTATATCTCTCATAAGAATAACTTAAGAAAGCGATTTATATAATTCTTGCCGTTTTTCTATTTTGTATTACTCGGATAAGAATGAATGAAGAAAGGCATTTATAACTTCCTTTCCATCTTCATCCTATTAAATTTTCTTTACAAAACCTTTGAACTCACGCCTTGCTTAAAAAACAATCTCCATTGTTATAATTTCCAGTAATAATGAATCGATGATTATTTTGCAAAGGTTAAAAGCATTTTAGGACATAAATTGTTACAGAGGCAACATTAATCCATGCCCTTTTTTTCTGTTTTCTATATCTCTCATAAGAATAACTTAAGAAAGCGATTTATATAATTCTTGCCGTTTTTCTATTTTGTATTACTCGGATAAGAATGAATGAAGAAAGGCATTTATAACTTCCTTTCCATCTTCATCCTATTAAATTTTCTTTACAAAACCTTTGAACTCACGCCTTGCTTAAAAAACAATCTCCATTGTTATAATTTCCAGTAATAATGAATCGATGATTATTTTGCAAAGGTTAAAAGCATTTTAGGACATAAATTGTTACAGAGGCAACATTAATCCATGCCCTTTTTTTCTGTTTTCTATATCTCTCATAAGAATAACTTAAGAAAGCGATTTATATAATTCTTGCCGTTTTTCTATTTTGTATTACTCGGATAAGAATGAATGAAGAAAGGCATTTATAACTTCCTTTCCATCTTCATCCTATTAAATTTTCTTTACAAAACCTTTGAACTCACGCCTTGCTTAAAAAACAATCTCCATTGTTATAATTTCCAGTAATAATGAATCGATGATTATTTTGCAAAGGTTAAAAGCATTTTAGGACATAAATTGTTACAGAGGCAACATTAATCCATGCCCTTTTTTTCTGTTTTCTATATCTCTCATAAGAATAACTTAAGAAAGCGATTTATATAATTCTTGCCGTTTTTCTATTTTGTATTACTCGGATAAGAATGAATGAAGAAAGGCATTTATAACTTCCTTTCCATCTTCATCCTATTAAATTTTCTTTACAAAACCTTTGAACTCACGCCTTGCTTAAAAAACAATCTCCATTGTTATAATTTCCAGTAATAATGAATCGATGATTATTTTGCAAAGGTTAAAAGCATTTTAGGACATAAATTGTTACAGAGGCAACATTAATCCATGCCCTTTTTTTCTGTTTTCTATATCTCTCATAAGAATAACTTAAGAAAGCGATTTATATAATTCTTGCCGTTTTTCTATTTTGTATTACTCGGATAAGAATGAATGAAGAAAGGCATTTATAACTTCCTTTCCATCTTCATCCTATTAAATTTTCTTTACAAAACCTTTGAACTCACGCCTTGCTTAAAAAACAATCTCCATTGTTATAATTTCCAGTAATAATGAATCGATGATTATTTTGCAAAGGTTAAAAGCATTTTAGGACATAAATTGTTACAGAGGCAACATTAATCCATGCCCTTTTTTTCTGTTTTCTATATCTCTCATAAGAATAACTTAAGAAAGCGATTTATATAATTCTTGCCGTTTTTCTATTTTGTATTACTCGGATAAGAATGAATGAAGAAAGGCATTTATAACTTCCTTTCCATCTTCATCCTATTAAATTTTCTTTACAAAACCTTTGAACTCACGCCTTGCTTAAAAAACAATCTCCATTGTTATAATTTCCAGTAATAATGAATCGATGATTATTTTGCAAAGGTTAAAAGCATTTTAGGACATAAATTGTTACAGAGGCAACATTAATCCATGCCCTTTTTTTCTGTTTTCTATATCTCTCATAAGAATAACTTAAGAAAGCGATTTATATAATTCTTGCCGTTTTTCTATTTTGTATTACTCGGATAAGAATGAATGAAGAAAGGCATTTATAACTTCCTTTCCATCTTCATCCTAATAAATTTTCTTTACAAAACCTTTGAACTCACGCCTTGCTTAAAAAACAATCTCCATTGTTATAATTTCCAGTAATAATGAATCGATGATTATTTTGCAAAGGTTAAAAGCATTTTAGGACATAAATTGTTACAGAGGCAACATTAATCCATGCCCTTTTTTTCTGTTTTCTATATCTCTCATAAGAATAACTTAAGAAAGCGATTTATATAATTCTTGCCGTTTTTCTATTTTGTATTACTCGGATAAGAATGAATGAAGAAAGGCATTTATAACTTCCTTTCCATCTTCATCCTATTAAATTTTCTTTACAAAACCTTTGAACTCACGCCTTGCTTAAAAAACAATCTCCATTGTTATAATTTCCAGTAATAATGAATCGATGATTATTTTTCAAAGGTTAAAAGCATTTTAGGACATAAATTGTTACAGAGGCAACATTAATCCATGCCCTTTTTTTCTGTTTTCTATATCTCTCATAAGAATAACTTAAGAAAGCGATTTATATAATTCTTGCCGTTTTTCTATTTTGTATTACTCGGATAAGAATGAATGAAGAAAGGCATTTATAACTTCCTTTCCATCTTCATCCTATTAAATTTTCTTTACAAAACCTTTGAACTCACGCCTTGCTTAAAAAACAATCTCCATTGTTATAATTTCCAGTAATAATGAATCGATGATTATTTTGCAAAGGTTAAAAGCATTTTAGGACATAAATTGTTACAGAGGCAACATTAATCCATGCCCTTTTTTTCTGTTTTCTATATCTCTCATAAGAATAACTTAAGAAAGCGATTTATATAATTCTTGCCGTTTTTCTATTTTGTATTACTCGGATAAGAATGAATGAAGAAAGGCATTTATAACTTCCTTTCCATCTTCATCCTATTAAATTTTCTTTACAAAACCTTTGAACTCACGCCTTGCTTAAAAAACAATCTCCATTGTTATAATTTCCAGTAATAATGAATCGATGATTATTTTGCAAAGGTTAAAAGCATTTTAGGACATAAATTGTTACAGAGGCAACATTAATCCATGCCCTTTTTTTCTGTTTTCTATATCTCTCATAAGAATAACTTAAGAAAGCGATTTATATAATTCTTGCCGTTTTTCTATTTTGTATTACTCGGATAAGAATGAATGAAGAAAGGCATTTATAACTTCCTTTCCATCTTCATCCTATTAAATTTTCTTTACAAAACCTTTGAACTCACGCCTTGCTTAAAAAACAATCTCCATTGTTATAATTTCCAGTAATAATGAATCGATGATTATTTTGCAAAGGTTAAAAGCATTTTAGGACATAAATTGTTACAGAGGCAACATTAATCCATGCCCTTTTTTTCTGTTTTCTATATCTCTCATAAGAATAACTTAAGAAAGCGATTTATATAATTCTTGCCGTTTTTCTATTTTGTATTACTCGGATAAGAATGAATGAAGAAAGGCATTTATAACTTCCTTTCCATCTTCATCCTATTAAATTTTCTTTACAAAACCTTTGAACTCACGCCTTGCTTAAAAAACAATCTCCATTGTTATAATTTCCAGTAATAATGAATCGATGATTATTTTGCAAAGGTTAAAAGCATTTTAGGACATAAATTGTTACAGAGGCAACATTAATCCATGCCCTTTTTTTCTGTTTTCTATATCTCTCATAAGAATAACTTAAGAAAGCGATTTATATAATTCTTGCCGTTTTTCTATTTTGTATTACTCGGATAAGAATGAATGAAGAAAGGCATTTATAACTTCCTTTCCATCTTCATCCTATTAAATTTTCTTTACAAAACCTTTGAACTCACGCCTTGCTTAAAAAACAATCTCCATTGTTATAATTTCCAGTAATAATGAATCGATGATTATTTTGCAAAGGTTAAAAGCATTTTAGGACATAAATTGTTACAGAGGCAACATTAATCCATGCCCTTTTTTTCTGTTTTCTATATCTCTCATAAGAATAACTTAAGAAAGCGATTTATATAATTCTTGCCGTTTTTCTATTTTGTATTACTCGGATAAGAATGAATGAAGAAAGGCATTTATAACTTCCTTTCCATCTTCATCCTATTAAATTTTCTTTACAAAACCTTTGAACTCACGCCTTGCTTAAAAAACAATCTCCATTGTTATAATTTCCAGTAATAATGAATCGATGATTATTTTGCAAAGGTTAAAAGCATTTTAGGACATAAATTGTTACAGAGGCAACATTAATCCATGCCCTTTTTTTCTGTTTTCTATATCTCTCATAAGAATAACTTAAGAAAGCGATTTATATAATTCTTGCCGTTTTTCTATTTTGTATTACTCGGATAAGAATGAATGAAGAAAGGCATTTATAACTTCCTTTCCATCTTCATCCTATTAAATTTTCTTTACAAAACCTTTGAACTCACGCCTTGCTTAAAAAACAATCTCCATTGTTATAATTTCCAGTAATAATGAATCGATGATTATTTTGCAAAGGTTAAAAGCATTTTAGGACATAAATTGTTACAGAGGCAACATTAATCCATGCCCTTTTTTTCTGTTTTCTATATCTCTCATAAGAATAACTTAAGAAAGCGATTTATATAATTCTTGCCGTTTTTCTATTTTGTATTACTCGGATAAGAATGAATGAAGAAAGGCATTTATAACTTCCTTTCCATCTTCATCCTATTAAATTTTCTTTACAAAACCTTTGAACTCACGCCTTGCTTAAAAAACAATCTCCATTGTTATAATTTCCAGTAATAATGAATCGATGATTATTTTGCAAAGGTTAAAAGCATTTTAGGACATAAATTGTTACAGAGGCAACATTAATCCATGCCCTTTTTTTCTGTTTTCTATATCTCTCATAAGAATAACTTAAGAAAGCGATTTATATAATTCTTGCCGTTTTTCTATTTTGTATTACTCGGATAAGAATGAATGAAGAAAGGCATTTATAACTTCCTTTCCATCTTCATCCTATTAAATTTTCTTTACAAAACCTTTGAACTCACGCCTTGCTTAAAAAACAATCTCCATTGTTATAATTTCCAGTAATAATGAATCGATGATTATTTTGCAAAGGTTAAAAGCATTTTAGGACATAAATTGTTACAGAGGCAACATTAATCCATGCCCTTTTTTTCTGTTTTCTATATCTCTCATAAGAATAACTTAAGAAAGCGATTTATATAATTCTTGCCGTTTTTCTATTTTGTATTACTCGGATAAGAATGAATGAAGAAAGGCATTTATAACTTCCTTTCCATCTTCATCCTATTAAATTTTCTTCACAAAACCTTTGAACTCACGCCTTGCTTAAAAAACAATCTCCATTGTTATAATTTCCAGTAATAATGAATCGATGATTATTTTGCAAAGGGTAAAAGCATTTAAGGACATAAATTGTTACAGAGGCAACATTAATCCATGCCCTTTTTTCTGTTTTCTATATCTCTCATAAGAATAACTTAAGAAAGCGATTTATATAATTCTTGCCATTTTTCTATTTTCTGTGTCCCGCATAAGAATGAATGAAGAAAGAGATTTATAATGGTGCGTATCATTTCCTTCTTATTAAACTATCTTTACAAAACATTTGTATTCCAACTGAGCTTAAAGAACAATCTACATTGTTATCTTTTCTAGAATTAACTATCAATAGTTATTAGGTGATTAACTCGCAATAGTTAAACACTTTTTAAGGACATAAATTGTTACACGGAGGCAACATTAATCCTTGTTATTTTTCTGTATCTCTCAGACGAACGACTTAAAGAAAGTGATTTATATAATTCTTGCTGTTTTTCTATTTTCTGTATCTCCCATAAAAATGAATGAAGAGATTTCCATCCTATTAAACTATCTTAACTAAACCTTTGTATTCCAAGTGAGATCAGAGAACAATCTACACCGTTATCTTTTCTAGAAATAATTATCAATAGTTAATAGGTGATTAACTAACGATAATTATAATCTTTTTAAGGACATAAATTGTTACACGGAAGCAACATTAATTCTCGATATTTTTCCGTTTTCTTTATCTCTCAAAAGAATGACTTAAGAAGAAAGAAGATTTGTCTCGATGCGTTCCATTTCCATCCCATTTAACTATCTTTCCAAAATCTTTTCACTCGAGAATATCTTTTAAGAACAGTCTTAATGATTATCCTCTCTAGCAACAATTTAAATGCATCTCCAGATTAAGCAAAGAGTATCCAAATGAGAAGAGTTTTGTTTCGTTTTTCCCTACCAGGGAAAAATACTCTTACAAAAGAGGGGAAAGATGCATGAATTAATCCTGGGCGCTATTAAGGTGAGATTCAGAACCTGATGGCATTTGGGGGTTCCTCCTAAAGATTTCCGGTGAGACCGTTTTGAGAAAACTCTTTAGTGCTCAATTGTGTGAGCTGGAATCCCTTTCTATCACGATATTTTGAAAAGGAACAGCGAAAAGCACTTTGGAAAACCGTTTTCGATAGAGCCATGTTGAGTTAAATGAGAAATTTTAGAGCAGGTGGCCTAAGATGCATTACATGACTGTGTAGCTTAGCACATACACTGGTGCTGAAATTAGAGCATTTGGCGATAAATTTCTATCACGAGTTGTATCGAATTTCGATAGCATTAGAGGTTATAAAAGTTACGTTTTACATAGTAATTCAAACAATACATGTAATATTCTTTATGAAGTTATAATTTTTAATATAAACATTTCTTTCATTTTTTTTTCATATTAATTTGATAAAACAGTATAAGAACTGATAAATTTATTTGGGTTTTGAATAATTAAGGCTGTTTTTCAAAGTGCTGTCTTTCAAATGATGCTTTTTTGCGAATAATATCCTATTTGTATGACTGCTGTTAGTTTGCAACTGTTACAAATGACTGTTAGGTCAAGTTTAGTGATTCTAAGGCCAGTGCTGTCTACTCTTATTTTGAAAATGGCGCAGAACATCAATATGAAAAAACAACAGTTTTGCGAAAATGAAGAGTGTTTGTGATCTAATTTTTATAATATTTCCAACTTACTTCTATGCTGCATTACCTGGGGTTATAAAAATTTGCTAACACTTAAAGTAAGGCAGTGATTTTGATAGTTTTATTCTAGGTGGGAAAATGTCGCCAAATTAGAGATTTTTAAGAAAGTTTAATAACTTTTGCAATTTAATTATTTGCCTGTTCTAAAGCCTGTGTTGAGCCCTGATTTTCGAAGCTCTATAGCCCAGGAAAATAAAAAAACCGTAGTTTAAGTGCCATACACTTGAAGTAATGTTACGATATTAAACTATGTATATAATCTTGTCGTGAAGAATTTATATAGGCTTTAGAACAGACAAATAACTTAAATATTTTCAAAGTTATTAAACTTTAAAAAAAAATTCTCTATTAGAAGAGCGTACGATGCGTTAGAATTCTTGCATTGTTAAAATGCATGTGAAAAACCATTCATCAATCTGAATGAAATATAATTTGATAATAAATGAAGCTAAAAAATCAAGACATGAAAAAAACAGTGCATTAAAATGGTCGCTTATGTTGCTATTATTAGGTTTCTGCGTTACGTTATATTGCTGGGCCATTTAAACTAAATGTTGCCACTTCAGATTCTTTATTTTTATAAAAATAAACATATTTGATGCTGATTGGTGACCTGATATCTACAGAAAGTTTGATCTAGAACTGCAGGTTTTATTGGCTAAGCACATGAAATAAATGGCAATAATTACTAAGTATAGTAAAAATCTATTTGTTTTTAAATATTTATTTTTTGTACTTAGTAATTAAATTGTGACAAGTATAAAATTTTATTTTATAAAGGAAATAGTTCTAAACTCAGTATTTTATATTCATTATAATATATTGAAATATTAAGAAATTTTTATAAAAAATAGTTACTACTTCTCTTACAGAGCAGAAAATTTTAATCATAAACACTCAAAGTATTTCTTTTATTATTTATAAATACATTTGTTTGTTTTTAATGTCGTGTAGTAAATGTAACCATCCTGGAATAAATATCTTTTTAAAGTACTTTAAATAAAGTAAAACTATTTTTTATCAAAAACAGTTGACGCCCAGCAATGACCCTGCAATACCAACAACATAAATAAATCATTTATGGTTTTTAAATCAGGTAATTTTGTTTAATCTTTAAAAAATCAAGCACTTTTAATAACAGATATCCAACCCCAGGTGCAATATAAAGTTGCTATCTTCATTTTTTTCCAATATTTGCTTTCCTTTTCAGGTTTCTAAGAAAATTACGGAGAAAAAATTCAGCTAAATGTACCGTATTGCATGATACTAATATTTCAGGTTTAAAAAAAAAATAAATAAAAACTCTCATTTTGGTTAATAAAACCGGTATTTAAACTATTCATTTAGTAATTTTTTCGTTCATGTAATAACGGTTACTAGAAATTCTGATTTTCAACATTATAGTTCTTATTACCTCAGAGTTATCAAAAAATGCAAAACTGAAATATAAAATTAATCGAATAAATGCTTTTTATGTCATGCTTTGAGGTATTATAATGATATATAAAAACCACACTTACGGAACTTTATCAAAAATTATAAAACCACAATATATTTGTTAATTTCCTTAAAATCATTACGGAAGTGCTGTTTTAAAAATTACCCAGTTTAAGGTGTTCCCATACAGCCAGAAGCACGATTAATTTTGCTGTATTCTGGTAGTTTTAACCACACTTTTTTTCTAAAACATTACTAAAACTCACATGCACTTTCAAAATTATTCAATTTTGATTTGATTTTTTAACTTAGTTGCAAAATTTCGATCATATTACAAAATAGCAGTCGATGAAATAGAATTCTGAGATTTCAAAATTATTTTTTTTTCACTTTAAAACTAAATTTTGTACGTTTTCATTTAGAAATTCTTTATTATAAATGAAATGAAATTAAACATTTCGAACATAAAACCTTTCTTTAAAGCATTTTTTGAAATCCTGTCACAATCTTTTCTTTATCTTTTATTCCGAACAAAACTCTTAAAAATGCAAACGTTTCGCCTGTCTTCGTCGCCTACGGACAAACTCAAACGAAACTTTTCCTTCTTTCGGACATCAAAACAAAAACTTTATATCGATTATTCTAATCGTGCTAACCATGAATTCCCTTGGATCGGAAATTTTATCTTCCTTTTTTGACTTGTTTATTCCAAAATGAGATTTTGGCTCAGAAGTGCATCACAAAACTTAGCGATGCCTTCTACATTCTTCCTTCTCAAAGTTGCTACCGTTGCCAGCACGAATAAAGAAAATTAAATAAGCGCCGACTAGTTTTCGGAACAAACAAGAAGAGAAAATGGCGCGAAATTCGACAAGGGAAATCCAGCTGAGTTTTAACCTTTATTTTTTATTTTTCCAAAGGGTTTGTTTAAATATGTTCTAACTAAATTTCATCTGGGAGAAAAAGAATTTGCAAAAGATATTTTTGAGATTTGTATTCACTTGCAAAATCAATTCAATTTCAGTTATTCTCTGGAGTGAACTGTTTAAAATTCACGATACGTTGTTGCTATTTTGTTTGAATGATGCATTCAAATAGCTTTCAAGAGATACCATGTTTTGAAATATTAAATTCCTGCTTACAGTTTTGTTATTCAATATGTATCTGATCGTCATGCCAAAAATATAAATATTAAGGTAAATATTTTATAAAAAATCTTTAATGGATAACTTTGCAATATTTCTAATGATTTGAATACAATTTTGTAAATGAAGAATTCGAGGAAGAATACAATGCAAATTCAAAAATGAAAATCCTACTCTATTTTCACATTTTATTTTTATTTTCTAAAAGTTAGAAGAAGAAAGAAGATCTGCTGAAAAAAATATTTAAAAAAAATTTTTTTTTTCGACTGATTTTCACTTAGAAAATTCAACCAATTTCAGGTATTTTCTAGAGAAGACAGTTTGAATTTTAGATTATGTTTCTATTTTGAATGGTTTTCACACTTTAAATTTTTCTTTGATCATCCAAGCGTATAGTTCTGCAATACTGATTTCCGGAGTAAATTTGTTTATTCTTTGATTTGTTTATTTGTTTATTCTATATGTAGTTGCCGTAGTTTATTAACGTCACACAAAGCTGCGCAAACAAACCCTTGACAATCGTCAGGGAAATATCCCTGGGGATGATCCGAAGACATGACAATATAATTTTGATTCGCTGCATAGGATATAGCTCCCCCTCTTCTTTAGCCTGACGACTAATTCGAGCACTTTACAATAGAACAGTTTAAAGAGAACCGTCACCATGTACCTTCTGTCCCTTCGCACGCTGATCAAAGTGGTCACCCACTTCTTGCTGACCGCAGTCAGTTATGCTTAATTTTGGCGATTAAATGGAAAACGTGGCTAACGGTCAGATAACTGGGGTATGTTAGACCATGTTAGACCATGTATAAGCAATATACATGGTGGAAAATATGTAACACCATTTAAGAGGTGTTTCAATGCACGGTGGAAGAAAAAATGTATAGTAAATCTACCATAATGTATGGTAAGGACGTTTTTGATTAAAAAAAAACAAACTTAATTCTGGTAAATAAAAACGAAATATGTGGTTTTGAAACCATTCGTTTGGTAATTTTTCCGTTTATATGGTAATGGTTTAATTGGAAATTCTAGTTCTCAAAATTATAATACTTATTACTACTTATCATTTAGTAAAAAACAGAAAAGTAAATTAAACTGAATAAAAGTTTTTATACCTTGCTCTAACGCATCATGGTAATCAATGTTATCATTATATGAGAATTTGCTTACGAATTTTTTTTTTATTTTACAAATTTACCACATATACCTAACTTTATCGCTTATGAAATCGCATTCTTTTTTTAATTTTACCAAATTCATTGCCAAAGTGCTTTAGCAAAATATTACAGAGCTCTTTGGAGTTCCTATAGAGCCAGAAACACGGTATATTTTGCTGTATTCTATTACTTTTAACCATTTTTTTTTCTTCAAATTTGCTAATATCTTGTTGGGAGCGCCAATAAGACCATACGAAATTTTACAGAATACAAACCGCTATTCTGATAATTGAAACCAAACTTCTTATTCGAGTTCCAGCTTTTTCTCTTCTGCATACTCTGAACCAAAGTTAAAATTTAAAATAACAACCACATTTAATTACGCCTAAAAAAATACCTATGCATGCAATCCGTAAACAGAACACTACATTATAAATCATAGATCTACGTTACCGTTCTAGCAAACAGTTTTGCAATAGTAAATCCTGATTTTTTTTTTAAAAATCCTTGAGATTGGGCTAAAATCAATCACATGTTCAAGAATATCTTACAATATTTAATGCGTGTATGAAAGCTAAGATCTTATCAACATGGTTTGCAAGACCTTACGTCAATTTATTCGTCAAAGAGCTTCTAAGTATCAAAATTGTCTTTCAAATTTTAAGCTTTTTTTCCTGTCTTTTTAACATCCCCAAAAACAAAGTTAAAATTGAAACAAATAACCACATTTAATAACGCTTTAGATAAAATTATACACGCAGTTTAGAAACAAAACACTACATTATAAATTATAAATCTACGTTACAGTTCAAGCGCACAATTTTGCTATTTTAAATTCCAGATTTTTTTTAAATCCTTGAGTTTGGATTGAAAGCATGTTCAGCCATATCTCACACCACCTTATGCACGAATGCGTGCGTGCGCTTGAAATAAAATTATACATACAGTTTAGAAACAGAACACATTATAAATTATAGACCTACATTATAGTTCAAGCTCACAGTTTTGCTAGAATCCAGATTTTTTTTAAATCCTTGAGACGGGTCTGAAAGCAATTGCATCATGTCCAGCTATGTATTACACCACTTTATGCGTGTATAAACTTAATGTATTATCGACACGGTTCGCAAAAGCTTATGTCATTTTTCTTTTTTTTTTTTTTTTTTTTGTGAAAACACCATTCTACTCATTTAAATCTCCCTTCAGCAGTATATACCGCCACACTTAACTAAACAATCATGCATAAAATAAGATTATATTTCAAATTTTATATTTAAACTTTATCTGTGTAATTTAATGAGAGTGGTTTTCGTAACAATAATAATGTTTACATTTCATTTTTAGGCAAGAAAATTAGGTTAACAGAACAATTAAGGTTAAGGTTAAACAGAAAAAAAGCATTCTACAATAATATATTTACCAAAAAGAGCAATTAAAAACTGCATTTATTTGGAATTTTATACATTTTGCTTTAAATATAGCTTTATTTTATTAATTCTTCTTAATCCGTTGATTTTTTTATAAATAATTTGATTTTTTTTTCTCCATGAATAGATATTATTTTTCTATTTAGGGGATTTAAAACGTTTCATTAAAAATTTTAACAATGACTCAATTTATACTTATTTCAAATAATGATGACTTTCAATACAAAATAAAATTAATGGGACAAGATCAAATCGTCAGAAACCATAGCTTTTATCTTCTTTTTTTTTAAATAAATGTAAAAAAAAGAAGCAAAACGTCAAATGTGTGAAAATGAAAAGCGTTTGTTACCTTGCTGCCTGTGTTCTTTATCATTTAAAGTTTAAACCAACACAGCATTATCTGAACATATAAAAATTTGAAACAAGTGACTTTTTCTTTGATTAAGATATTTTCTTCGAGAAGAAAAAAAAAGCTCAGCTTTACGATTTTTAGAAATTCAATAGCTTTGGGTGTATTGCAAAAAAACTATCGCTTTTCTTGTTTTTCTTTTCGAAATAACTTTGAAAAACACTGAAATCGTTAAGCCGTCTCGATTCAATTTGTTTATATTCCTAGGTTTATATAATTACCATTAATAATTAGTATTATATCTAGCATACTATGCTGTTGTTTAGCTTTTGCTACATCCAAGAAATTACTTATTTATTTAGAATTTAATTATTCATTGGCTTACAAAACAGATATCAAAATCTATTTAAAATATTAAGTTGAAAATTTTATTCAACTTTTATTTATCTACATCATCATAATATTTTATTCCTGCTAGTATTTTCTGAATAATAAACAAATATTATATCAGGATATATTGAAAAGCGACTTAAATTATGCGAGAACTAGAAATGGAAATAAAAATTGGTTTCGCGACGTAAAATTAGTTTGTTTTAATGCATTGCCAAAATAATTTTAGTAAATTTATTTAAATAAGGATAAAAAGTCAAATGCTTGCATATTGTAAGTTCTATTTGAATTGAAAAAAACTTTTCTTCATTCCATTAAATTTCCCTACATGTTCCGTACATATTTTAAAAATAAAAGAAATGAAAAAGATCCTGATCGATGAAGTAAATCCTGAACGATATTAATTTTTATGTTTCTTTATTAATCAACGGAATTAAATTTGCCTCTATTATTCTAATTTACAATAGATCTAAATAAATGCTCAGATTCAAAAATACAATTCGATATTTTTTTGATGAAAGTGTAAATTTACGAATTAATTACGAAAATAAAAATATGAATTTTTTTTTTTTTTACTTCTTAATAAATAAAATTTCACGTTTCTGATTATAATGAAAGAATATATTTCAAAAAATAAATTGCTGCAGATTTATTTCGCGTTGATTTTAGTTCTTTTCTTTTAAAGAGATATATTTAGTATTTCTTTTCTGAAATTTTATTTTAATTGAAATGAATAGCTTAAAATATACTATGAAAATCATAAAAAATTTTCTCGTTTTAAAAACGAGAAGCTTTATAAGTGAATTACTTAGCGCGATATTTATGATTTAATGTGGTTTGTGGAGTTCTTACTTCTTTCAGGGGTGAAGAACTAAATTCTAATGAGTTAATAGCAATTAGATTTTTTTCAGAACTTGACGTATTTTATAAATTTAAAATAAATCATTAAAAAATAAGTAACTATAAATTAATTTAATTTATATTTTCAATTTGATTGCTGCCTGAGGAAATATTAAAAATGTTGTGACATTTATTTTAAATAAATTAAGAGCTTATAAAAATATAATATAAAATAGCGAAATTTTAAATAAGGAAAACTGGTTAACTGCATGCAGTTTTAAATGTTTTAGTTATCATGCTTGACTACATAAGTTCTATTTGATTTCAAAACAACTTTCCCTATATTCCATTTAAATTCCCTACACGCTCCTTAATAAAAATACTTTCGAAAAAAAAGATCCTGATCGATTTTCCCCTGTGATTAATTTTTATCTCCCCATATTAATCAAAAGAATTTAATTTCCTTTTATTATTCTAATTTCCTCACAGATCTTGATAGATGCTTAGATTCATAAATTCAATTAGATTTTTTTTTCTTTTGAAAGTGAAAATTTACGAGTTAATTACAGATAATAAAAATTAAAATCTTTTTTTAAGTTCTTAGTATATGAAATTCTACTTTTCCGATTATAATTAAAGGAATAAATATCGTTACAGACTTATTTTGTATTGATTTAGTTTTTCTTCTGATAATGAGATCAATTTCGCTTCTTTTTCTAAAACATTTATTTGAATTAAAATTAAGCGCATAAAAAATTATAAAAAAAATGATGAAAAGCTCTTTAATTTTAAAATCTTAAACTTTAAATAGAAAAAATAGTAGGGTATTTATGATTTAATGCAATTCACGAAATTCCTATATTTATTAAAAAATGACTTGATGCAAATTATATAAACTTAGTATCAATTAGTTTTTTTTTCTAAAACATGAAATATTTCTTTTTTGTGAAATATTAATCACCAAAACTAACGAACTTATAATAAGTAAAATTTGCATTTTAAAATTGATTTGAGTCTCAGGAAAAATTAAATATATTCTAAAAATTGATTTAAATTAAGTAAAAATGTTTTAAATTGTTAAAAGTTTCTCCAAATAAATAAAATAAATTTGAAATGCACATAACTTTTAATTAAAAAATAGTAGTTATAATAATAACTAAACCCTAACGATTAATTAAACTAACCCTAACGATTCATTTTAATTATAACTAAACCCTAACGATTAATTAACCAATAATTAAACTACTAAATTCTATATTTTAAATTTTTGTCCTACAAATTTTTTTTATATAAAATAATTGCTGCTCTTTATGTAGATTTATCAAGTCAAAATTATGTAATTTTATTCATTACTCTTTGCTTTTCTTATTTTATTTTACTTTCAAATAAATCAGTTTGTAAAAAAATCATTTTACAAATTTTACAGTTTTGTAAAAAAATCATTTTACAAATTTTACAGTTTTGTAAAAAAAATCATTTTACAAATTTTACAGTTTTGTAAAAAAAATCATTTTACAAATTTTACAGTTTTGTAAAAAAAATCATTTTGCAAAATGTTTGTCACAAAGACAACGCCGAGAATTTATTTAAGATGCATTTTATTTTATTTGTGCATTTATATCGCATTTCTTACCCCATGAGAATGCCATAAAAGGAATTAAAAACAATTATTTCAATAAATTATTTAAATATGCAATAAATTATTCGTTATACACAAAGGACATTACACAAAAACCGAAAATGTAACCGGTTTTCTATTTTCCTTTTCAAATTTCTTTTAAAATATATGGTAAAAAACAATTTCTAGTAGCGGAGTAGTATTTCAAATGATTTGTATTTAAATAAATTTTTATAATACATATAGAATTGTTAGCTATCTGCTGAGAGAATTGTTCTTTTAAAGATTAACAAACTTGCATAGTTTCCAAGAAGTGATTTAAACAGATATAGAAAAAAATTAATTTCCATCAGGAATATCGTAATTATACTGATTTACTTTGTAAAATACATACAGAATTATTCGATTTCAAAGAAAGATATCATGCTCCAAAAGACAACACAAGCTGTGTCAAATTTATATAATTAAAATAGACATGGAATAATATATTTCCTATCACGTGAAGGCAGACTTCAAACGATAAACTTTGTAAATATGTCTATTTACTTCAAAAACGATTTCAAACAGAAATGTAATAATTATTTTTCCATCAAATAAATGATATCTCCAACGATTATATGATCTGTGTATATATTTAGAAAAATATTTAAACTACATATTGAATTACTTAAGAGAAAATTGTACTGGAAACGATAATATAAAGGAGGAATTGTTTTTTTTTTTTTTTTTGGAAAAGTATTTAAAATAGATAAAAATAATTATTTCCCCATCAAAGAAAGAATGTTTCAAGCGAATATCTAATCGGTTTATTTATTTCAATAAATATTTAAAGTACATATAGAATTATTTGATGTATACAGAAAAAATCTTATTTCCGACGATAATATAAGTTGCGTTAGGAGTGAATATTTAATGAAGATATGAAATACGAATTGCAATTTCTATACTTTGTATATAAATTAGTGAACTTATTTAAAAAAGTATTTAAAATTGACTTGTAATAGATAGTTTCCTTACAAAGAAAGAAAATCTCAATTTATTACGTAACCAGTGTTTTTTTTTTCAAGTAATATTTGATAAAGATGTGACCTAATTTGTTTTCGACAAAAAAAAATGAGTACTTCAAAGTATTATTTACCGAAATAATATTATAAATGAGATCCAAAAACTGAAAATGCATTTTACTTTCTTGAGAATTTTCAAAACGTAAAAACTATACTTTTATTAATTGTAAATAGAAATTGATTTTGCACTTGCTTTAAATAATTTATGTAAGGAAATTTTAAAAATAAGGTAATAAATGAATATAAAAATAATATATTGCGACGCTTTTGAAAGGGAATACTGCCTCTAAAGATGTTGTTTAAAAACAATTATTTATTTTCGAGATTTCAGGTCTTTCACAGAAATAATACTAGAAATTGGATAATACAATATATGCATTCATAAAATTTAAACATAAATAAGATTAGCCAAATGTTTCTAAATGAGAAAAAAAATGATAAAACAAACATTTTGATAAGTATAGGTGGTTTTGATTTCATCAAAAAAGCATCGATGTGCGGCTTTTTATTTATTTATTTATTTATTTATTTATTTTTTTGCTATTTATGAAATTGAAAAGTTATGTGGTTTTATAATTACATCTGTATCGACATTTATTATGCAACTATGTAATTATAGTTTTAATAATAATCAGACTTTAGATGTGAAAGCTGATTTTTTCTCTTCGATTTTTGTTGCTTAATCTAAACGTTTTTATAAAAACATTCCAAGTTTGCACTAAGAGAATTCTGCGTGACGTGTATAAATAGTATGGATTACTAAAACATTGACAACATTGATATCCATTCAATTTATGTCGTTTAAATATTGACATTTGTTCAAGTATTAGAATTTTATATACGTTTTACTTTTTTTTTCTAAATAAATAAAAACATTCAAACTGCCTGAATCGAACTACGTAAAAAACTATTCAACATAAACGTAACTTAGAATTTGAAATTTATTCGGTTTTGTTGTACAAAGAAATTTTGCCGAAGATAATAAGAGAAAAAGTAGTTTTTCTTGTTTAGTTGGGGAAATGTGGAAAAAAAAACCGGGACCTATATATGAGACTCCTTTTTTCTTAAGGAATTCTTTCCAATAATTAATAATATGTTATGTCCATAAACAAATTTTTGGGAGGGTTTATTTTTGAAGTTAATTTATTATTATTTTTTTTTCTGCTTTTTGAGAACAGAAAATATTATGAAGATGAGTTGTAGAAGAGAAATTAGCGTCTACCCTGCTAAAAAAAAATAACACGCGCAACAGCTTTCATGGAATTTTATGGTATTTCAAATTTCATTACCCAAGTAGCTTAGTTGGGCTGTTATTGAGTTATAATTTCGTTATTGTGTCTGAAAGAAATGATTATAAACAGTTATATTTGTTACAATTCTGGGCAAGAAATAATTGCTGGAGAACAGTTAATGTCATGCAAGTAAAAATGAAAATTCATTGAGTGACGTTCAAGCCTTATAACTTTGATCTCAACTGATATCAAATCCAAAAAAACTTTTTCTTCTTCTTTTGAACAGCTTTCTCTATTTGTACAAGTTTAAAAACGGACAAATAAATTACAACCTGGGGAAGGTATAGTGTTCTAATTATGAAATCACTTATAAACTGCAGGCGCTTCCCAATAGTAATTATTAAAATCCTCATAATTTCAGTGTCACTTTATCGCTATGAAATTTATTATTCTGCACTGCAAAATGAGAACTATATATTTGCCATGTAAAAGCAAAAAAAATAATTCTATAATTCTGAATGGTAATCATGCGAATGTGTTTGCAGGTGATAGCAAAGGGTAGGAGCGTACTTTAATATGCAGGCGAGCACTGTCACTTACTATAATAGTACGAAATGTAACTTAAGCTTAGAGGACTAGATTCTGAAGAATTATTCTACAAATGGTGAAAGTTGGAGGTGTCTTGCATTTCTTTGCAACGTTTGCGACATTGCTTACCCTCAAAAATTTGGAATGTTTTCAAGGAATCCTTTCCTACACCAAATATCTATTGCGAAATTATTCTTGAGTTTTTTGATGTATTTAGTAAGTTGTCGATGTACATTAATATTTTGTGCATCAAGTAAACCCTAATAGATACAATTCAGTATCTAAAACAGTGGTTTCCAACTGGCTGCTGGGGGCCGCATTCGGCCCGCGAAGCCTTTTTTTGTGGAACGCGAACTAAAATATATTAGTTGTCATTTTTTGCGAACAATTTTCGAAAAAAAATCTATATGGGTTTAAAATACTTTTCTCGTTAATAAAAGCCTAATTTCTTCGTTTCTGTGAAATTAATCATACCAACGGTGCAAAAAAAAATATTTCCCAAGAAAATATTTATTCAAATACAAGTTGCTCTTTTTTATTTCATTTTTTTTTGTATTTCGTTAATATAATTTAGCATGTGTGTATCAGAAATTTTCTCGAAGAAATTATCCGATTTTTTAACTTTTTGAAACCACTCATTTTGGACGAAAATATTTACACACACATTTGTAAATTTTAAATTTAAAATGTAAATATCAATTTTCCAATGGTTGCAGCAGACAAACCTCAATTTTGTCGTTGAACATTTTGTGTGCTACTATGTAAGTTTTAATACCAACCTTTTTAAAGTTTTTTATCTTAACAATTAGATATCTGTTGCACATTAATTGTTTAATACATGGGGGCACATTAAAGTTATCAAAGCCCGAATTTTTTAATATGCAATTAAACTTTTTTTAAAAATCTACTTCTTATTTTAATTCGTAATTCAATACTTTTGTTTTGTACAACTTGGTAAAAATCTGACAGTAATATTTAATGTTCCTTCAAACATAAAAGAGTCCTACATAAAATTCTGATAAAGTTGCGGCCCGCCATTTGATTTGTGTTTTTAATTGTGACCCCCGGCCTTATGTAAGTTGGAAACCCCTGCTCTAATAAAATATAAGAAACATGCCTTTTAACACCGTAGGTTAGAGATCAAAGAAATACTAGCCATGAGAAATGATGGAAAACATTTCATCGATATTTTCTTGTCGCTTTCACGTCAAACGGATCTACTGTATAGGCCTGTGCTAATGACTAACTGATAATGGAACTTAACATTTTAAAACATGTTGTGTTCTAATATGTATTATTTATATTCATATTTTTTTTTTTTTGTATTTCTTGTACTCTTGCAAAAAATAATCTATTGTACAATATTACATTGTATTGTTATATCGTCATTGCATTAATAAAAAGAAGATGAAAAAACGAGAAAAAGATTATTTTTTAATCTCTAAAAACTTTTACATATTAAATCAATATTCATAATTTAAAATATCATTTACTTTGAAAAAACACCAATTTCTTTTGAGGGACAAATTGACCCCAAATGGAGGTTTAGGTAAGTCCAAAGTCTGGCTGTTCTAGTGGTGTTCGAATATTCTTAATTTTAAATTATTTAAATTTAAAAACTATTCAAAAATTACATTTATCAAAAGGAAAAGTAATATAATTACAAAACTAAAAAAAATCTGATCATTCATAAGCTCATAACTCGCTTATGGTATAAGAAATATAACTAACAAACCTCAGATTAATTTTATATGATTCCTCATTTCTCTGTTTTAATAAAAAAAAAAAACTACCACTTAAATTTCTCTATCTAAATCTATAAACAGTGTAAGAACTGGTTTTTATTGTTCAACTTTATCTTAAATTATGTTTTGTCCAGAAAACTGTAAGGCTTAAAAATTTTAAAATATGAAGGCATAGAGAAATATGTACAGAAAGTACGATGGATACAACAAAAAATTTATGCTTAATAATTAGTTACAGATTTATAAGAATTAAATTGAAAACTAAAATAATATCATGTGGGTCGCTCTTTAGGCCACAGATATACAACTACATAGTTGGAAATGAATGTACTGAAACGGATACTTTTATAAGTGAGCTTAACAGGTTTGCTTTTTTTTTTTAATTCTAATTTATTCAAACGTTATTGCATTTCTAAGTGCCTTTTACATGATTTCTCCCTAAGATTGACCATACTTGCAACTTTATTTACCTCTCGAGTTGTTTTATTTTATATGAGCTCACTTTTCCTTGTGGAAGAGGAAATTTAAAAAAAGTTGATATGAAATCATCAAGATTTCGCACAAGTAATATTATTCTACTAATTATACTAAAAAAAAAAAGAAAAATTTATTTTTGATAGTAATATAAAGAATCATAAATTAACTGTCTACTGACACAAATATATCGAAAATACTTCAAAAATAGCTTTTTTTCTCCAAAATAATGAAGCTAAACATATAAAATCTACCTCATTTAACACCTCTATTTATATGAGTAGCATATAATTGCATTCCAATACACATCTGACTGTTTTAATCACAAGAAAACTTTCAAAATAACAAATTTAGTATGCATAAAGCCACACTTCTGGAAAGAAAAACTATGGTCAGAGGAAGTTAAATTGAAGGTAAAAATCCCATAAAAAAATGGGAAAGTTTCCTAATTTGCCAGTCTTCCTAAAGAAAAGATGTTTAATTTCCTAAATACTTACACGGAAGATGAGTTTATCATTAAAATTATCTTTAGAATTCGATAAATTATTTGAGAAAGATGAGACGTTCGATAAAAAAAAACTGTGCCAAATAAAAACTGGAGTTAAAATATTATTATAAAATTTTTACTACAATCTGTTAACCCCTTGATAATTATATTTTATAAACAAAATTGTCTTTGCTTAATATTTATACATAATTTATAAAAATATGTTTATTTTTCGGAAAAATTCAATGAAAAGTCAACATTTCAATGAAAAATACACTAATGAATGTGAAGCATTCATGGGAATTGACAAGGTGAGTAAACAGTGGAGAAGTCATTAAAGGAAATAAATTAAATTTGTACTTTGAACCACTTTCAAGCGATACAAATAACTCATACAGTAATTACAAGAAATTATTAGAAATTTCAAATGATTTCACAAATAAAAATAATTAAAATAAATTGACAAATTAAGTTCTCAGTTTTGGAATTCTAAAAAAAAATTAACAATTGTTTCAGAGTTAATTAGATCCAATAATCATTTTACAGCTAATTTTAAATTAAAAAAATACAAACAAATGTTTTAAACTAAGTTTAAATATATATTTACTTTAACTGCAAATAAAAATTTATATGAATATCATTTTATATCAATACAATTAAGACAGTTCATAGATATATACAAGTCTGATAGGTCTGAAAATTCGTTCAAATAATCGAACCGTATATACTTTACATGTTCAACATAGTATATATGAAAATGCTGCATTATAACTATACAAATAAAGACTATAGACAAATGTTTGTTTTATATTTTTGAAAGTCGAATTGTGCTTTAAAATAATGCTTGATGTACTTGATATAGCATCAGAAAACAATTTTTATTTTGGCATCTGTTTCAAAAGAAAATAAGATATAGAATTAAAGCTCAAATAATTGAAGATTTAATCAGAACCATTTACAATATGAGTAAGGATTAATCAAACGTTAAGATTCGATTAATCTTTTCATTCTTTAATTACAATCGTAATAGGAGAACTAATGTCGCAGCAGAAAAAAAATCTATAAGAATTGTCTTTCTTTTTTTTTTAATATATTTTTTATGTTTTTCCACTATTAGTATTCTATGATATATCTTATTTTTCAAAACATGTGAATTAAATGATTTGTGCTAACTCAAGATAAGAAAAAATTTCAACTAAGATTAACTTCAGAAATATAAAAAAAATTTTGATGCATCTAAAAAATGATGTATGCAATTTACTTTGTAAAGAAGTAAAAATCTAAGTTAAAAGGAAGTTAAATATAATAAACGTTTTCACACTAAGGTTTTAACGGAATAAAATGAATGATTAAAATTATTTAAAACCAGTTTTCTTGAAGATGAAGCTATAAAGTGATTCTAAGAAAAATTCCAACTTATTAAAGTCTCATCAGGCAAAAAAAAAAAAAATCCGATTTTTTTAAATTCACCCTTTGCTCTCCTCGACCCTTCTGTAATCTTTGAAATCGCATTCGTTTATACTCAGTTTGAATTTTTTTTCTGGGTGAACATAATATGCAAGATAAATATTTATTTTTGATGAAAGATATTGGGTCTGTACCACGGCATAGAGCTTTTGGAGCCCAATCCAAATACATTCAACTTTTGAGAAGTTTATCTTAAGCGGTTAACAGTTATTAATGGCTTAACGTTATTAAATATTCTTTATTTAAGAATATTTATTTACCAATATTTTAAATACTTCTGTCAAAAAAAAAAAAAAAAATTCTTAAGAAAATCATAAAATATAATTCTAGATATTTACAAACTTAGGTAACATTCTTGTGGGCTGGGGTTGACCATACTACTTTAAATTCACCAATCAAATTCTCAATTTCTAAATGTACACTTTATATGAATTTTGATAGTCTGGTTGGTAGGACGTTAGGCTTGTGTTCGTGAGAACGTGAATTTGATTCTCGCCGGCCAAGAATCCCCGTGTATTGATCAGTGACAAGTGAATGTTAAATCCATCGTTCTCACGGAGTCCACCAAGTTCGCGTAACAAATAAATATCAATGGGGGTACGACTGAACAGGAGGGAGATCATTCTCTGGTTTAGGGCAAAATTGAACTCTGTAGATGAATGAATGAAATATGATTGGGCCCTCCCTGTAAAACGGGCTATGGCGTGTGTGTGTCTGAAATCGAATCCGTGACTATAGATGGCGCCACAACATCTTCTGCCTAAGACATTTCCATAATTTCAACCTGACTTGCTACCATAGGGAAGAGGCATATTAACAAACACATATGAACTTTTTTTTTGATGAAAAAGTGACAAATTTATTATATTATTGAAATGATAGGTGAATAATAGGTGGCGATTATAATAGTAAAAAGGGATTGACGACAATATTTTTCAATTATTGATCTTTAGATTTAACTACACCCTTAAAAGTGTTTATGAACGCTTGAATGCGTATAAATGTGACTTTAAGAAGTACGGCACATTACTTGTAGCAAATTATTTACTTAACTAAATAGTACGGAGTTTTATTGCCTCGCTAAGGTTGCTAATTATTTTCGTTTTAAAATAAACTTATAATTGAAACTATGCTTAATCACTTTATCATAATTACACTCTATAATTTTATGCCATACTAAAATTACTTTAAAGTTAACCTCCACGCAAAAAATATTTCAGGAAAAAGAAATCCTTTCTGAATTATAAGTAAAATGCATAGCATTTTTTCTTGCAATGAAATAAAGTATAATCAATTATGTTGAAAATATATACCGTAATTTTTCACATATTATGAAATATCCATGCCTGTATGGAATCTCATGAAGTATCTACGTCTTTAAGAAACCTCTTGAAGTAGCTATATCTTTAGGGAATCTCATGAAGTATCTAGGTCTTAAAGGATTCTCATGAAACATCTATGTTGTTAGGGAATCTTATGAAAGTCTTAAGTCTTTTGACGAATCGCATCAAGTATCTATAGGAAATCACCTGAAATACCTACGAAATCTAATGAACTTTTTTTGTCTTTAGGTAATCTCAAGAAATGCCTACGCCTTCAGGAAATCTCACGAAGTACCTACGGCCTTCAGAAAAGCACATAAAGTACCTAGTCTTCAGGAAATCTCATAGCGGTACGTTGAGTATTTTAAAGAATCGCATGAATTATCTATGGGGAATTTCATGGATTATCTATGTCTTTTGTAAATATCACACAGTACCTAGTCATTTTAGAAATCGCGTGGAGTATCTGTGTTTAGAAAATCTCAAGAAGTATCTGTGCCTATAAGGAATCTCATGAAGTTTCTATGTCCTTAGGAAATCTCAGAAAGTACTTAGTCTTTTGAAATATCTATGGAGAATCTCATGAAATATCAATGTTTTTAGGACATCTCATGAAGTATCTCTGGCCTTAGAGAATCTCATGAAATATCAATGTTTTTAGGACATCTCATGAAGTATCTCTGGCCTTAGAGAATCTCATGAAATATCAATGTTTTTAGGACATCTCATGAAGTATCTCTGGCCTTAGAGAATCTCATGAAATATCAATGTTTTTAGGATGTCTCATGAAGTATCTTTGGCCTTAGAGAATCTCATGACGTATCTGTGGCGTTTGAGGAATCTCATGAAACACCTGTATAGATGTCTCTCCTGGCCCATTATTCTCTTTTGAAGTGTCAGTACTAAAACAGCAGTTGATAGTAAATCACCCTCGGATGGCGGAAATAGCAATCCAGTGTTAGAAATTAAAACTACATCAATTTACCACTCACTAAAAAGGACTTCAGAAATCTTATCCAATGTACCCACTGAAAATTATATTAGAGATTTAAATTAAATTGAATCGTCTAAATATGAATTTTTTAAGTCAGTTTCAAAGGAATATAGCTAAAATATTTGACAGTAAATTTCAAAATTAGATCGTATTTAATTTTGATTTTTAGGTAAAAAAAAAAGGTATATTTGAAAAGGTAATATATAGGTTTAGGGTATAATATTTAAAATTTGGTATAAATATGCATGCATTGAAATATTCTAACTATTCTTATAAAAATTGCACATGTTTCAAAATGCCATTATTTGCGTTTTTTTCGGACCTAAAGTTTATCTTTACGTGACATACCTTGAAGACTAGGGTTTAAAGTTATATATTTCCACCATTCCTTTTCTATGCATATAAAGTATAAGAATATCTATATTTTTGCTTTAGTTGCTGATTCTAAAAATTTCAAGTTAAGCATGTCGTATAAAATGTTTCAATTCTATTTTAGGATATTTTTATAGAAGAAATGTTTGCAGAAAATCAACAATAAATTTTTAATTTTTATTGTACAAAAGCTTCAATTCATATGCATTTATCAACTATTTAAAACAAAATCAATTTGCTATTTTTTATATTTTATACATATATATATATATATATATATATATATATATATATATATATATATATATATATATATATATATATATATATATATATATATATATATATATATATATATATATAAATATATATATAGTCACTTTTTCTTCAATTTTTGTACCTTTAGTTTGAAAACATACTTTTTTAATTTTCAATAGATACCCCCGGGTCAGAATGATCTGAGTTTCTAATACAATTGGGCAAATAATTGAAAAGAAAGCCATTAATAAAATGAGCAGATATTTTTAAAATTGTTTAAATGTGCAATTTTTTTAACTGTTCAAGATATTAAAATATAATAAAATATAACTTGTTTAAAAAGTTAAAAAAAGTTAAAAATAAATTGACATGATACAAAAGCTTATATTTGTTATCTTTTGTGATCTATCAAAAAATTAATAATTATGTAACTTTTTCTTAAATTTTTGTCACTGAAGTTTGATGATACGCTTTTTGAAACTAAACAGATATCCATTGGTCAAAATGACCTGAGTATACAACACAATTTCTCGTACTTGAGTGAAATCACCTTGATCATTTTCGATAAAAACTAAAAAATTGTGCCATTCATCATGGTTTTTAGTCAAGGATGGGAAAATATATTCTTTTAAGATAATGTGGTTATTCGTTTGTACTTACATGATTAACAATGTATGCAAATAAATTGTGCCACATTTTTTAATTATATTAATTATTTAATTTCAAAATTTTTTAAATAGTAATTTATTTATTTTTTTGTCGTATGCCTGTTTAGGCAGAGGAGGTGCAATTGTTCTGCCACACCATTCACACAACCACAAACCCGTTTATAGGGCGGGTCACATTCACACACACAAAGGAGAAAGGACACAGAACACACAAAGAGAGAAAGAAACATCCATGCCTTGCTCGGGATTCGAACCCAGAACCTTTCTGAGGCAAGGACAGTTCCCTGCCCCCTACACAGGCCGGTCGGCTTTTTAAATAGTTATTCTGTTTTAATTCTCTTTAAATATGCACTCGTTACAATACGAGATAATTTGGTCTCAATTGCTTTCCTGTTTGACATTATTCAGCTTAAGTATCCAATCGAGTAAACAATTGAGTGGGAGCTATTATGATTGAAATGAGCAGCGATTTTTGAAATGTGGGTTTTTTTTTTTAAATAAAAACAAACTTAAAAACTTTAAAATGCAAATGAAACTTAAAACCTGTAAACCAGATTTTTGTTTTTATAATGTTTAGCTCTGACTTAAATTAAATTTTGAACCCAAGTTTGTAAATATTTCAATTCCTTTTTTGCGAGGGATTTTACAAAAAGTTTCAAGTTGTACAAAAATTGTCAAGTTGTAGTAGTTGTTTCAATAATCACCTCTCTTTTATTTATTGTTTTTTTTTAAGTTAAAGTATATACGTTATGATTCACAAACTAACATTTAAGCACGGGAAAAAACAATATGGAATCTAGCAAATCACTATTGAATAAAATGGGGCAGAAAAGATCAAAACCTGATTGATGGCCAGTGAAAGAACTTAGAAAGTTATTTCTCTAAAGACTTAAAAGCTTCGTTCGAAATAATAGTGTTCGAAGAATTTGAGTTTTGGTATATTTTTATAATGACAGATTTCTATAGCGTATAATTTTTTAGTTTATTTTTAAGAAAGGGTTCTGAAATATATTTATGAATGGTGAATGCGAAACGTTCTAAAATAAAATAATAATAAAGAAAATCATCCTTCGTTACCATCAGAAATACTAAATAATGCTAAGCATAAATAAAATGTTTAATTTTGTGTTGCAAATGACAATACCTTTCAATACTCCGTATTTTCCTTATAAATTCGAAAATAATCATTATGATGTTCGATAAGGTTTAAGAAAGAAAATGAGTTATCTGATAATATATTAAAAAAATGATCAACAAACTTATATTTTGCTACACCTCTGGTAGCAAACTTTGCTAAGCACACTCTTCAAAAATTCGCATTTACTTATGATTCTAACGGAACTACTCACATAAAATCATTATATGAGCTTAATGCAAATAAAGTGAAATTCGCATATATAAAGTTAATAATTTACCTGACAAAGTTGAATTGAAATTTTATATCGCATTAATTAGGCTTTTATACAATAACATTTGAAAGGGCATGGTGGCTCAGGAGATAGAGAGTCCATCTTCCGGTGAGGGGAACCGGATCTGAATCAATCTGGCTGGTGAATAAAAATTCTGCTCCCGGCTCGCGCCGACCAAAGAACACGAAAAATATCCTCAGTGGTAGACGGATCATTGGTTAGAGTCTCTTTGCCGTCAGGTTAATCGTGGATGGTTTTCGTTATTTTACTCTCAATGTAACGCAAATGCGGGTAAGTTTCACCAAAAAGTCCTCAATAAAATCAAATTTCTCACATTACTTCATCGAGGAGTCCCCTTGTCTTCTAGATTGGATTCAAAATTACAAGGCTACGGAGATGAACATTAGTAGTCATAAACCCAAAATTGGGTCCGACATCTCAACGACAATTATTTAAATATAACGCTTTGAAAAAATGGAAAAAAAATTCTATTCAGCTAAAGTTAAAATATAAAAAACACTCTTCAATTTAAAAAAAAATAATCAGTTAGTTCAAAAAAAAATTGATTTTTCATTAATATCAGTTCTCTACACCAAAATATCCGCCTAATTGCTTTAAGTTTAAGATAAAAAATAAATTTTACACAAAATAGTAGAATATGCTAATAAAAAATTCTTGCAACTTATACAGCAATCTATTTTTTGTGTCAGATTTCAAAAGGAAAAAAAATTTTTTGTTAATCTTTTATGAAAGAGGGTAGACTATTTTTTTTTAAATTTCTCTTAGTTTTTTTAAGCAATTTTTTATCCGTTTCACTCCCTTCCTTCAATTAAAAATAATCGGTATAAGATAACCGATTAAAAATACCGATCAAAAATAATCCGATTAAAAATAATCGGTAATATCTCTACCGATTAAAAATAATCGGTAGAGTTAATAATAATTTGCAGCTCCCCCTGCTGTGTCAGGTTTCTTCATCTAAAAATTTCAAAAATCTATAAATTATTTTTTAAAACATATTTTTTGCTTTAATCACATTCCTTAAAATATCTCTTTAGAATACTCATTTATCCGATTTCTTTAATTTTTTAATTAAAATTGCACCATTATCAAATGCGATACCTAATATTTCACAGATTTTTTTTTAACTTTACTTTATCTAGATTATAAAATACCTACATCAGATTAACTTAGTCGTCTGGAATTAGTTATAAATTCACTCGTAAAATAAATTTTTAAATTCTAGAATTAAGATTGGATTTCAATAAAATAAATTTTTTCCACAAAAATAAAAATAAACAGTACAGGAAATGCTTTGTTTATATAAAATACCTAATAAGATAATTGGAAAACAGACAATTATTAAATTAATTGGAAATTAGAATTGCATGTCTTAACATTTTTTGAAATGCACATTTATAATTTTAATTCTAAAAATTCAATTTTATGTAATGTTTTCAAAAATTTCTTTAAAAAGAATACTAATTATCTCATTCTTCCTTCATAATTAACAAGTATTTCTATTAATTGATTCTTTATAAATCATTAAAATGTTTTGTTGCTTGCATTAATTAAAAGGTGATTAAAAAAACAAAGAAAATTCATTAGCGTGAAATTAATTAACGAAATGGAAACTTTAATGAAACAGCTTAAAATAATTAAATATGCTAATTATCAATTAAGTTTAGCAGAACTTTATATTTTTAATGTTTTTAAAATGTATGCGCTTTTCAGGAAGCGAACATTCTATAAATAATAAGCAAGCGAGTTTTACACAATTGTTTAAGAGCTTAAAAACATAAATTCTTTTTTTAAAAAAAATCGAAAAATTTTAATTCCATCTTTTATGTTACAGAAAGAATTTTCTTAAATTATCTTGCATTTAAACAAAGAACGAAAATATAGATGACGTAAAAACCAAAATATTTTTACAAATATATCTTTTCATATAATCATATCGAAGTTATGTCTTTGAAAATCCTATCTCAATTTAAATTCGAATGTTATTACACGATTTTTAGGTCATAGGAGGGTACGCCATGTTACGTTAAAACGGTACGCAAGCTACAGTAAGTGAGAGGTACTTGGGAGAGGTACTTACTACAACAAATCAAATTGTTTTCAAAATTGAACTACCTTTTTTACCGAAAAATGCCAAAAAAAATTATAATTTTTTGAAGTTTTTCCATTTTTGTTATTGGGTATTGAAAAACGTTGGCATCATTGTTTCTGTTATTTAATGAAATTTAAATTCAGATTTTTAGTCTTTTCTATAAAAAAAATTTTATAGCTCCCTTTTTTCTTGAACTTATATTTAATTTTTAATTTCTTTTTTTTATGTAAATTTATTTTAGTTATTTTTTTAAAATTTTGATTGAGTTTGAAAATTAAGTCGATGCTGCAGAAAACCTGAATTGTTTTCTCTGCATATAGAAAAAGCTTATTTTTTTCTCTCTTAAAGAAATTCCGCCTAAATTGAAACAAAACTAAATGAAAAAATCACAAAAATACTTTTTTAATAAATAAAAAAATAAAAAAAATTCAATTTTATTTATGAAAGGGTCGCAGCAATAAAGAGGAAAAAAATTTGGCAATCCGTTGGAAACTGAAAAAATATCATAACTTGAAATTATTTTAAGCTAATGAAACTTTATTTCACTTAAACAAACATTAATATTAATTTTTTTTATTCGTAGATGCTTCGAAATGAAATTGTAGAAAGAAAGTTTAGATACACTGAATATCTGGAAGAGGATTCTAATCCTGTCAATTTAAAAAAAATAAATAGATAAATCAAAAGTTGAAAAAAGTTTTTAAGAGGCATCTCAGGATAATTTATACAATATTAAAATACCAAACTAAGAAAAACAGCACCGCAATTAAAAACTGGTCGTAAGGTTTTTGATTAAGGTTTTAAACAATAATAAATTTTGGAACCTGTAATTATATTTATATTAAAAATCCATTATTTGATTATTTTTAAAGAAATATTTTAAGTAAAATGCCAAAATAAACGATTTCAAAATTCAAACATTTATTTATTTTAAAAACATTGCATTGAAAAGTTACATAAAAAAAAACTATTTGCATTTTTAAAAATGGCAAAACAGTTTTAATTTGAACTTATCAGTTTGCAATTTTCTGCATGAACTTTTAAATGCAAATTTTCCGGATAACCATTATCAACATTTATTATAGTTCAGTTACATCTCAACAAAAACAAAAATTCAACTTTTTTTTCATATTTTACGGACATAAAATAATTATAAGCTACATAAGTTTCCATTCACTCCAGAGCATAGTGAGCCACTCTAACATGAAATCTACCTTCAAAACTATTATTAAGAAATTGATGAAAAATTTCATTCCCCACAATATCGAGCAAAAAATCGAGAATCAGCTAAAGAAGGTTTTTTTATTATTATTTTAACCCTTTCCGGAGGCTTTACATTATTAGTTTAAGGAAAATATGTTTTTGGATCCAATCAAAATAAAGATTAACTGTTTTCAACATCATCTGCCATGGAGTCCTTAGTCAACGCCATCTCATTATTTATATATATATATATATATATATATATATATATATATATATATATATATTTAAATTTTACCCACTTAATTATAAATCGTTATAATTCAACAGTCACTAAGTGTGATAACAAATCTCGGTAACGTTTTGCAGATTATGGAATGGTAAAAATCAAACTAAAAAAATTATTAAAAAAAACGAAATAAAACCTCAAAACAGACAAAACTTAATTAGGAAATAATACTAATTTCTTCAAAATAATTTTGCAATAATCTTAAAATTAAATCTTTCGAAATAAACATATTATTCTGCAATAATTGCCCTTAACATTTTCACACTTAAAAATTTCTTACATCAAATTCGGATGAATTATAAGTGAAGCCGATAAAATGGATTGAAACTGGTTAAAACTTAAACCGTTTAATATGTGGGAGGCTCGATACTAAACAAAAGACATACATATTTAAGTTTGACCCGATTAATAAATTATAATTTCCAGTATTTAAATACATTTTAAGTTTGTTCAGATTGCCCTCTACAATAATTCGTCCAAATTTGTTGCAGTCAAATATTTCAAATATAGCTTCAGTAAAATACTAGTTCCCAACCTTAATATGTCGAATATTTAACTCTATTTCTTATGGAGATTGCATAAATATTTGTGGGTACACAATATCCAGCATGAAAATAGAACAAAAATAATAACTGCTTTTGACCCTTACAAAAACAACAGAATTTATATAGAGAGTTCTTTGCATATCTATATATTTCTTAATTCATTGTTTTATTAATTTAAAACTCATGGTTTAATTACTAGCAATTATTATTGCATTATTTTTTATCACAAAAATAACATTACAACATATAACATAACAGATTTAATTTTTCAAAACAATACAATAAAATAATTAAAAATTAATTTGATTTATTGTATGTTTATTAGCAAAAACCTTCTAAAGTTCAATATTTCTAAGAGCCAAGACCAACTAATTATGAAATGTTTAAATGGAGTATCAGATTTCTGGTTTAATGAGATTTCTCACAGAAAAATATTCTTTTCAATTTACTAATTCAATGTTATCTTAAAATACATAAAATAAATAGAAGTACTGAGTACGAATTTATTACACAGACAATCAAACATGCCGACATGACATAATGTACAAGTATGACATCCTAATATGCATTTAGTTTTTTAAGATAAATACCAACGGTCTGATTACGTTTAAAAAAATATTTTATTTTCTTCAGGACGTATTCAGATTTTCAAGTTCATAAAAAACAGGGTAAATTTTACTAAGCTTTTGAACGCGGACTTTCAGACTTTATGGCTGACAAATTTTATAAATCATTAGTTAGAACATACAGATACTCCAACAAAAGCACGTGAAATTTAGTTTATTCACTTTGTATTTTCAGTAATTAGAAAATATTATTTAGTTCCGACTTCGGGGAAATATCTGTAAATAATTCAATTCGAAAAAAAATTCATCTTCAACACATATTTCAAACACATATTCATGTATTTTAGATGTCACACAATTATTTAAAAATAATTACAAAACTGTTAGACATAAATTAAAATTTGTAAAATATTATTCAAAAAATGTCTTAAAATGTATGATAAATTTTAAGTATAACTCTTCTAATTTTGTAATTTTGGAAAAATTAGTAGCTTTATATTGCAAAAGAATATTAACAACAATAGTAAAATTACTTTAAATGTTTCAAAAGAACTTCTTAGAAAAATGTAAAAAAAAAAAAAAAAAAAAAAAAAAAAAAAAAGACAATATTTCTAAAATAAAAAATAAAAAATTCTGAAAAATTTTAATTATTTTTTCTATCGATTTCTTAATTTCTTACCTTTTGAAAATTCTCCAAATGCTATTAGAGATAATATCACACACAAAATCAGTTCCACAGACCTGTTGCTATAGTCATTCCAGCCAACCATGGCGATAAAATTAATTGAACGGCAAAAAAAAAAGAGTAGAAAAAAATAGATTCACAGTGAGAAACGAATCACAAAGACACAAATTAACACGTGTATCGAGAGAGAGCAAGCATATTTCGGTCTGCGAAAAAGCAGACGATCACAAACGGGACAGTTCAGCGATGGCAAAACGCGGCAACTGATGACGGTTCCTCCCGAAACTCTTACGATTCCAACAGTATCGATTCTTCCAGCTATATCGTTACACAGGAGGAGGGCGCCAGTGGGTAAAGATACGGCTATATTAGAATACACTTTTTTGTTCTATTCTGTTCCTTCTATTCTTTTTTATTTTTTCAATCCCGCAATTCTTTCTTCTTTCTGAAGAACATTTTTTTCCCTTTTAGAAGAAACACGCATATCTTAATTGGTCTGTTTTTTGTTCTAAGTGCAGACGATATTTGAGATGTTTGCAAAGAAAAATAGACTGGTTGTTCTGAGTATGGAATATGTGTGAAATAAATATGGTATTAAACGGATTATGCAAAGTGGCTTTAAATAAGAAATGAATGGATGTTTTGTTCTGATATATAATGATTCTAAAACAATAGTACACATGAACGTTCCCTGCTCTTTCCCGGATTAAGGATACAATTCGACGATGAAGCATTTCTAAAGACCTGGAGACAAAAAACTGAATAACTAAACAGAAACATTTAGAATGGAAAATCTTATCATAAGTTCGAAATTTCAGAAGGAATATATGCTAAGTAATATTTTATTAAAGTTGGAGAAAATCAATTTTAAAATATCTAGTAACAACATATATATTTATTTAAAAAATATTAATTTGTTGCATTTTGAACCTTCTTACTCTCCAAAAACTACGTCTTAACTCGACAATTATTTTTTTAATGTCTTTACAAGAAGAATTTCCAAGAAGATCTTATTCTTAAATTTGCTCTTTGCTGTGTTTGACATACATTTTGATAAAGGAAAATTTATAATAAATGAATAGAAAAAGTGTTACTGAGTCTATCTCATTATTGAAAGATATTAAAATATTAGAAAATAGGACATTTTTTTTTTTTTGATTTGAGACATTTTATTTTGCTTAAAAAAATCTGCTTTAGAATGTTTAGAAACAACAGATATCTATTTCATAAATCATTTTCTATGCTTTTCAAACTTTATTTCCTAAAAATAAGTTCTGTAACATAACTGAACTCAAAAATTTGAGATTTTTTTAAAGTATCATTTAACATGTTTTTCCACTGAGGACTTGTGTTCATATTCACTCTTTGTGGGATTAGGTATACGATTTTGGGAAAAATATTTTTATTATAAAAAGATAAATAGGAAATATTTTATGAAGAAATTAATCACTAAAAAAGAGTTTAATAAAAACTAATTAAAGGGGCATTTTATTTAACATTGAAAAATCAGTGTCAGATATTTTACCAAACATTTCATAAAATAGTGATTTTTTTAATATTTTAAACTATCTTATGCGTCAAAAAATTTAATTAAATAAAAGGGTAATATGCAAATGATATAATATGGTAATTTATGAACGATAATATATCTATTTGAGGAGTGGTTCTAAACTCAGTGGAAAAACATGAAATGTCTTTATTCATGTTTTCCACTAAGGTCTTGCTCAACACTCATCATCTCACTCTCTTTCCTATATAAAGCAAAACATTTTATTGTAAGTATTTTAACAAAAATAAATAAAAAATGGAAAAAAGTAATGATTAAATAAAACACTTTAGAAATAAAAGAAAAAAGGTGTGAAATGTTATTTTATTTAACTTAAAAAATCAGCTTTTGTTAACCTGATCAGATCTTTGTTTAAAATCAGATTTAACTTAAAAAATCAGCTGTTGTGACATCAAAAAACAATTTATAAGACATGCATATTTGTTTTTAAATCATCTAATTTAAAAACTTGGTTAAAGTAATGCCTCGGTACAAAGAGCTATACCAAGCTTATAAGCCCGTCAATTTGACATTTTTTTCCTTCATAATTAACAACACATGGGTTTATTTTGAATTCTCCAGTTTCATTTATTTCATAGCATGTGCTCTTGTAATAAACTAAAATTTACTTGTACGCTAATACTACGCTGACACAAGCAGCAAATATTTTAAATAATTAACACCAGTAAATGGAATGTTAAAATGTAAGACCCCATCCCTCATAGTCTGAAAGTTTTCAATAGGTAATGATATTACTAATATATCCTTAAATAATATTCTAAAAATCAACTCTCCATAAATTAATATATTTTTTTTTTTTTGAAAGTTAAATGCATTGGCCTTCGCCTGCACTAGAGTTAACAATGTAAACTTATATTTTAATCATATCTAATTTTTATAATTTAATTTCATATTTCTACATTCGTTTACATAAAAATAAATGTTTGTTTGCATGTTATGCATGCAAATCTCACGTTTTCAGCCATCTTCAGCAGCTTTCAATGCTATTGTAACACGGAACGAGTTACTATGTCTTATTGAACGAATTTTAGCTATGGTGTGTGCAATTGTGAGACTACGGTGGAAATGGTGAAAATACTAGCTACTTTGAAAACTTCATGAATCAGTCATTTTATAACTGTAGTTGAACAGCTGACCCAACTTAGGGTTCACGTCTACCAATGTTTAACTTCGTAGCCTTGTAATTTTGAACCTAATCCAGAAGATAAGGGATCTCCTGGATCATGTATTGGGATAAATTTGCCTTCTTGGAGGACTTTTCGAGGGAACTAACCGGCATTTGCGTTACATGGAGAGTAAAAACACTAAAATATTCCATACTTAGCCTGACAGCAACGGGATTGTAATCCATGATCCGACTGCCACTAAAGAGATTACGTCAGTACTGTGGTTAGAGTGAGTCGGATGCGGAATTCGTATCAACCAGCCATTGCAAGCATTCGAACCCATTGCTTCAGCTCATTGAGAGGCGAGTGCTCTATTCATTGAGCCACCACGGCTCATAAATCAGCCCTTAATATAATTAGTGCAAAAACTTTTTCTCAATATTTTAAAAAAAGGAAAAAAAAAATATTAGTGCTATTCTGCTCTAGAAAAGTTCGGCCTTCTTTTTAAATTTTAAAATAATTATTTTACTCAGATAATAATAATATAATCAATGATGGTAATTTTGTTCCATGATCATAATAAAAATAAATTCCAAATTAGATGTTTTGATATAAGAATCACTCTCAGTAGAGCTTACTTTATTTATATTACGTTTTGGTTTACAAAAGTAAAACATTTGTGGGAAAATAAAAACTTCTAGATAAAAAGTTACTATCTGCGTATAACCAAAATTCTTGGTAATTAGATATCGCTGATTATATCATGAGGAGCATTTAGAGACTTTTAATCATTTTAATGGTTACACATTTATAATATGTAGTTAAACGATTATGTAGTTAAACGATTATGTAGTTAAACGATTATATGTAAATACGCACAGTGTACATTCGCACATTCAGCAAATTACACAAATATCTGTTTTTTATTCTTCGCAAGTTTTTTATATTTCAAATGACATTTTTCATGTTTCCACTATTTAAAAGCTGACTTTTTTGAGTTCAATAAAGCATTAATTAACTTAGTTTTTCTGCTCAAAAATGGCAATGTTGATTATAATATAAACAGTCCAAAAAATTTAATCTTACCAGTTTTAAAGAGTAAATTATTTTTTTATTCTTTACATCTGGGTAGAAAACTGATTTATAACTGGGTTAACAGCTC